>VWZK01016527.1:209274-324627 GCA_013396935.1 Baryphthengus martii | reverse complement strand
TGTTTCGGGCCGAGTGGCGGGCGCTGCCCCGGGGTGCGCTCAGCCCGAGCGGCTCCCGCCGGGGGCTCGGCTCGTTCGCTTCAGGCTGCCCCTTGACGCTGTTTTCACGGTTAAGGGATGAACAGGTGGGGGCACAGGGAGAGCGGTCTTAATTTTCTCAGCGTCTTCCCACTTCCGAGCTCTCTTCCGTTCTTAAGTATTGTTTTTCCATCTTGTGCTGGGAGTTCTGACTTCAGAAAGGTGGATAAAGAGCTGTCTGCCTTTTGTGGCATAGGCAGTGAAGTGAAAATGCAGGAATTCCACAGAATTCCATAGCCTTGCCCTGCAGATAGCCCTAGAATCCCCAGTTCAAAAGGTTGCCTTCCTAGGAGCTGGGCACCATATGGTGCCCAGGAAAATATTGTTATCTTGGATTTTTTGTGCAGATAGAGGATTTTGTCCCATTGCAACCTGCAGCCCTGAGCAGTCCTAACGAGTTCTCCTCTCCCTTTGCAGGTATGGCCTCACAGCTGCAGGTGTTCTCCCCTCCGTCAGTATCCTCGAGTGCCTTCTGCAGTGCCAAGAAACTGAAAGTGGAGCCCTCTGTCTGGGATGTTTCAGGACAGAGCAGTAGTGACAAGTATTATACCCACAGTAAAAACCTCCCAGCAGCTCAAGGGCAAGCAAGCTCCTCTCATCAGGTAGCCAATTTCAGCATCCCTGCTTACGATCAGAACCTCCTTCTCCCTGCTCCCTCGGTCGAGCACATTGTGGTTACGGCAGCCGACAGCACCGGCAGCAGCGCAACAGCCTCTTTCCAGAGCAGCCAGACCCTAACGCACAGGAGCAACGTTTCTTTACTGGAACCATACCAAAAATGTGGATTAAAAAGGAAAAGTGAAGAGGTCGACAGCAACGGTAGCGTGCAGATAATTGAGGAACATCCACCTCTCATGCTGCAAAACAGACCTGCGGTGGGTGCTGCGGCCACGACCACCACGGTAACCACTAAGAGCAGCAGTTCCAGTGGTGAAGGCGATTATCAGCTGGTCCAGCATGAGATCCTGTGCTCCATGACAAACAGCTATGAGGTCTTGGAATTCCTGGGCCGAGGGACGTTTGGGCAGGTGGCAAAATGCTGGAAACGTAGCACGAAGGAGATCGTAGCCATCAAAATCCTGAAGAACCATCCTTCCTACGCCAGGCAGGGCCAGATAGAGGTGAGCATCCTTTCTCGCCTGAGCAGTGAGAACGCTGACGAATATAACTTTGTCCGCTCCTACGAGTGCTTTCAACACAAGAATCATACGTGTCTTGTTTTTGAGATGCTGGAACAGAACTTATATGATTTCTTAAAGCAAAACAAGTTCAGTCCGTTGCCCCTGAAATACATCCGGCCAATTCTGCAGCAAGTGGCCACCGCCTTGATGAAGTTAAAGAGCTTGGGTCTGATACACGCCGACCTGAAACCAGAGAACATCATGCTGGTGGATCCTGCGCGCCAGCCCTACCGAGTGAAGGTGATAGACTTCGGCTCGGCCAGCCACGTGTCCAAAGCCGTGTGCTCCACTTACCTGCAGTCACGCTACTACAGGTGAGTGCGGGCGCGGCACCGCCTTCGCACGCTGCGCGGTCCTGGCAGGGCGCGGTGCCTCCTGCTGCTGCCGCTGGGTCGAACGCTGGCAGAGCAGGAGGAGGCACCGATCGGCTTGTCCGCGAGGCTGCTTGTTTCCTGGACGTTTCTCCTGAAATTTGCGTGTAAACAACGACAACTTCTGCGTTGCGAGTGTGATGTGCTGCGCAGTGCAGTCCCTGCCTTTTACCCCAGATTAGTGCCCTAAGCTGATCCTGCCCCGTCTCTGGTTTGTGAGGAGATGGGAAGCAGCAGAGTGGGGAAGCCACATGCGTTTTGGATTGTTTGTCACGATCTGAAACTAGTCCACTAACCGTGGTAATTTAGAAGGGAGAGAAGTCAAAGGTGCCAGTTTCTTTTTATCGTATTTCTTCTGGTTCCACCTTTGTCTGAAACCCCTTCATGAGCACGTGACTTCCTGTGTCAGCCCTTGGTCGGTCACACTTTGATGAGACCTGTAGTGCTTTCAAAATGGAAATGAGCTTAGTCTCTGCTTCCCTGACCAAAACGTAGAAATGGCTTCTGCCCTGATCCTGTCTAAGAATTCCAAATAAACTATACGGGCAGAAATGTCAACACTCAGAAGCTGTAGCTAAATCAAGCTGTGCTTTTTCTTTCAATTGTTCCTCCAGCTTAATAGTGTGTATTTCAATATATGTAGCAGTAGACTTCAATAAATGCACACAGAAAGAACTGGCATCAAAGGGACATGAAAAGGTCTCTGCTGTGTTGTCAGGACTGCTCTCAGTGGAATGTGAGCTCACTTGACACAAAACTTAACTAGTATCTAGTCCTTCCAGCTGGGACAAGAGAGAGGACTTGAGACACTCCACCCCACCCTGTGTCTCTGCCCTGTTTGGTGTTTTTCCCGTCCTCCTGGTGCAGTTTAAAGTCCTAGCTCCTCGTAGGCTTGTTCTGTTCATTCCTCATACTTCTCTATCCTTGCCTCCTTTCTTGATTTTTATTTTGGTTTCGTTTTTTTTACTCCCTCTACATCAAGTGGCAGCTTTATGTGCCATTTATTTCGTGTGATAGAGACTTTTTTTAATCCATTTCTCACCATCCTCGCTCAGCTTGTCAGCACCAACCTTTCCAGTTCTAAACTATTGATTGCTGTTTTTGTAACGCGGTTGTTTTCTGTGGGCCGGTCGAAGTGCTCGCTGTCTGAAATGCATTCTCGGTTTTGTTGTTGCTTGGAGAGAGGTGACAGCTGATCACCAATCTACTCTATCTGACTGGCAGCACGCGTCAGCGGAGCAGCCTGGGGAGGCACATCGTGCTTTCCAGCTCCTGATATCGCCAAAACCAGATTTGGCAGAGGCAGCAAGGGATGATAAGTATCTCAGAGGGGCTGCGGGGAAGAAAGCCGCCTGCTCCGTCCTCGCGCGCGCGGCGCTGAGCTCCGGGCTGCTTCCGCCGCCCCGACGCGCGGTGACTGACGCTACCGGAGGGGCAAACAACCTGAGATTAGATGGCGTTTGGGACTGTCTGCCTGTCTGAAGTCAAGAACACTGTGATGTGGAAATATGGTATTTAGTGGTACGTAATTAGTATAATGGTCCTGGTTACTAAAATCCATAATCTAGGAATTTAGGGAGATGGTGGTGTAGAAACTACCTTACCATGAGAGCACTGGATTGCTTTAACTATATTCACATTCTACCAGTGTTCTGATGAGTTCTAGGTTGAAATTTTTTTCAATGCTGTGTTTTATTAAACAGTAGAGACCAATTCTTCATTTGGTTCTGTTGACTATTAAAAATAAACTTCTTGTTCTGTGTTCACTTTTTTTTTAATACCTGCCACTGGCACTCACGTAACCTGTATGTCCTGGAGAGACGTCTACCCCAGCCAGGCTCGGGTACTATAGGGTGAATTTTCTGATACATGTACCCTGAAGGGAAAAAAACCTTCTTTTGTTCATTATGGCCAGTGCTGCTGGAGGTCATCTTGTCCGGCAGCCCTGCTCACTCCATGTTCTGGCTGTACTTTTGGCAATGGGATGGCTTCTGGCTGACCCTGCTGGAGCCACGCTCTGAAGGGGATGTGCTGTGGGGTTTGTCAGGGCACTGTGGTGAGGCGGGAGCAGGTTCCCTCTCTCCACGGTTGTTCCCACTGCCTCTGCAGCCTCACTTCCACCAAGGAGCTCAGTTTCAGTGCCACGCATGGCTGACTTCACCTGTGAGTTGAAGTTCCCGTGAAGAATTCCTTGGCTCTGAAGCCAGGCACGGACTAGGAGGGGACTAACCAGCAGTCAGGCTTCCGTGCAGCGCCCAGTTTCTGGGGCAGTCCTGAGATCTACAAGCAGTAATTCCTGACCTGAAAATGGGCATATGCACTTAGGACATCAGATGGGTATAGATGCTTTTGTCCTCCCTGGGGAGGATAAGCAGGAGAAGGCAGTAGGCAGAGATTGCGGAAGCGAAAGGTCCCTGGGAAGACTGATCTCCCTGCTGTTCAGAGAGCGAGACTGACTTGTGTCTGATGTTGTGTTTAAGTCCAGCCATCATGTGACTCTCACTCAGATCCCTACCTCCCGATGTTTCCTGTGGGTCAGGGTAGAGGCACATAGCAAATTGAAGATACTATGGTGTGGGCTCTGAGAAGGTGGTGCTGAGGGAGCTTGCAGAGTGCGGCGCTACCTGTTTCTTACCTTTGCTTTGGGCTACGTGACCTACTTCTGTCCCAGTCACGCTGGCCTGGGAAGCAGCAGTGCATGCTGCCAGTTCCAACTCTGCCTGATAATCCAGCTCTGAGTGGTGATCACGTAATTCTCTGGGTTGCAGTTGTACAAGCTTCGTATTACCCTCATTCTTCGCAAGGGGGAGGGCAGAGCACCCGTGTGTAAACACGGTGTGTTTTGAAATGCTTAAACCTATGTCTGGGATTTTTCCGCTTGCTGCTGTGACTCTTCTCCCTTCTGAGAGTGCCTGAGCACATTTGCCAGCTTTGGAAGTCAGAGTTTGGCAAGTGTGTGCGCAAAGAATGTTGTTGGTTGCTATTTCAGAGAGCTTAAGATCATCAAATCACTTTAATCTCTGACAGACCAGCTATGAAAGTGACCTCTCTGCCTGTTGTCCTGTTTCAACTCGCATCCCGTAAGGCCACTAATTATAGTGATGTGAAAGGAGATGAGAGAGATTCCGATTTACCAGCTCTGTTCTGCAATCAGAATGAAGTCAGGTGGCTTGTGGGAAGTTCATTTGTTTAGTTTCAGAGAATAAAATGCATAGAGTTCAACTTGCGATCGTTTTGGTGTTGAGGTTTCGGAATACCCAACTCTGTTCCAGTGTGTACTTAAAGACTAACAAGCCTTTGTTGCCACTAATTCCTTCCTATTGGAATCGGTGGGATTTTTTTAAATGCCCTTGTGAAGGATTAGTGTGCTTTGCTTCTTCCACAAGCCACGTACATTTTGAGTTTCTTTGCCAGTTCAAGCCCAGGAATCTTACACCTGCAGCACTCCTTATGTGACAGGTTTGGGTCTGAGCTGGAAATTCCTCCGTAAGAATCAAAAGGATCAATACAGTTTGATGATGATGACAGAGGACTAGTAGACTAACAGCACAGGGGATTCCGAAAATCCCATGCGAACGACTGTGTGATGCTCCCTCTGCTTGTGAAGGCCAAAGTACCACAGAAATGCACCTGTTAGCCTATAGAACGTCCCATCTCTTCTAGCATAGTTCTTTAAAATATAAATGTTTAGCAGGACATTCAGGATTCAAATATCAGATACTTACCCTATTTGCATAATCATTTTATATTTTCACATACGCAAAACTATTCTGAAGCTGACTGCTGCCAGGGCTGGACAAACGAGAAGATAGAAACAGATCAGAATGCTTCTGCTTAAATATCTGCCAGTGACCACTCAGGGTGTGCCACGGCTCTACTTCTGGGGGGTTCAGACGTATCAGAAGGACCTCCTTGCGTTCAGGCTGGGCGGTGGAGGACAGGCCTGGCCTTGGGGCAGCAAACGCCTGGTTCGGGCGTCTGTCTCTCTTGATGGATCCTGTGCTTTCTTGGAGCACTGCCTGGGCAACTGGGATGAGTGCATTTGTTTTGGAGACTGGCTGGTGGAATTGTGTAGTCACCTAAAACAGAAGCTGTATCTGTGTCACCACAACACAAAGGGTGATTAACCGGGGGGTCACTTGCCACGTACAAACAGTTGGGAGGTACCTTCAGGTTGAACAGCTGAGGAAGGTGAGTGTCAGATCTACTGACACCTGTACATTATGCAAGTCCTGTTTTTTACAGTTCTGTAGAAAGATCAGAACTGGTTTCAGAGCCTTTTTTAACAACAGAAAAATCCGCGCTGTAACACGAGAAACGTCACACGAGCCCTGGGACGAGTCACGACCGGAAAACAGATAGCCTGGAGTTTAGGGCTTTTCTGTCTTCCTTTGCACATCTGTTATGCATGAAGAAGATCAAGGTTTTCATGTTTCCTGTACTTTCCAGAGTGAATTCCCACATCAAGTCACGTGGTTTTTGCAACACTTGGGTTTTATGCTGTATGCAAATGTTGACCAGAATTTAGCCTGACAGAAGGGCATTGGTTTGTCTCAGAGCTGTGTGTAAGTGAAGAGTTGTACTAAAACATCTCGTTGTGTTGTGAGTTGGTTCCAGACTGAAGTCTCCCTGAAATTCCAACCTGTGGCAGAAGAAAACTCTGCTTGGAGTTTGAGGTTTTTTTCATCACCTTCTGGTAAAGGCAAGGCCAGGCTAGACAGGTACATTTTGCATGAGGTGTGGTTCAGTGCACAGAAACCTGTAGCACAGCCTTGCAGAACAGTTCGATCTCCAGCTGTGTTCTTTCCGTCCATTTTAAACTCGAAACGCTCCAAACAAGCCCTGTGTGAAAACCCACTGATAGAAACCAAACAGCTCTCCAAAGAGCTCCTTTTTTTGCCTCTGCAGATGTCCTTTTCCACATGAACACAGGCAGCCTTCTGCAGCTGGTCACCTGGGATCTCGAGACCTTCTTCTGAGAAAAGTCTGAGCCCTGTTTGCCAGGACTTTTCTTCCAAATTCTGTTAGGGCAGGTTGTGCACCGGCTCAGGGATGCCTCACACCACACACACTTCCAGGTGTGATTAAACTGCTTACTTGAAGGAGTAACTTCCTATCACAGTTGCATAAAGGCCACCAAGGAGTTGGAGGGCACTGCAGCGAGGAAATGAACCCGATTGTGCCACTAAGTGGTAAAAAGGTTGGGATCTGTTAAGGCCACTTGAGGAAACATCTGCTTTGAAGTGAATCACTTATTTTCACACAGATTTACTTGTGCTTGGAGGAGAGGAGGAGGGGCATTACCAAGAGCAATTTATAGGAAAGAACTGCATGCTTTCAGAGCTGAAGATTTTACCTTTTTGTTTTCTTTTTTTTTTTCCCAACAGAGCCCCTGAAATCATACTGGGTTTACCATTCTGTGAAGCTATTGACATGTGGTCACTGGGCTGTGTGATAGCAGAGCTGTTTCTAGGCTGGCCTCTGTATCCAGGAGCATCTGAGTATGATCAGGTGAGCGTGTGTGGCAGATGTGGGCACGTTCAAACGAAACCATGATGATCGGACCCTCTGAACCCACGTCAGATTTCATCTAGTACGAGTCGCCGTTGTCTGTCATCTTAAGTTCATTTTCTCTGTGATACTCTCGTTGCCTGTCTGTCTCTGTTGTACAGGAGAGCACAGAGTTCTGGGTGTTTGAACTTGAGTTGAATGTAGTTATCCAGCATATAGAGTCAATTTACAGTTAACCCCCTGGCTTCCAAACCCAAAAGCTGTTGAAATACCTTCCTGTCAAAACAGCAGTGAGTTGTGCATCCTGGCTCGAAACACCCTCTGTAATTTCCCCATGAGGGCAGTTTTTCCATGTGGAGACAGAGCAAGCCTATCATTCCTGCCCAGTGAATCCCTGCAGCTGCTCTCATCTTTAATGCAAAGTGTGAGCCCCAAGCTGAGTCTGAAATACAGGGCAAGAGTCAGAAAAGGCATCTTGATCTAACTAGTTCTTTCCATGGATCCTTAGCATTATTACCTGGGCTACTCAGTTGCCTATAAAAGGACAAAAAGTCTATGAGGGGGATTTTGAGGGTAACTTCTCCACTGTGGTTTTTATGGTGACATCTTGTTACAGTGGTTGTTGGTGTTTTCCTTCTGTGATAAAATATACGAAAACTTACAGTTTGAAAACTTACTTGTATTGCATCTTCCCAGCGCTGTAAATTTCCAAAGGAAACACAGGGGTTCCTTAATGAGCTTCTGCTCATTAGAAGTTAGCAAATAACTGAGGTGCAGCATGGTGGTTTCCTTGCATTCTTGAATTTTCTGTAATTCTGAGAACCTTATCTAGATATGTGTAGGTGGGTGGGGAGGAGGTGCTTTTTCCATTGCTTAACAGATAGGATTTTGCAGTCGCTTGTGAGGCAGCATGAGATGTGACTTCATGTGGTTGATTTTGATATAATTGAAGGCTATGAGTGACTCGCTTTCATGTTCTCTGGGATTTTGCAGTAGCAAGTAAAAGTCAGGCAGAACTTGGGAGAGGACCTCTGCAGGAGAGTCAGTTCATGGGTTAAGATGGGATTTACAGTTATCGTTTAAACACCCTTCGGCTGTAAAGTAAGAGTGATATCTTAGAAAAATAGCAGGACTGTTGCACAAATACAAAAAATGCTTCCTTGAAAACACCAGATCCATGCTAGAGCGAATGAAAAGTGAGCCGGTACATTCCTGTGGGTCACAAGCTGTGACAGGGAGCTAAGTGCCCTGCAACGTTGAGCTGTTTTGGCACAGAACAAGAAAGATGTATTTGAAACCTAAAATTTCTGCAGACAATATGATTCATAAAGTTAAGTGTCCTTGTAAATATTTGAGATAGTCCTGTGAATTTTGCAGTTTCAGTTGCCTGGTGTTCTTTGTTGACAGGTTATTTCCTATTTGTTGCAAACAGTCCTGGCTGATAATTACTCCGTTAGCTCTAAGTTCTTTGTATCGGGAGTCCTCATGCTTTTAATTTTCTTTCCTAGATTCGCTATATTTCACAAACTCAAGGCCTTCCAGCGGAGTACCTTCTCAGTGCAGGAACGAAAACAAGCAGGTTTTTTAATAGAGATCCAAATCTGGGATACCCACTGTGGAGGCTAAAGGTTTGTCTGGCTTTTTCATCCCCACTTGTGTTTTGAGGACATGATGTAAATCCATGCCTAGTTTTAGTGTGCTGTGAAGGCATTCCAGGTGAAGATCATATTTGAAATGCTATTCAAATATAGCTGATTTGTGTATTTCCTTTCAGAAACTACAGACCTCCTGGTACTCTCCTGACAATAGCAGCTGTGCATGATAGTACTAGCAGAGAGTGGGTGTTACAGTAATTGAGATAATAGTTAGTTATTATGGCCTGCGCAGTCTTGGTGGAGTCTGTCATCTTGTTGTCATCTCCTGACAACACAACGAGCAAAACAGAGCGCGTTTCAGGATGGTCTTTGTTGGTTTAACAGAAATCTGTTTATGTATTGGCAGAGGACAGGAAAGAATTGGATGTACACTTGATTTGCCTTTAAAGCTGAGCAGCAAAAGGAAGGGAATTTTGCCTTTCTTCTTCTTTGTAAAAGAGGAATTAAAAATATTTATAGCCTCTTCACTTCCTAAATCAGAAATCTTCAGTTCTTCTGGCTAGTGCACTACCTAACAAAGCCTTGGAAGGAAGTCATCCTGTTGTTTTGCAATGAATGATCTTTTCAGTTGAGGAAATGAGAACGCCTGGCTGTTTTAGTGTGGCCAACTGGCATGTGATTTGTCTTGAAGCAGGCAAGAGATCACCCGGCTTGGCTCTTGCCAACTATCTCAGTTTACATTAACAAATGCTTTCTTTTATAGACCCCAGAAGAACATGAGTTGGAAACAGGAATAAAATCAAAAGAAGCTCGGAAATACATATTCAACTGTTTGGATGACATGGCACAGGTGTGTGGAGATCTCATCACATGCAGATCACCATCCTATTAATTACATACATTCAGGATCTCTAAAAGTGAGGCCTCTGTGCTGGAGCAGTCCTCTTCCACATGAAGACTATCAAAGAGTTTATTGTGAAGCTGTTAGAAATGTCTTGGTTTTTCTCAGGCCTTGATCTGGTAGATGCAACAAGTGTGTTTAGCCTGTTACCACTAGACGTAGTTGAGCAGTAGGAGAGCTGAGCCCCTCCAGGTGTGTTTATAGGATTAGGCCTCTTACTGGACTTTGGAAGTGTTGACAGGAACTACTCATCGTTCTATTTTTTCATTCTTTTTTGAGAGGTAAAATAAAGGAATATCTGAGTTCTTAATATTGTGAGGCCTTGAACCTTAAGTATGTTGGTCTCAGTTTTCTGTTGCTTCTGTAGCTGCTCTCATCGCTTTAGATCTGTGCGGAGCATGTAGAATCCTGCAGTTCTGATTTGCTAAACCCCTGTAGCCCCACACAAAAAATGAGACATAGAGCCAGGCAGTGGAGTATGAAGCCTGGTTGATATCTGTTGAGCAGACCAACTTCATGTTGAGGTGAGAATTCCATGTGTAAGTTTGACTTCCTTTTATAGAATGAGCAAGGGAAAGGTGGTGTGTTAGCGTTCTAGTACCGAAAATTAAGCTGGTCAAGACACAGAAATGCTTAATAAATATTTCTGCATGATGTGAAATTACTGAATTTTTAGGTAGCAATTAATTTGATGTTTGTGTAAACTTCTCTAATTTTATTTTGAAGGTGAATATGTCTACAGACTTAGAAGGGACTGACATGTTGGCAGAGAAGGCTGACCGAAGGGAATATATTGATTTGTTGAAGAAAATGTTGACAATTGATGCAGATAAGAGAATTACTCCACTGAAGACTTTGAACCATCCGTTTGTTACAATGACACATCTACTAGATTTCCCACACAGTAATCAGTAGGTTTCCTTAGGTTTCTTGTTTTGTTTCAGGAGGACTTACTGGAAACAGAGAATAGCACTTTTCTGCTTTCTGTCAGCACTGTTTTCTGCAGTTTTTGGCTGACCTGAAAATAGCGATGGCGTATGTAAGGAGTGGAACGTTCATCACCCTCCTTTTCATGTTTTAGGACATTCTTTGTTGTTTTTTTTTAAAAAAGGAGCCTAAACCGAAAGGCATGTGCTTAAATTGGGGAATCTGTTGTATCTCTGTTGTGCTGTTTTTACATATCTGATATTTCCCTTCTGTTGTTCTGTTTCAGTGTGAAATCTTGCTTTCAGAACATGGAGATCTGCAAGCGAAGAGTTAATATGTATGATACAGTGAATCAGATTAAAAGCCCGTTCACAACTCATGTTGCTCCTAATACGAGCACAAATCTGACAATGAGCTTTAACAACCAGCTCAACACAGTACACAATCAGGTATAGCATCTTTGGGCCATTTTATACCAATCGAAAAAATGGAGTAGTCTTAATTTTGTGCCATCAGGCCAAATCCTGCTCTGCAAAATACTGTATTTAGATTGCTCTCCAGAATCTGTAGCCTTGTCTTGAGATGTAATTTTCAAAGCCCAGGCCAAGGCAATCTCTTTAAGTAAGAGTGGTAAATCTGATACATGTTTTTTTTTCCTAGGCCAGTGTATTGGCTTCCAGTTCTACTGCTGCTGCTACCCTTTCCCTGGCAAACTCGGATGTCTCGCTGCTGAACTATCAATCCGCTCTGTACCCATCGTCTGCAGCACCGGTTGCAGGAGTGGCACAGCAGAGTGTTTCCTTGCAACCTGGAACCACCCAGATCTGCACCCAGACTGACCCATTCCAGCAAACCTTCATTGTTTGTCCCCCAGCTTTTCAAAGTAAGTGGAAAAACCCCATGTGTGATACTGTGGTTTCAATTGGGTAGAAATGAGAAGTGGGGTAATTGGCAGTAAATGGAAGAAGCTCAGCAGACCACTCTGCCTGTCACCCTGTCACGCAGCGCTCTGGCATCAGGTGGAAGCGCAGAATTGAATCGGACGTGTGTAGACAGTTTGGTTCTTTTCCAGGCCATGCTTGAACAGGTGACAGTATCTCGCCTGCCCAGGTTACAGTCTTTGTCTGGTTGCTCAACCAGTTTTTCCCCCCAAACCAAACGCAACAGCATTCCATGGAAAGCTGTGAATGGAGGAGCCAGACCTACCTGAACATAGAAAAGTGTCCTGCTGTGTTCTGTACATCAGGAGTTTGAGTCTCAGTTCCCAAGCGCTGCTGCAGCCCTATAGTTTGCTAGCAGCGAATGGTCACAGGTTGGACATCAGCGCGGTGAGCGCAGGCGCAGCTCTGTTCATCCTGGAAGTTCTCTATCTGTGCTTGTACCTGGACTGCGTTCATGTGCAGGCTTATAATGAAACGGGAGCTGACAGTGCAAGCCTTGAACTTTGAACTGAGTCTCAAGCAGCATGGCATTGGGTGTCTGTGTTATCTGTGTTTCTGAAAACAAGACTATGGACTTCAGCAAAGCCAGGCTTTTGAGGACTGGTTGTCCACGGCCACCCTTCAGCGTACTGGGACGGCAGAAGTGTTTACTTCAGCTGGTGTTTTACTGGTATTGTTTTGTCAAAATGAATGGCTTTTCTCCCCCTTCATATGACCCTGTCTTCTGCCCTTGCCTGGTAGGACTTTGATTTTGGAAACAAATAAGCAAAAAGAATAATAAAGCAGCTTAGCAGTGATGTGTTCTTGTCCTCCACAGCCGGACTTCAGGCAACTACAAAGCATTCTGGGTTCCCAGTAAGGATGGAGAATGCTGTCCCAATTGTACCACAAGCACCTGCAGCACAGCCACTGCAGATCCAGTCCGGAGTTCTCACACAGGTAAAAAAAAACCAAAAAACAAACCTAAAAAAACAAAACAAAACAAACAAGCAAAAAGCCCCATAGAGTTAACTGCAGTTCCAACCACCATCCGGGAGAACCTGACCCAGAACCCTCTGGTGCTGGGATGAGTGCAGAGGGTTCTCAGAATGCTCTGAAAGGTTAAATGCAGATCAATTCTTTAAGACAGTGTTTTCTTGGTTTGTTTTTCTGGAATATTTAAAGTCTAAACTATTTTGTGTCATGTACTTCCCTTTTTTTAGGAGTTCGATTTCATAATAGGAATAAATACATAATTTTCAGCTGCTAAAAATAGGCTTTATTTTTTCATGGGTGTACTCTGCCTTAGAGATAGTGCTGTACCTTTCTGCCTACACTTTAAAAATGTGGCAGCAAATTTTAGAAGAAATAATTTCTGAGAAGTGAGATCCCAGTAAACAAAAGTGAAAGGATAGATTACTCATGTAAGATTTCATCTTTAAATCAACAAAATTATTTCTGAATCCTTCTCAGTTAGTTACCTTGTTAAGGTGAATTGATGTGTAGTGAAGATGTACCTACTTCTGTTGTTTGCAGATTAAACGATACGCAATAGCACAATTCACAAATAGTTCTAAAAATTTCTATTTTAAACATCAGTAATGTGTCATAAATTAAAATAATTTTTATTTCCAAAAAAAAGTGCTTTAATAAATAGCAAGTGCCCAGTGAGTCTCAGGTTTTTTTCACTGAAAAATTAGAATTGCCTTTATAACTAAAAGCGCTTCTGTTTGCGTAGTTTTAGTTTCTGCTGACATTAACACATACTTCATTAGTTTTACTCTTCAGGCAGTATATTGTACTTACTGACCTACTTGTAGAGGAGTAATTTTTAGATTGTTCAGTCCAAAGAATTTTGGTGGCATTCCGTGATCGCTGGTTTGTTTAGGATGATTGTACAGACTAGCAGTATCCAAAAAGCAGAATACGCTTGAAGGAGGCCCACCTGAATCCAAACCCTGCTTTTCCTGAGGGTGCAAACTGTACGCTAAGAATCGAGTTTTAATTAGACGTTTGATGGACTAATATGTGCGTTGGTAGTTTCGTCACAGATAACTTTGCTCTTTCACAATGCAAAAGACCTACCGTGCCTTCCGTTAAATCCCCGGGTTTATCCTTTTCCAAGGGCACCGTCTGTGAGTTTGGAGGTGCAACGGTAACTGCCGTGTGCTGCCAGGGGTGCGGTTGCGTTGCGGTTAGTGCCACGCATGGAGTGCAGTTTGCTCTCTGTCACCCAGCAAAGTGTCAATAGCTGAACACTATCTCATTTTTGCTTCTTAACTGTGACGTTGGAGAGTCCTGTTCCCAAATTCCCTATTCCTTATGTTCCCCTCAGGGACATGTAATTGCTTAGAGGAACGTGCCCGGAGGGTCTGGATGTTGGTTTCAGTGCATCCATTACAATTCTGGAGTCTGCTCAAGCACCATAGAATGCCAGTGAGGTGAAGCCTTTCCTGGCCCTATTGCTGAACCCACTTATCCTGCCTCAGTTCGTGTGTTTCACTCACTGCCTGATCTACATTTCAGGGAAGCTGTACACCACTAATGGTAGCAACTCTTCATCCTCAAGTAGCCACCATCACGCCGCAGTATGCGGTCCCCTTTACCCTGAACTGCGCAGCCGGCCGGCCAGCGCTAGTAGAACAGACGGCTGCAGTACTGGTAATTGCCTCCCTTGATTGTGTTCACTAACTGAGTTTTTGTTTTAACTTAGACTTGCAGAGGGCATGGAAGCATGTGCCATCTTGTGGCTGTGTTCTTGCTACATCTTAATGTCTTGTTGTTTTCCTCCCCAACATTGCTGAAGCACTGTCTGACTCTGACGTTTAGTGTGGCTCTGTAAAGAATCCAGATCCATTGACTATTACTTTTTACTAGCCTAGCATTATGAAGCTCTTCTAAGCTACGCTGTAGAAGAGTTACAGTTGTTCTTGTTCTTCACTTACTGTCCTCTTTGCCTTTTGATTGCTGAATACAAAGGAATCAGTCTTTAGCTTGACTCTGCTACAGGAACCTGGATGGCCAGAATTTGAACCACTTGACAAGTTAGCTACTTATTTTATTTTCTACACGTGTAAAGCTGCTTTGCATGTAGAAATGTTTCAGGTCATTAAGCGCAGGCTAAAATCTCTAATGATAGCAAATTCTTTAATGTATTGCTTTAGCAGTTGATTTCTCTTAACTTCTGTTGAACATTGATAATAATTTTCTGGCCTTTTGTTATTTATAGCCAATCACAGGTAGCTTGCTTCATCCAGCTAAAGATACCGTTCTTCACAGATACTTTCAGTTCTTATGTATTTCTTGGTTGAAATTAAAGGTGAGCTCTAGTATCCAAAATGGCAGCAGATAGCTTTTAGGCTGTTTGGACCAATTTTTAAAAAGAATGGGGGAGGGAAATAAGCACACCTTTAAGAAGTGTATGTTTTCAAAATTATCCTCGTTTGGCACCTGCAGCTGAACAACTTTGCAAGGGCCACAAAAAAGTGGCAAGTGCCTCATTGTAAAACTCCAGAATCAGATCAGTGAAGCTTATGAAAACATTACAGTGCACTCGAGTGCCGGTATCCTCACGTGTCTTCAAAGCACATTCCATTATGTGAACCATGTTGTTTCTTGTGGCTTTAAAGTGGTAGTTTGAGTGTCATTTTCTTCCAAGAGGGAGACCTCTGCTCAAGTGGAATTTGCTGGAGTCATACCTGTCCTGAGATTAAAACCTACTCATTTGAGTTCTGAACCAAGGTGACTTCTCCCTGTTTCTGGGGGTGGGAAGGCAGGAGAGCGGGGTTCTGCTGGGTAACAGCTCTGAGCTGAGCCGACCCAGGGATGGATCTCCTTTGCTCCTCTTGGGTTTTGATTGCTGAAAGGCTGCAATCTAGGCTCTGAAAACAGCAAGGGGTGTCTGTAGCAGAGCTTGGGACACAAGTGAGTTGTTAGTGATGTTTTCCAAAGTGTATTTGGGCTTTTGATTGAACAGGCAAATTCTATTCTCCTGTGTGTGTGCAGTGGAGTGGACGTTCAGCTCCCCTGTAGAGCAGTACAGGAGATCAGAGCCAGTGGTCTCCAGACCATGAGCCTGGATTCTGAGTTTCTCTGGAGGACTTACTAGCTCTGTTTGGATTCTGGGAGCCTTTGGTGTGAATTTGCTCACCTTTAGTGCTTCCGGCACTTCTCCCTTGCTGCTTCCCCTGAGTTTGCATTAGCCATTTGCTAAGCTTTGCATATTTTTGTCCTTCCTCTGTCAAAACAGTTCGTCGCTTGGAAGGCCCGATTTCTGCCTCTCAATTGGGAATTTATATCTTGCTGTATTAAACTCTCTGCTTTGTCTTGTGCAGGTGTTGGCTTTTGGAAAGACGCATGGTGTGACTTTTAACATATTTCTCTTTTTATTTTTTTTAATATTATTCTGCTTATGTTGGCAGAGGTTTTAGCAGCTCTCTGCTTTGAAGGCTTCTTGTTTGGAACCGGTATTTGTAACAAGTGGATCTGTTACTTGCAGAAATATTTTATTTAAAAAGGCTTATGTTTGTGGTTGTGCAGTTTTAGCTGCAAGAAAGAGAGCCATGTATTTTCAAAGTCATAGGAATATTGTACTGCCAAATTACTTTTGTTTTTTGTCTGTTTCCTCCCCCCACCCCAAAAGATGCATTTTGTCGATGTGGACAGGAGCATTAATAATATTAATGAATTGAAAATATCACATATCTCCCTTGTAACTAAACGTTTCTCTCAGCGTGGCCTCTCTTAAATACTTCAGTGGAGATGGGATGAATTTCCACAGTAATAACACTGTCTCTGCTCTCAATGTGAGCCCTGTAAGGCAGAAAACCAGAAAGGACCAAATTGGCTTCGTATTTTGCCTCCTTCAGCAGAGCAGTGTGGCTGAACTTACCTGCAGCAGCAGCCCTGAGCCCTCCTGCCGCACCTGGCAGTGCGGTATCTGGCTGCACTCTGCAGCACAGCGCTAACGCTCTTCTCCCCAGGTGACATCTGTGATGCAAAAGGATCGCAAAGTGTCAGGGGAAGCTGGTTTCTCTGGTTTTGCTGTTCTCTTGCTGTACGGAGACCTTTTGAGAAAGCGCAAAGATGTGCTGTTATCTCTGCAAGCTAACAATCTGCGCGGGTGCGTTGGCTGCTTGGAACAGATCTCTCTCCCCGCCGTAGGAACTGAAATCTAGTGAAGCTCTGTGTCTGTTTGGTGTTTTGCAGCAGGCCTGGCCGGGGGGAACCCAGCAGATACTGCTCCCTTCCACCTGGCAGCAGCTCCCAGGGGTTGCTTTGCACAACTCCGTGCAGCCGGCGGCGGTGATTCCGGAGACGATTGGTGGCAGCCAGCAGTTAGCCGACTGGAGGTAGGGACTGCAGAGGGTCCAGCTCATGCTGAAATGGGGTACGCAGCGCTGCCTGCTGTGTGCAGAATCTCTCCCTTCCCTGCGGAATCACCCCGGGGCTGGACGCAGCCTATGGTTCTGCAGCGTCATCATGGGATTTGGGTCTGTCTCTTTCTGCTCCAGGAATGCACATTCCCATGGAAATCAGTACAGCACTCTGATGCAGCAGCCATCGCTGCTGACCAACCACGTGACGTTGGCGACAGCGCAGCCTCTGAACGTCGGAGTTGCCCATGTCGTGAGGCAGCAGCAAAGCAGCAATGTTCCAGCAAAGAAGAACAAGCAGCCAGCACCAAGCACAGCCAAGTAAGACTTCCTTTGCCAGTCCTGTGTTTGCGGAGGTTGCCTTTATGGTGTGAAAAACTGGTCTTCTGATCACAGAGGCATTGTCTGTGTAACGTTTTTGTACGTTAGTTACTGATACAAATTATATTAACTTCAGTGAGAGTGCAAGGAACATGGTTGACCAAGTGCTTTCCCGTGCTGGTCAGAGGTGGGTTTTACACACTTGGGGTGTAAAGTGACACTTCACCTGAGTGGTGAAAGTGACAGAACTGACACCTGCCAGACAAGAGGTGGCAGGTTTCTGGTGGTGTTCAGATCAATCGGTCCTGTTCAGAGCGTCACTGAGTGTGTCAGTCCCTCCTGGGATGTGTCCTGTGGTGCTCTCCTGTGTGTTTGTCTGCACTGAGGTTCTCATTGTGTATGCCAAGACCTTTCTTCCTGTATGTGGGCTCCAGCCTGCTGGAGCCTGGCTGTTCTTAAAGCTGCTGGTGTTTTGTCCCAGCTGCTGACACGCAGCTGAATACTGCTTTGGTTTTCCTTCAGACCCAGCTCAACTCTAGAGACTGTGCCCTCCCAGGTTTACTCGCTCATTGGGAGCAGTCCTCTGCGCTCCACCTCCTCCTCTTCCAACGTGCTCGTCCCAGTGCAGGAGCAGCACCAGCCCATTGTGATCCCAGACACTCCAAGCCCACCCGTCAGTGTCATCACCATTCGCAGCGACACTGATGAGGAAGAGGACAGCAAATACAAACCTGCCAGGTAGGAAGCTCACGTGGGCAGCCAGCAGTGATGGATCCTGAGCTCAGCCCAAGCACCTAGGAGAGCAGAGAACTCTACGTGCCAGGCCCTGGCTAGACTAAGAAGCACTGCATAAGGCAGAAAACTGCATCATGTCTGCTGTGCTGGTTGTGTCTCTAGTTAATCAGAATTTCATTTGGCAAGGAGGGAGGATCTGAGATCCCACAGGGAGATCTTCTCTAGCTTGTGGGAAAAGCTAGAATGTTTCCCTTTTGTTTGTTTTTTTTTCCCCCCCTGCAGTTTGGGTATGAAGCAGAGATCCAACGTCATCAGCTATGTTACTGTTAATGACTCCCCTGATTCCGACTCCTCCCTGAACAGCCCCTACGCCACAGACCCACTTTCCTCTCTCAGGAGTACAGGCGGTGCCCTGGAGCTGCCGACTCGAGGGGCGGCTGACAGCTCCAGCTCCCGGACTATCATTGTGCCGCCGCTGAAAACACAGCTCAATGACTGCATCATAGCTACCCAAGCGTCAGGTGGGTGTGCTCTCCTAGCTTGCTGCGCTCACTGGTTTTTGCCAAGGAGCTCTGATCCCTGTCAGCCTCGTCCTCACAGTTTCGAACTATCTGTATGGGGTCTTCAGCAGCTTTGGGTTTCACGGCTGCTGTTCTGAGAGTGCAGGCCTTGATGTGTTTTCAGTTGCACAGATGGATTTACCTTCCAGGTATGTTTGGCTGCGTTTAGAAAGATCTGTGAAAACTCTCTTTGATTTTTTTTGTGCAGTCAGATTTTAAATTGTAGTTGAAGTGAAGTCTGTTACGGAAATAGTCCCTGTGTGGTTGGTTACCTAAGGTGGTTATCACGGTGCATGGTGTGTCGTGGGAAGAATGGACTAAGCTTTTGAAATCTTCCAGGTGTCCTGAGCAGCACCAGTAAGACCAAGCCAGTGGCCTCTGTGAGTGGGCAGTCGTCAGGATGCTGTATCACACCCTCTGGGTACCGCTCACATCGCGTGGTGACGAATGGTGTGCAGCCTCTCAACCTCAGCCAGGTGAGCACTGTCAGACTTCTGCTGACCTCGCAACACCGTGCTTCAGAAACACCACGCTGTGTGGCAGGGACAATGGCGTGATTGGAGAGGAGTGACAGCTGCCACTTCCTTAATTCTCTGAAGCCGATTCTGTCCTGTGGCCATGCAGGGTAGAGTGAGCTCTGTAGGGAGGATAAGTGAAGTTTCTCAGGGCAAAGAATTTGTTCCGGTGCAGGAGGGCAGGAGAAGGAACCATGGTCATGTCCATGTTCTTTCCTTGCGTACCTTGTCCCACCTGTCTTGTGGTGGGCCATTCTTGCTGCTGGAGTGGGAGAGTGACACCAGGATCCAGCTGTTGAACTAGAGTAGCACTGAAGGCACTGCGCACTATGAGGAGACTGTTTTGTTCTTTACCTTCCTTCTGTAGAGCTCAGAAAGGCCCGACAAGGAGATTAAGGCTGGACCTTGTCTCTCGGGCTAACAATTAGCACCTGACTTCCCTTGAAACTTTCAGACATTGGTTTCACTTCAGTTTCCATCACTGCTCTTGATCTTTGAGTCAAGCTGCAGTAGCCTTTCAGAAGAGAGGACTGTTACACGTTCAGCCCATTTCTGGCACGAGGACAAGACAGGCTTTGCTGCCCTGAAACAGGGCAGCCCTGGTGCTGCTCCCGCTGCCGTGGAGGGGAGGAGGTGTGTGAGGAGTTTGAGGGCTGGGTCGGTCTCAGGACCTGCCTGCACTTGTGAAGCTGTGCAGTGTGGTGCCCCAGGTGTCGCTGTTTGGTCCCATTGCAGAGGAGAAGTGTAACTTCTGTCTTGGTGGAACTGCAGTAACCCCTCTAAAATAGTTTCATGGAGCCGGGAAGGGAGGCTCTGTGGAAGCATCAGTCCCGCAGCTGGAACAGAGGTGTCAATCGGGAGGCTCTGGCTGACCCTTCCTTGCTCACCTCCCATCCACTGCCCTTTGAGGGTAGCCACTAACCTTATTTACTTCTTCTCCCTGCAGAACCAGCAAACAACAGTGCTGGCCTCACAGGAGAGAAGTGGAAACGCTGTCCCGCGTAGGCAGCAGGCTTATGTGGCACCCCTCACGTCAACAATTTCTCAGGCTCCCTACACGTTCCAGCACAGCAGCCCCGTGCACCCGCACCTGGCCGCGGCCACGGCGAGCGCGCACCTCTCCAGCCAGCCGCACATGTACACGTACGCTCCCACCACGGCCGCCACGCTGGGCTCCACCACCTCCATCGCCCACCTCTTCTCCCCTCAGGGCTCCTCGCGGCACACCACCTACGCCGCCCACCCCAGCACGCTCGTCCATCAGGTCCCTGTGAGCGTCGGGCCGAGTCTCCTGACCTCTGCAAACGTTCCGCCTGCCCAGTACCAACACCAGTTTGCTCCCCAGTCCTATATTGGTGCTTCCAGAGGGTCTGCTATTTACACTGGATATCCGCTGAGCCCTACAAAGATCAACCAGTACTCGTACTTGTAGTTCCTGGTAGAGCACTGTCCTGCAATAGGCCTGAGAGGTTGGAGGAGGATTTCAGGTGAACCTTTGCCTGGTAATGGCTGCCTGGGTTTTGTTTCTCCCTGATCTAGTTGTACGTTGTTCAAAAATGTCGCTAGTGAGTTCAGTCACTAACTGAGCAGTGTGCTTTGTTACCAGTACGAGGGTCACTAATTAAGTTTTTAAAATTATACTTACTTTTTATAGATGCTTTTAAAAAGTCCATGGTCACATTTATTTAAAATTGTTCTGTTGTGCTAATCAAAAGATTAAAGAAAATCAGTGTCTTGGAAGACAGATCCTTATGACTTTTTAACTTGTATAACTTAAAACAAAAAGACTAGCAGATTATATTTTAGCAGCTTGCACAAATCCATGTTGCCACTAAAAATGTAATGCACGTTTATCTCATTATGTTGCTGGGGCAGTTTTAAAATCAAGTTTAGTATTTTAACATTTGTTCTCTAATTCGCTTTATCTAACAAATTGCTGGTTCTGCAGAAGCCATTACGTCTCTGTGGATGTTGCTGTCAGAGCCTTTTGTTTACTTCTCCGTTCTGTTCAAGGACTGGTAGGAGCAGCTGCCTCCTACTGGCAACTTCATATATTCAGGAGTCTCTGTAAACCCTGAAATCCGTTTTGTTTTCTTGAAAATTCTGTGTCTCCATAACACAGCTGAATTTTTGTCGCATTCATTGCAGAATTCTAAGTTTTTCCAACTGTACTGAAGGTCTCGCTGTGTAACAGAACTCAGCAGCTTTGTCAGGATGCCGTAGCCTTCAGCTGAGAACAAATAGTGCAGCGTTGCTCTAAAATCTGGTTTCTGCAACTCGTTAGATGCTGGCCCTATAACGGAGCTGGATTCCTTCACAGAAGCACAGGGCTTTTCTTTGTTCTGTTTTTTCTTAATATTTGTCCTCACATGATTCATTTAGGAGGGAGTTGAATTTGAAATATAATGAAACATCACTGTATTGATGTGTACAGCTTTTTATACTCCTGTGAGCGTATCCTCCTGGATATGTCAGCAGCTACTTTAAAGCGCTCTTAATAAGACTTGTATACAGTACATGCATGTAGGAATTGGGGGAAAAAAAAAAAAAAGGAAAGAAAAAGAAAAAAGGAAAAAAAAAATCCAGATTTTAAAGTTTATTACTGAATTTAAAACTATTTTAGAAGTTTTGTATTGGTGGTGTTTTAATATTTTACATAAAATGAAATATGTACATATTGATTAGAAAAATATAACAAGCAAAACTTCCTGCTAACCCCAAATGTTCTGTCTTTGTAATCAAAACGTGTAGTGATTATACTTGAACTCTGTACTTAGTGTTTGTCTAATTCTTAACGTTCCTGGGGATGGAGTTGATGTATCCTTTGTATTTAAACCAAAATGAGTTGATTCATGTTGGAATGTATGTGATATAATGCAATGGTTAGAGCTCATCACTGTAGCACTGGGAGGAGTAGAGCGTCGTGAGAGGAAAGGATACCTTCTGATTTGTTTTGCACAGGTATGTGTGATGAAGAGTTGTTTGGTGTGTCCCCTTATTGTAGTGCCTTAAATGATGACGTAGTGTGACTAGAGTTTACAGTGAGCTTGCCTTATGAGGGACCAGCAAGCCCCCGTCGATCGAAGCAATTCACGAAGCTCTCTGCAGCGAGGACAGCCGTGTGTCGCGTAGGTGCGTTGTTCTCAGTTCTAACGCTGTCATAAAAAGCTACATTTTTGTTCAGAGTGAAGCGATGTTTCCTTACAGCTTTTCCTTGAAATGGCACATGTACTGTTAGATGTCTGTCAGTGCATTTCGGATAAGGTAGTGCTGGGAATGCATTGGAATGTTTAGTCTAATATTGCAGAAGTGATTAAATATGTGCAATCACTTTTTATTAGGTTAGTGCGGCGTTACCTTCCCCCACGTTAATAGCAGACATTTCTTGTAAAATATTGCTAGCTTGGTGATAGAATATTTATACCAAAGAGAGCCTGCTGTAAAGCACATAATACCATTAAAAAGTTTTGTAATGCTACTGCTAATGTGGAGTTGCTGGGAAGGTCTGTCAGCTGTAGCCCTCGTTAGTGTTCAGAGGAAATACTAATCTTGGATAATCAGTGCAGTTTTTTAACTACACTCTGTTTTCTGGAGTCCCTTGTGCTAGGAATTACTTCTCACCTTCGGTACATACACAGATTAAGCGTCTTGTCCAAAAGGATGATGAACTGGCTCGAGCGCGGTCGTGTTACTGCAGCAATAAGAGGTTTTGGTGACCTTGAATCCCAGTTTATGTTCCGTCCCCGTGCAAAAGAGGCCAGTTCTCTGACTGGTGTGTGACAAGAAGTGCACAAGTCATTTCTGAAGTTCCACATTTGTGGCAGGAGAAAGTCTGGACTGACCTGGAGTCGATGAGCTGTTACAGGTTTGGTGTCTCTGGGTAGAGGGATCACAGGCTCTGGAGCTGGTCAGTAGCATTCGTGCCATTGTTGTTCAGTGTGTTTTCAGTCGGAGCACTTCAGTAGGTGTGCGGGGGACCGTCCGGCCGCGCTCTGCCGCACCGCTGGTGTGGGTGACGCCGCTTGCTGCCGTGCGCACTTCCCTGCTTTTCCCGTCTGACGTGGCTGTGCTCAGTGCTTGCCCTGAGATACCCCTCGGTACAGGGGAAGGCAGAACAAGCTCCAGTTCCTGTGTTTCAGGAAACCGTCAATCCCCGTTTCACGAGAAGTAAAGAGTCCATGTCCATGAAAAAAGACCTCTAGCAAAATATAATAATTTTGAGAAGAACGTGGCCACTTCCCCCAAAAAAAGCTGGTTTAAATGACCACCTACCTTCAGAGTTCCTGTTATGTGATTAAACCCGGTCTCGTGTGTTCACAGGGAGCGGGTCGTCCCCTCCCCTGCCCAGGTTTCCGAAGTGTGGGAGCAAGGTGGGCGAGATGGAAATGACGTAGGTAAAATGAAAGGTGCTCTGCTTAAAACAAGTTGTTGATGGCCCTGGAGCTCCTCTGTGATAGGCAGAATAAACCAAGCAAATGAAAACCCACCCCAGCAGGGCCAGCGTCTCACCTCGGTGCTGGCCTCGCTGGTGGGCAGATCCCAGTCTGGCTCCAGTAGGTGCTGCCCGATTGAAGTGTCTCGTGGTCTGCTCTGAGGAGGTGCGTCCCCTCTTCCCATGCGTACCCATCACGGGACGGTCTCTCCTCACTGTCAGAGCCGCCACGTCGGCTTTGTAAAGAAACGTGCTTTCTCTGGAGAGAAATTGGAGTCCTTTCGTTTTTTTCCTGAAAGTTGGTTTGGGATTCACCTTTTGAATATTTGGTACCCACGGTCCCATCTGGACTTGTCCATGTGATTCCCGAGCTGTTCCCGTTGCCCGACCGGTGTTAGCAGCCGTGGCAGCCACCGCAGAGACAGCTCCCGAGGCTTTCCTGGTTGGTGGGCTGCAGTAATTTACCTCTGACTCTGCAATTTCTTTTAGTACATGAAACTAAATTGCTTCTAAATGACAGGATTGGCACAGCCCTGCTTTCTTTTTTATTTAAACTTCTGAATGGTGCCGCATGTCCACATGGTTGTTTGTTGCTAAACTTTATATAATGTGTGATTTCAGATTCAGCTTGAAATATATCTATCTCACTACATGTAGCAGTACATTATATGTAATGTTAGTATTTCTGCTTGAATCCTTGATATTGCAATGGAATTCCTACTTTATTAAATGTATTTGATATGCTAGTTACTGTGTAAAATTTAACTTTCTTTTATGGTTGTGCTCTTCCTTTTTACAAGCCGCTAGATACAGGTAGTTTCTGACAATTACTGATCTATGTTTGTATTGCTGATGTACTTAGGGGGTATGTAAAAATCATTTTAACAAAAGAAATAGATATTTAAAAATTTAATACTAACTATATGGGAAAAGGGTCCATTGTGAAAACATAGTTTATCTTTGGATTCAATGTTTGTCTTTGGTTTTACAAAGTAGCTTGTATTTTAAGTATTTTCTACATAATATGGTAAAAATGTAGAACAATTGCAATGCATCAATAAAAAGGGTTAATTTTCTGTACTCTATTCATTTGGTCACTTGATCTATTAAAGAAGGTGGGAAAAGGGTCTTGGCATATCCAGGATGGAATACCAGCACTAACTGTTCATCGTTTGCTGCTGACAGGGCGGTGCAGCGGCGTGCTCAGGGGTGTGCGTGATGCCAGGTCCTCGGCGAGCGCATGTGGCTCCGGGTGAGCTGGGCTGCGGCTCAGGCAGCTGCTGGTGCTGTTCCTGGGGGGTCAGCCAGGGTCAGGACTGTCTCAAGTGAAGAAAAGCTTTCCCAGCACCTTCATAAGTGTGCCTGACTTTGAGCACCTTGCTCGGGTGCTCTTAGCGGTGCGGGGGGTTGTGTGGGTGTTGGCGTCGCTATCCCGGCCCCGGGGGCTGCGCTTTGCTGACACCCGTGTGTCCTGCGAGCACCGGCCTTGTGCGGAGGGCAGCCGAGGCGCCGGGGCCCGGCCCAGCACCAGGCAAGGCGGCAGCTCCACCAGGGGCCCTGTGCGGCCTGCCCTGTGCTATCCAGTGGAATGTGGGGATATGCGATGGGGAATCAGGATACAGGATGCAGGCATACATGATGCAGGAATCATGATGAGGGATGCAGGGATACACAAGGGGGAACCAGGATGCAGGGATACACGATGGGGAATCAGGATGCAGGATGCAGCAGCACTAGATGGCACACTCACCCCGCGTGCAGCACCGCAGTCCTGAGCACGGATGCGGCCGAGCCTCAGCACTGCACAGAGCCACGGGCAGAGCCCAGAAAACCCACCAGCCATGGCTGAGGCCCCAGCCTGGGGCAGTTGCAGGTGTGACCACGGATCTGGCCGCATCCTGGGCACAGAGCTTCCCTGCCCTGTCCTTCAGCTGACACTGGGGAGCAGGAGCTGCTGTGGGCTCTGCACCAGCTCTTGGAAGTCTCGGGAGCTGGCGCGGAGCCAATGGCCCCATATGGCAGCGTGTGGACGCATCCAGCCGGGTGGCCCCTGGCCAACTGGTGGTGGCCAACCAAGCCGCCCGGCCAGAGAGGCTCTGCCCAAGGTGACCCCAAAGGACCCCAGGGTCAGGGTGGGGAGGCAGAAGCTCATGGGTCAGCAGCCAGGATAGATGGTGCCACAGGCTCGAGGGGCTGGCAGCCACAATGCTGGCCCAACTTTGACTCCTCCAATACTGGCCTGTGGCCGAGGCAAGCTCACATTGGCCATCTGCCTTGGGCATCTCTGTGGCTCGAGGCACCAGAACCAGGGCTGTGGCCGTGCCCATGGCTTCACACCAGGCTGTCCCTGTGCTGCCCCACAGGCTGTCCCCACACAGCAACTCACACTGTCCCCAGCACCAGAGCACACGTCCTTCCCTTGCTGCACAGGGCTGCTGCAGCGCTCCCCAAACCCTGTGCCCCACAAGCGCCCCCGCTAAACTGTGACATTGGCAACGCAGCGGACAGTGTGGGCACCGCCTGGGGCATGAAGGAGTTAAGGCGCCTGGGGCTGGTCTTTGGGAAAGGAGCAGCCTCTCATCCCCTCCTCACATCTGGATTCAATAAGGGCTGAGAGAGGCCGGAGCATTCCTGAACACTGAGGTGGAGGCTGCACTCTGACGGCCATGGGGCCCTGGCGCTGCCTGCTCCTGCTGCCTCTCCTCGCTGTGCCCCTCGGTGCCCAGCAGCAGCAGTTCATGGAGTATGTGGAGCGGCGCCTCACCCTCCTGGAGGTAGGGCCCTGCTTCGCCTCACCAGCCGCGGGTATCCCAGGCCCTTCCTTCCTGGCACAAGGCTGGGACGAGGCCCAGGGTGAGGAGGAGCTGGGAATGGGACCGAGCAGAGGTGGTGTGGGGTGCCCTAGCCCCTGCCTGCCAGGGCCCCGCACAGCCCAGCAGGAGCTTTGCGGGTGCGGGAGCGTGATGGGCGTGGGAATCACTGGAGTGGGGACGTTGCGGGAGCGGGAGCGTCGTGGGTGTGGGAATGCAGCGGGATGGGGCCCAGTGACACGAGCACCAGGGTTGCAGTGCCATGTGGGTCCAGGGCTCCCACAGTCACGCACAGGCAGCGCAATCGCTGCTGTGGGTGAGCTGTTTGGTGTGAAGACCTCACTGTCCTCTTGGCCACCACAGGAGAGGATCTCACAGTGGCACGACCAGAGCAGCCGCTACTCCACAGAGCTGCGGGACTTCAAGAACCAGGTGCTGGGGATGCTGGAGACAGCAGAGAAGGAGCGAGAGGCGATGCGATCGGAGGCAGAGAGTGCAGCGGTGCGCGTGGACCGGCTAGAGCGTGAGGTGGACTACCTGGAGACACAGAACCCTGCGCCACCCTGCGTTGAGGTGGACGAGACGCTGATGGAGAAGCAGGTGGCCACAGCCAAGCAGAAGAAGAACGAGAAATACACCAAGCTGACAGGTGAGGGGCTGCTCTGGCTGCCTGGAGAGATAGCCCTGGGTATGTGGTTACTCTGGGCCTTCCCAGCCCACCCAGGTCCAAGTCTCCCCCAGCCATGCACCATTGCATTACATCCCAGCAGGGCATCTCTCAGGCGTCTCTGGCACAAAATCCTGCATCCCCACAGATCCATGGGAGCTGCATCCAGACCCCAGGCCAGAGCTTTAGGCTTCTCCAAACCCCTTGGAGCAGGACTGGGGTGAGGGTGGCCTCCCCTGTCCATGGCATCAGAGCACAAGTGGACTCTCGATGCCACTAGCGAGGGCACTGCAAGCCCTGCAGCAAGTTTGCGAGGTGGTTGCCTGAGGGCTGGGGTGGGACAGCGAGACCTGTGTGAGCCCAGTGTGAGGTGGCAGCAGTCCTAGTGCAGGGCCAGGTGGTCTCCAGGCTTTCACAGCTGCTCCACTCTTGCAGACTGCAGCGACACCATCGCGAGTGTCAGAGCCATGAAGATCCTGAAGCGTTTCGGCAGCACCTCGGGGGTCTGGACCAAGGATGCTGCAGGGACCTCCGAGAAGATCTATGTCTTCGATGGCACTGCCAATGACACGGTGTACGTCTTCCCCCGCATGCGGGAGTTCACCCTCTTCTCTGCCACCCGCAAGGCCGCACGCATCAAGCTGCCCTACCCTTGGGTGGGCACCGGGCACCTCATCTATGATGGGCACCTCTACTACATCCGCCAGCAGGGCCCCTTCCAGGTGATCAAGTTCAACCTGGCCAATAAGACAGTAGTCGACAGCTCGGTGTTCCCAGCTGAGGAGCAGATCCCCGTCTTTGGGCTCTCCCCCTTCACCTACATCGAGGTGGCGGCGGACGAGGAAGGGCTCTGGGCCATCTATGCCACCAAGGAGGACGAGAAGAACATTTGCCTGGCCAAGCTGGACCCCACCTCACTGGACATCGAGCAGATGTGGGACACGCCGTGCCCGCGGGAGAATGCCGAGGCCGCCTTCGTGGTGTGCGGGGCGCTGCACGTGGTCTACAACACCCGCCTGCCCAGCCGCTCCCGCGTGCAGTGCGTCTTTGACGTCAGCGGCACACTGGCTCCCGAGGACGCCTCTCTCGTCTACTTCCCCAAGCGCTATGGCTCCCACTCCAGCATGAAGTACAGCCCCCGGGAGAGGCAGATCTACGCCTGGGACGACGGCTACCAGATCATCTACCGTATGGAGATGAAGAAGAAGCTGGAGGTCTGAGGGACCACGGCAGGACATCCCCACGTGCCCGGCTGCCCCGACCAGGCTAGCAAAGCTCTGCCCATCCTGCCCCATGGGGTACAGCAGGCCCCAGTGTGGGACAGCATCTTTACCCTGTCTCCCATCACTGTGAAAGGATGAAATGCCAGCCCCCTGTCCCCGGACACCCTCCAGCACCAGGCGCCTCTGCCCAGGGTCACCCTGCAGAAACCTGGACTAATTTAATGAGATTTTTTTTTCTCTGTGATCTCATGAATAAATATCGTGCAGCGAGCTCCAGCCACCTGCCTGGGGGAGGCGCGGGGCTCTGGGGCCAGGCTGCCAGAGCCACAAGCTCCACATTGCTCCAGAGTCACCCCAAAAGACACTTCCCAAGGGTGGTGTGTCCATGCAGGGCTGGGCAGAGCAGCAAGAGCAGGGCCAGGGGGCTGGGTTGGGGACCTGGGCAGGGGCTTTGGGCAGGGATTGCTGTTGTGGCTTTGGACAGTCTCCTGTGGCGGCACGGGGTCCTCCGAGCCCGGCCAGGGCCAGACCATTTTGCAAGTACAAAACTGTGAGCAAATGGCAAAAATCTCTTAATCTGAGAGGACAGCTAGGGATTTTTCTAGGTATGACACGGCGGTGTCCCAGCCAGCAGGCACCAGATGTTGCTGATTTTCCAAGTTCACTTCTAATGCAGCACAGGTGTCTTCCCCGCTGCCGTGGCAAGATTACCACAAACCTTTCACTTAAGGCCCTGGGTCCCCCGAGCCCTCTCCCGTCACCAATGCCAAGTTCCCGCATAGCCCCACAGCGGCAGCGCCCAGGGACGGGAGGGAGCAGGTGCTGGAAGCCCCTCAGGATGGCAGCTCTGGCACTGCCAGGGCTCACAACACCATCTCTGAGGTGGGGCTGTGGCAGTAGCAGGCACCTGCCAGGCACAGGCACAGCCCCACCTGGCCACCAGACCATGTCCTCCCAGTTCCCACCATGTCGTTCAGCAACGACTGTCCCATACACTGCCACTGGCCAGAGAGGCCATGGGCTCCCCCCGAAATCTGCATTTGCTGTTCCTGTCACAGTGTCCTGAGAGCACAGAGGGTGAATCATGAGGTGTTTACGTTAAACATCCCTTTATCCATCAGAGATCAATTCTGGGGGCAAATGCTGAACACACGAAGCCATGAGCCATCTAGCTAGGCAAAGGTCACATCCTGCCGGTGCTGGCTCAGGAACTCATTCTGGGGCAGGAGGCCACAGAGCTGCCTGAGCACCCCAGGAGGTGCCAGACCCATGGGGAGCACCGACACCAAGTGTCCAGGGGGCTCCCAGTGCCTTCAGCCCCACCCCGGAGCCACCGTGTGGCTATGTCGGCCCCTTGCTGCCATGAAGCCAGGCCCCCAGCACCCCCTGCACCCCGTTCACGGCTGCTCCTGCAGTCTGGAGGTGAATTGGTATTTGCTTCAAGTGCTTCTGCATTATAATATCTTTCGGTTGCAAAAGAAAAATGTTTAAATACACACTTTGAATTACTGTAATTGGATGGTGCTGAAAGTTCAATACACAGTGTAAGTCAGGCAGAGAAATTATCCAAGTGTGAAGGACTATGTGAACTGTCAAGATAATTTATAGCCCTTTTCAAGATCAATAACTACAGTAACAAATATAGTTCCCAAAAACTGCACAGTTGTAAATAATTATGCCACTGATTCGTCTAGCTTGAATTAAAATTGACGAGGCAGTAACACTTCTGCTTCAGAAATAATCTTCTAACCTGAAAAAAGTCCTACAAAATCTGCCCCCTTCTCCCCGAGACACCAGTGCTCTCCTCGATGTGATCGGGACGGGGGCACAGCCTCTGGCAACACTTTCCCAAGTCCCACCTGTGCTGAACATCAACCCCTCATCGAGTATTTTAATCTCCTTAGAAAATCTGGCTCATTAGGCTCCATCTCTCCATGGCAGGAGGGGCATGAAGCCAGCATGGCCAGGTGGGAAGTCTGGCCTGCTCGAGGTCCCCTTGGGAGCTCTGACTGCTGGAACAGCCAGGAGCAGATGCAGGGGTCTGTCTGTCCAGGACATGCACGTCCCTTCTACGGGACCTGGTGCTTCATTTGCTACAGAAAACTGCTTGTGAAATGGGAGGAAAACAGATTTCTCTCTACATGGGCTGCCCAAGAGGTGCAGCCCCCTCCAGCTCACAGCCCTGCAGCGAGGATTGGGGGGGGTGTGTCTTCACTGCCCTCCAAATGCTGCCGCCCATGCAGGGTGGCCTGTGCCGGCTGGTTGTGTCCTGGGGGCCAGTGCCAGAAGAGTCTGGCCTCTTTGCTTTGGGACACATTTTCTAACACAGGACTGGCAGGTAGGAGGGTGGGCAGGGACATCTGCCACCCCACGCAGATGGGTGGCTGTGACAGGCAGCAGCCACCGGCTCCTGTGGACTTTGTTGTGTGTAAACGCTTTGAGAAGAGGAATGGCAGAATAACTGCAGCCCCGATCAGCTTAGACAGCGCAGCACTTATCTGGCACTCCACATCTTCAAAGCACTTCAAGAAACATCAACTAATTAATCCTCAGAGTAGCCCCCATAAAGCAGTACAGCATTGTCTGCTGTTGCTGACAAACAGACAAAATAATCACTTGTTTGATCATGAAGGGGGGGTTCAACTCCGAGCGGGCTGAAGGCGGCTTGAGCAAAGAGCGGCAGCTCCTTTGCTGTGGTCCCTGTGGGGGCCAAGCAGACCCCAGAGAGCCCCCAGTGCCCACCCAGCAGCTGCTGACCCAGGGTGCAGGTAGCAGGACCACAGGCACTCGTCCCTGTGCTGCCTCCCAGGATGGGGGGCTCAGCCCTGCTCAGCATCTTCGCATCCTGCTGGAGATGGGTCTCTGCCACAACCCAACTAGACAGATGACTGGGGGCTCAGAGACCTCAGAGGGAGCGTCGCCAAGAGGCCCTCCTGCCTCATAATTCTTGGAAGAGAGGGTTATCCATGAAAGAGAAAAGCAGCAGAGATTCTGGGACAGGCGTTCGTATTTACCGTGGGATGGAAATGTGCATCTGCTCCCCCATCTGCCACAGGCTCCTGCACTCAGGCACCACGCAGGCTCTGCTGCTTGGTGGACATGGGAGGTCCTCCCCTGCTGGAGTTCATCAATTTATTTCTTCCTTGTTTTTGTGGTCATCAGCCCCATTAGGAGAAAGCAAAGGCTGTGCCACAGCTGGTGGGATTGGCAGGGTCCCAGTGCACTAATAGGTGTTAATTGCCCCTACCAGCCCCACCAGGCCCCCTCCTGCTGCCCTGCTCTGCCCCACGGGCCCCACCCCAGGGCTGCTCAGGAGTCTGCCCTCCCAGCCAAAATAACAGCTTTTCAAGAAAATTCAGCCTTGACTTCAAGGTCACCAGTGGCAGAGCCTCCCCCATGTTCCAGCTCAGCCGTGGCAGGCAGCAGGCCGGGTTAGTGGAAAATCCACTGATGTGACGGCTCCAGTGAGGCCACTGCTTCCTTGTGAGTCTGCAGCTCCTTGTGCTTTAATTGCCAAATATTTTATCTCTTTAAAGAAGTGTCTCTCAGTAATAATCCCTTTCATCTCGGCTCCTCTTGAAAAAGCCTTCTCTTTGGAAGGCAATCTGATAAAGTAAATTGAGAAGTTATGTTAACAGTAGGAAAGAGAAAGTAATATCTTCTGGCTAATTTTTTCCCCTTTGTCTAATTCTCAAGGGTATTGGGGTTTTTTTCCTCTCTGAGTCTTCTCCACCTCACAGGAGCCACTGATGAAGTGACACGGTTCTGCATGAAATATTAGAAACAAGGGAACTAAAATTAAAAGTAGGCAACTTAAACAAGTGTATTATGAAGATGCTATTGTATTGAAACAAGAAGGGGGGGATAATTTCTCCATTTAATACTTTCTTAATGGCTGGCTGGCAAGTGTAATCACAGGCTTTTAACTTCAAATAAGTATTTCTGCCCACATAACATCTGGTTGAGGTCTAGCTCATCACACATGAATTGGGAGGCAACAAAGCACTCTACTCAGGACTTCCAGCAGAAGTGGGAGGACACTGGAGCCTGAGATCATCTCGGATGTGCTCAGAGGGACACAAAATGGCAGCAGCTCGCTTAAGGTCCTGTGCACTCTCTAATGAAAATGTGGAACCAAATTCACCAGAAGTGTTTGCTTGGAGCTGGATGTGGGCTGGGCTGGAGCTAAATCCATCTCAGCTGAGCGAGCTCTGCCGGCACCTGGCCAGATGTGCTGGCCCAGGGGTCAGCCGGCTGCTGCTTCCTGAAATGGAGAGTCTCCTTCCTCTGAGAGTGGGACCTTCTGATTAATAACAGGGATTTAAAAGTGTGTTTTTAATCACAGCTCTGTGCAATTTCAGATTTTTGCATTGTCAGCGAACTCGGGGATCTAGAGGTGATTCTGTGGCTTTGGGGACAGGAGGGCACGGAGACTGTGGGTGCTGAGGGCGGTCTGCAGAAGTGAGAACCATGAGGTGGTGGGGGAGGCTTTCCTGCGATGCTTGTCCATCTGCAGGGCTGACCCTCGCTCGCGGTGCTGCTGACCCTGCCCTGGCTGCTCCAGCCAGGGGTGCCCAGCTGGGCAGGAGGAGGATCCCCTCCTCTGTGGCCATTTCTGCCTGGGGGAAATGCTGATGCTGAGATGTGAGGATGAGCACACTGGGCCTGGGCTGCGTTGGGCCGTGTTCGGTTGTGTTGGGCTGTGCTGAGCTGTGTTTGGCTGTCTTGAGCTGTGTTCAGCTGTGTTGGGCTACACTGAGCTGTGTTTGGCCACGGTCATCTGTGTTCAGCTGGGCCCTACTTCCTCCAGCACCGCTTTTCCTCCTCAGATGCCAAGCCCGACTCCCGCTGTACCCACACGGCACAGAGCTGCCCCTTGTCCTTGTGCCTCCCACCATCAGCTCCACAACCCTTCACCACACTCGCACCCTCTGTGCTCTTGTAGTTGCGTGTGCTCTGTCAGGGGAGGTGTTGGAGTGTGCTGCAGCTCAAAGGACAGGACAGAAGATGAAATTACTCTTAAAATGATGGATTCTGCAGTGCTATGGGGCCCCTGCAGAGCTGGCTTCCCACCCGGCCCAACCAGCCTGGGTGCTGGAGGCATCCAGGCTCCTCTCAGCCTCCCCAGTGCTGAGGTGTCTGCTCTTTCCTTCCCTCTTGAAAGGAAGACTAAAAATAAAGTCTTCCCATTCAGAACTCACAGCCCTGTCAGAGGAGCTGTGGTCTGTGACACAGACAGTTTCCGTATTTTCTGGATAGTGTCATTTACTAACAGAATTTGCAGCTATTTCGGTTCTTTGATCAAGCTGGATTTTTCTGCATGCACAGCTCCTACGTGTCACAATATATCTGCCTCCAGCCAACAAGGACATCGCTGACACGAGCAAGACCCATGCAGGCAGCTCACACCATCCCAGGGATTTCACGCAGCCTGTAGTCTACATGATTTCACTAGGATTTTCTTTGGGGTGTTATTACTAATGCTATTATTATGAAAGTTGCTTCCCGAGGACAGAAAAATACCAGCTCAGCTATTCAGCTAACCAATTCTTTAATTTCTTTCCTCTCTGAAAATCAGCTCCCCAGAGCCTTTCTGGGATAGATCCGAATTTTCTGCTTAATACATCCTGCTGAGGCAAAAATGCTGAGGGATGCAGTGATGCTCCCTGCACAAAGGAGGGCTTGGAGTTCCCTTCCCGGCGCTTTGCCCCAGTACTGACTGCAGCCTGGGGACCCTGGGCCAGCTTCAAGAGGCACAAGGTACAGTTTTGTTCGTCTGTTTGCCTCCAGCTCCCTCATCCCGGCTCCTCCCTTGCCAAGGAGCAGTGCTCAGAGGCTTAACAGATCTTAATTCAAGGCATAAAATTTCCCTGGCTGCAGAGACATTTTAGTGTTGATTCAGAGCAGTGGATGCAGGCTGCAGCGAAGGACCAGGGCTCTGAGCAAGCAGAGGTGAGGTGCTGCTGGGGACAGAGCCCTGTGGGCACAGGGTCCCCCGCCAGGCTGGAGCCCACCAGCCAGCAAGGCAAAGGGCAGGGGTCCCACAGGGTGGGAAAGCCAGATTTTTAAATACATAATTAACCATGTCAATAGGGGGAAAATGAGAACAAAGAAATAAATTTAATCCATCAATTAATTTGCAATGGAAATCCAGCCCCTGACCTCCAGGTAGCTGCTATTCCTCAGGTGTTGGAGTCCAGCCCATGACTTTTACAGTCCTTCTCTTTTTTCAGTATTCATTCCCCTGTAACCTAAAATTGCTTCAAGCCTTGCAACCTGGTGGACTCTTAACAGCCGCATGCACAGGCCACAAACCAGAGCTGTGCTTTGTGAGTGGCTTCTGCAGAAGATTGCTCCTCACAGCTTTGTTCTAAATTGTCAATTCTTTCCTGACTGCAGTTTTTCAGGAAAGCAGGGTTTTAAATGAAAAACAATTTTCCCCAACTGAGCCACCTCTGATGTCAGTGTCATCTGCCATCTCCTGCTTCCTTCAATTCCCGAGCCACGCTTGTCTCAGAAATTGAAATGTTCAGCTTGTTATAGAATAAATGAAGAAATATAATTTAATCAAAATACATCAGTGCAAATAAATCTGAAGATATTGTGCACAGCTGGGGTGCAGTGTGCCTGTGCCACGCACTGACTGTGCAGGATCTCCTTGTGATGTTCCGCTGTTTGCAGGTGAACCAGGCAATTATGTGCCCCTCGTTTGCATTGCTGGCTCTTCCACTTTCCCTTCATTGCACGATCCACTTCCATAGGCTTAGAGAAACATGTAGTTTTAGGAAATAGTTATTTCATAGCGTCATCAACTCCATGCCTGCTGCTGGGAACTCTTGCTTTGGGAACAATGCTCGATGCCAGGCAGGGCACAGTGTGAATCCACAGATCTGCTCCACATCCGAGTCAGCAGAGACAAGATGTGTCTGCTGGTCAGTCCTTCAATGGATCTGTGCAGCGCGCAGAGGCTTTGGGCAGCTGGGCCTCCTGCTCAGAGGCAGCACAGGAGCCTGATGCAGCTGGGACCCTGCTCCCAGGACAGCATGTGCCAGGTCCCAGGGCACCACGGATGCTCCAGCCCTGTGGAGGAGAGTCCTCTGCACCCAGCACCGCAGGGCTGCAGCGCGTTCCCTCCGCTAGGCCCTGGAGCGGGACCTTGCTGCTTTAAGGAAGGAAGGGAAAAATTCCCTCTGTGTCCATGGCACAAGGGCCAGGGCACTGCATCCCTGTGGAGGGTCCAGCTCCATCACTCAGCAGCCCTGCAGAACATGCACAGCGTACAGCAATTAGAGCTTCATTAGAGAAAGCTGAGGTTATACAACAGGCAGAAAGGTCCTCCTGGTTTTTGTAACTACTGCATCCTGGAAAAGCTGTATTAATTTATCTCCAGCAGGCAGGGACTGCAGGCAGGGCTGTGCCTGGTACAGCAACACCCTTCGGAGCAGGCAAGCTCAAAGGGGCTTGGAACCCACATTCCAAGATGCAGCACTGAGCTGGATCGGGGTCCCATGGCACAAGACCAGTCCTGTGAGACCAGAGCCCCCAGTGAGCTGGTGCAGAGAGTGGTGCTGATGGAGCTGGGAATGGAGGCTTGGTGGGGCCTCTGTAGGTAGTCAGAGTGGTCTCAAGTGTCAGGAGGGAATCAGCAGAGCAATGAGCAAAATCCTCTTTCATTTATGTAAGTGATCCGAAAGTAACTTCAGCAAGCTGTCTTAATTAAAAAATTACCACTCTTCCCCTCTGTCCTTCATGGCAGTGAAGAAACCCTCATCTTCTAAAGTAATTTGAAATGGAGAGGGATGTGCAGTTGTTAATGGGAGATTAGGAGAAAGTCTTCCACTTCAGAAGCAATTAACAGTCCAGAAAGTATGTCTGTGTGAGTTTGACGACTGCCTTACATTCTCCAGCTGCTGCTTTGCTATGGGGTGTTTCTCTGCCCGCCTGGGATCTGCCAGCACAGCTGGCACCGCTGCCCCAGCAAACAGCCAGTGTCCTGCCCCACAGCCCTTCCTGGCTGCCCCCCGTCATTGACCTCCTGGGACACCTCCTCAGGGGCATAGCACCACCGCTCCCACCCTGCCCTGAGCCCCTGGCAGGGCCGGCTGCTCCCCCGGCCATGGGAAGGACCATGAGGACCCCGGTGTGGCTGGCACCACCGACAGGCAAACGCAGCTCATATTTTCGCCTGTTATTTCTGATGATGCAGGTTCCAATGTCTGCACTTCGCTTTGGTGCCAGATGTTCCCACGGCAACAAAACATACTCTGGATTTGCTTTGACCCATTCTAAGGTACTTTGTTAGCTTTAGTGAACTGCATTTTTAATAGAAGCTACACTGGATTTTTTTTTTAATATATGTTCTTTAAATTCCATGTTTTTAATTACAAGTGACATGGGAACGTAAGGTGCTTAATTTTATTTGCCTGTCTTAAATCATATATCCATAAAGCTGTAAAATATAATTACAAATTATCTTTGAGAAAAGTCCAGGGAAAAAAAACCGAAATATTCCTTGAACATTCAGGTAGCATTGCCACGGACGACTGACTGCAGAGCTTTGTAGCCAAGCAGAGCTACCGGAATGCAGCCCAGCCCCACACACCCCGGCAGCAGCCGTGTGAGCAGAGAGCAGAACAAGGAAAGCAGCTGGGCTTGTACATCCAGGAGCTGTGACTCCATAGAGATGACAAACAGAGTTTCTAGTCCCAGGGAGGTCATCCTTGCATGATGCATTATGACTAGAAATTAGATTCCTGACCTGGCATTTAAATAAGCGCGCAACTGCACTGATATATATAATCTTAATGGCAGGAAGAATGGTCAGGGCCTTGGGGGAGAAAAACCTCTAGCAAAATGAGCCTGAGAAGTCTAGGACTGCTAGATTAGCGAGACAATTAAGGGGAAAATAACAAAAGTAGAAAAAAATGAAGTACAAATACAGAACAGAGATAAGGATCTCAAGGAATGGAGATGAGCTATAATCCGTTGTTTAATTTATTACTTCAGCAGTGGAGACAAAAGTATCTGGACTGAAGATATTTGGACTAAAGGCTGAGAGCTGGGGCCATCACCGGTGGGGGGGATGGACAGTTGCTCCTTTCCTTTCCTGCACAGTGTGAAGAGCAGAGCTTCACGAGCTGAAACTCTGGGCACTTGGCTGGGACAGTCCCTCAGCCTTCTGGCCCTTGCAATGAGCAGTGCCATGACCTATGGAATTTCGCCTCACACTGTGTCCCCATCGTCAAACAAGCAGATGTGAAGGGGCAGCCTGCACTTCAGCATCTCTTGCTCTTCCCGCAGTCATTGTTCTGTGAAACTGGAGGCTGTGAAACTAAAACTAAAAAGGAAGGGAATAAAAAAAAAAAAAAAAAAGAAGGTCTGGGAAAACTCATGTGTGCTTATTTTGTTTGCTGTACTCAAAATAAAATTGACTGCTCTTTTGTGGCTGCTTGCAGACTCTGCAAAGTGACCAGCAGCCAGTATTGGGTTTGTGAGCGTCTCCTTCCCTGGCCCACAAGCCTGGCAGCCATGCATCAGGAGGTGCCGCTGGCCACCCAGCCCAGCGCTCCCGGGCATGCTGCCGGCAGCCTGGCACAGCTCACCAGGCCCTCAAGCAGGACAAACAGCACCAGCATCCTTCCCGGCGAGAGACATTTGCCTTGTCACTGAGGCTCAGAGGAGCACGAGTTCCATGACAGCAAACTCTCCCATGGGACGTGGCCCTGTGGTGGTCCTGCTGAGTTTGCTTGGTAATAATTTAAACTTCTCTGTGAGTTACAATTACGCACTTAAGAGTAGCATAGAAAGTGAGGAGCAAGAAAAAAATTGGCTAATCCTGGGATGGCATTTGTGCCAGGCTCAGCTCCTTTTCAGAATTATAATCCCTCTCCAGATGAAAGGGAAATATTTGCACTTGTACAGCATGGCTCGTTTCCATTAGTGTGACCAATCTTCTGGAGTGGCTGCACCAAAGCAATGACAAACACACAATAGTTTGATTATCCCCTCACCAAGGGACGTGACGAAATCTCAGCATTTAAAATATAAGTGTAGGGGGTCTGAGCCATCTAGGCGTGGGTGTTATTCACTAGCGTAAGATTTGGTTTTCCAGCAATGCAAGTGACAGCCAGTATTGAGTGGAAATTGATTATCTGTGTGAAGCAAGGATTAAAAATAGAAGCTTTGTGTCAAACCCCACGTATGTTTTGACTAAATCCTAGATAACAAGAATGGATAAAAGACAGAGATTATACAGAGAACACCAAAAACCCAGAAGCCAGGATTAAATAAGAAAAGGATTTGAGTGGGTTAGTGCAATTAATGATTGTCAAGCACCATGCTTTCACCCAGCTGGGACCACTGTGGCTGCTTCTGGGCACGTCATGCGTTGCAGGTGCTTTGACCGGCAAACCTCCAAGAGGCACTTCCAACTCAAGGTGCTAACTCCCGAGGCTGTGTTCAGCTCAGGTCAAGGTTGGGGGTTTGCGGTCGGTTTCTGAAGCATCCACCTCTGTAAGTCAATTATTTTGAATGGCTTGAAAGTCTTTCCTACAAGAAGACCTGGAACATTCTCAGAAAGAGCGGGTTGTCTCAAGAAGGGGCATCACTTGGTACAGCACAAAGAGCGCTGTAGACTTCTCTTTGTGGGAAGATAATGCAGTTTTACCACCTTTTTGTTTCAATGAACTGTAAGCACTTGAAATGTATTTGTTTTCTCTTGCAACTAGTGCTCAGCTGCTCCTCAGGGGATGTGTGGTGACTGTCCCAGGACAACCAAGAACTGCAGGGTCCAAGGAGTGTCTGCTCCCCATCACAGGGTCTGCCCTTGCAAGTGCCTTATGCCACACCAGGGGCTGGTATTATCACATTTTCTAGCATCCACTGTGATCACTGTCACTGTCTAAAATCGCATAACACACAATTACGGCTTTCACAAGAGGAAGTATTTTACCAGCCCAGGCAAGACTTACAAATAAAATAATTTTTATTGAGTTTCTGCTTCTATAGCATGTGGCACATAAAGAGAATTAAGACACAAGGTGAGATGAGAAGTTACATATTTGTCCTTCACTGAACAAAGGACTCCTATTACCCAGAAAAACAACACAACCAAACGCTCTCCTCTGCTAGTCACAATGTTCAGTGGAGGCTGATGCTGTGACATTTAGGAAGATGGAAACTGAAGTTGACCTGAAAATTGTGACCAATGTACACAGTTCTGCTAACCTGATGTGAGGAGAAACAGCTGCCTTGCTAGCAAATGTTGTTTTAACTTGCAATCAAAACATTTGCATTTACTTAATTTAATTATGGTGGAACAAACAGCACTGATGTACTTACTAAATCAGAGAAAAATCCACAATAAGAAAGTGTCCAAAATCCACAGCTGTCTGATAAAGATCAGCTGATTTAGCTGCATTTGTAAAGCTTGTACTTGAGACGTTGTAACTTCATTTTTGGCCTCTGCAGCCAAGGAACCAGCAAAGTTTCATTTTTTCAAAACTTGATCTTCCTCCAAGATTTGGGCCTTAGAAACTTTTTTTTCATCAAGGAAGTGCTGATAGTTGATGAGAAAAGTCTGGAACTCGTTTTAGTATTGGTTGTATTTCTGTATTTCCCTTTACCCTCTTGTTCATCCTTTATTACTAGGATAATATAAAAAATAAAGATCTAGTGTTCATGCAAGGATGTCACCTATTTCTGTAATATCTTTCCCCCTTTATGTCTGAACCCCACTTGTGGCAACACAGTTCTCTCCATTTCAGGTACCGTGGTGGTGAGTGGGGGAATGAGCAGCAGCTACAAAGGGGCTTTAGGAAACAGTTCATGCAAGTAGCTCTATGAAGACTTCAAATACAGGGAAAAAACAGTTTTTTCCCCCCTGAGGAATCAACAGCATTTTTTATATATGACAAAAGGAACCTGGGATACACACTGCACAAACTTCTAACAGCTCATGAACACCTCTACATGAACAGGAAACCTGTGAACACGCTGCTGGATCTGGGCTGACCACAAGAGCACAGAGCTGCCGCAGACCAGAAGTCCCTCGCGTCTTTTGCTGTGGCTCTTCCCAGTGGGCGCAGGCGGCAGGGCCGCTCTAGGTTTCCCTTCGCTGCCACCTGTGCCATCTGCAGACACTCAGAGCATCTTTGCACTTTTTCAGCCTTCACACACGCACTAAAAACTATTTTACATTTTGTTTTACAGGCCAAACTTCCAGCCCACGTCTCAGTTCACCTTCTCCCTCTGGAAACAGATCTGTACAGTAAAAGCCACAAACAAAACATCACTTTGGGAGACATATTAGATAAAGACATATTTGACCACAAAACAGGTTTCTGCCTTTCCTTACGCAGCAGCAACTAGACTGGAAACTCTCGCTACTGCCACAGCCACTCAGCAACAAATTACTGAGACTGTCAGCCAAGTGCAAAAATAACTTGGTTTAGTCCCGTTTTACTTGCCGCGCTCTGTATCATGGTGTGGGGGGTGGTTTAGGCGAGGGACAGGAACCCTGGCTGTCAAAGCTCGCTGCCCGGCCTTGCCACTGGTGGGAGAAAAAAGAAAGCAAGTCTGAGCAAACGGGAGAGATTATTTGAAACTCTTCACGCCCCTTTCACTCACCGCCCGTCTCCTGTTCTGCAGTTTTCACTTCTTCTCTGCAGCATGTTTCAACTTATTGAATGCCTGCGTTTAACCACTCAGGAAGAATTACTGACCAATTTACTTTATTGCTTTGTAGATCAATTCACAATCATGAGGACTGCTCACAAAAAAAAAAAGGAAAAATACAGTACCTGTGTGTGCTATGAAGATAAAGTCTGCTCTCAGTTTAGCTTTCTGTTGTTGCCTGGTTTAGTGCTGTTGCCTTTTTGTTTTAGAAATATTGTCTAATTGCAAAATTACTTCAATCTTTCCAGTCTGGTAGTGTGACTATACTGTCCACAGAGCTCAGACAGGCAGTGGATGTAGCAAACATTTTTTTTGCCATAGTTATGGGATCATAAATTATTAGTCATCTGCCTTAGGGGCTGTTGTTATAATTCAAAACCATTACTCCTCATTTTGAGTATGTGCCCATCTCACCATCTTCTTTTGTTAAACTCAAATGACAAATGATAGACATCTCCTAGAGACAACAGGAGGCATGGTACTTGCACTGCGTTGTTCCCTCAGTGGATCAATTCCTTCTCTCCTGTATAAGCAGAAACTCTTTGCTGGCTAATATTAATGCTCAAGCCTATATGAATTTCACTTTCATGAGTGAAAACCCATTTGGCAAATCAAACTTCACCCTGGATTTTATCACTTGTTTCACAAGTGTGCATTTTGGTGGTTACCAAGTAGGGGCAGAGAGAGGGTCAGAATTCAGCCAATCTCCTTCCCCAGACAGACCAGTCAGCGTGAAGATCCTCACCAGGCAGTTTTGAATTATACAGACTGTATTTCATCAGAGCTGAGCAGAAATTAATGAATGAAGCAGCTGGAAAAGTTGTCCTTCCAAACTGGTTACCTTAAGGTAAGAAAACAGGGGGTTTTTTTGCTGCCGTGTGGGCAGGAACCCAGTGCTGATGACACAGGATAGAAAGCACAAATTGCTTTTCAGAAACACACAAAAATGTATGGAAAAGATGATGCCATTACTTGTAACCAACAAATATCATTTCCCATCAATTTCCCTCCAGGAGCATGAGCCTTTTCTGCTTGGTTTTTTTGGTTTGTTTTTTTTTAAGCTGCACTAGGGGTTTGCAGACAGCAGTGCTAGAACTTAAAAGGGTAAATAAATACAGGGACCATTTGCTTGCTGGCTCTGTGCGCTGGCTTGCGGCAGAAATACCAGAACAGATGAGCAGAGGCCTTTTTTTTCCTTTTCTTTTAAGCAAAGCTCCTGACCTGTGCACTGGGGGGTGAAATGATTCACTTGGTTTGTTTTTTTCCAAAGCCTTGGGGGTGAGCAGTGGTTTTCAAAGATGAGTCATCTTTTGTGCCTTCCTTTGTTTCTCTGAGTTTCGTCACAATAATTATGGCATGCTTTTTTTTTTTTCTATTGATTATGAACAACTTTACAGGAGTCTTTCTTTCAAACTCCCACCTACATCTGAAAAATAGTGTAGTAAAGTCATCTAAATTACAAACTGGAGAAGGAACTCCTGCCCCTGGGTCAGCTATGGCTGCTGGTATCATGCTGTGAGGTTCTGTGGATGACAGACGTTGCGCTAAGCGTTCAAACGATGGATCACAAAGCCTTTATGCTGAAACTCAGTGGCAGTGTGAGATGCCCAAATAGCGACAGCTCCCATGTACAATGCCAGTGCTTTAGCATGGTAAAGCCAACCTAAGCCTGGTCCTGCTCACCACTCACAGGCAATGTTACCACTATAATTGCATGTTGGTTTAATTCTGGTATGATTTACACCAGTTCTGCCAGCTGATCTGGGTGGTTACTCCCGATTTACAGTGGTGCAGTATGAGATCACAAAACACCTCACACAAGTGAGGGTGATTTTCAGATTTCTACTATCTTACATATACATCTCCGCTGTGTCTTAAATCAAAAGATTAATTGTCAGCTTTTCCCACTGGGTGTAATCAACCTCGGTCCAGACAGCAAGGACATTCCTCTGATAAACCCGGGCTCTGGACAGGCCCTAGGGCCACGTTTCAAGGAAGGAAGGAAGGAAGGAAGGAAGGAACCCACAGAAGAAGCAGACCTGCCTTGGGGAGGGGCACATGTGAATTTCAGAAGCCAGCCTGATGAATAGGAGCTGGGATAAGAGAGCACTGAGCACAAACTCTGTTCTTGTTAGAGGAAAGAGTAGGTTTCAAAGAAACATAGGGTTTGATGAATACTAAGTCAGACTACTGTGGAGGATCACTAAGCTTAGCAACTGCCTTGCAGCAGAACTCAGTATCTGAACTTCAAGGGGAAAATAAGATGCTTTTTATTATATACTTAGTTTGTGGCTTTGAGGGAAAGTGCCTCCTTAGCCCCAGACACAGTGGGAGATTTTATTGCCTTTGTTATACTATCACTGGCCACAGATGCTGGCTTTCTTTTCATTCCTGAAGTGTCAACAGCATGTGTGTCATTTTCCTCATTGCTCTTCTCCAGAATTTATGATCTAAATCAGGCAAAACCCAAAGAGCTCTATAGGAGCAGGAGAAAATGGAGTGCAAGGAGGAAGAAAATGCTAGAGATGGTCAAAATGCTACCCAGGCGTTTCAGCCCTATTTTATCATCTGGGGCTGCATGAAGTGATTCTCTTTCTCTGGAAATGCTTAAAGCAATTACATTCATTCTATTTATTCTCCCTCAAAGGCTTGGAGATGAGTCAAGAGGAAAATCTTTTAGGATGAAAAAAATTGAAACTTGAAATAGGCAATATCCCTGGACAATTTGTTCTGCAATCAGAACAGCATTCTTTTTCCTTACTGCTCTCAATCTCTAACTTTTTTTTTTTTTTAAAAAAAAAAAAAGGGGGGAGAAAAACCAATACAGTAACAGTCACATCTGTAAATATAGTCTTCATTCTTGCTCGCAAGCTCAAGGAGCTATTTCAAGACAGTACAGAGATGCTTGTTCTACAGTTCATTCTTGGTAAGAAAATTACCTTAGCTCTTGTCAGAAAATCCCAAGTGAGAGTAGAAGCTCTCTGAAAGCCTTGAACCAGCTCACTCATGCACAGTGAACACATTAAAAGGAAAGAATAACTCCACACACCTCTTTGAAAGACTTCTTCACCTCCACTAATGGATGCCAGTGCGCAATGGGCTTGCGTGGGTACGCCAGCATCTCATTCCAGTGGTCTCTGCCCAGTCCTTCAGCATTGACACCCACACGGCAAACCCCAATAATCTCATTGTGGCCCACTCTGAAGAAAAACAGAAAAGCAATGACTAGAGACAGACTGATGCCCCAGAGCTGTGCAGTCAGGGCCCTGATACTAAGGAAAATGGCTGTTGAGCAGGAAAATCTGCACTCAAAGGGATGTTTTTCCATCCAGCTCTCCAGAGCCACCCACCTACCGATCATAATCCATCACAGAGATAAGCAGACTGACTTGATCCATGTTCTCTGGCGGAATGTCAAAGATTATTGCTTCATTGTAAGTGGGATTAAGTGTGTTTTTCTTTATGGTGGTTTTCTTCTTTTTCAGTCTTCGCCCATCACAGAGCAAAGACACTTTGACATAAGGATCTGGAGAGGAAGAGATAGGGAAAGGCCTTCTGCTCATGGAGGTTTATTTTGTTGTCATTACAATACAGAAACAGCATTATCAAAGAATGGCCTATAAGCTACCATGAGTCAAAGGCACTCCTCAAATGTACTTTCAGAAAAAGGGATGGCTGTACCAGTGGAATCCAGCATTTCTCATACTGGTGTAAGTACTGACATGAGGTTCATGCACTGGAGAACCAGCACTGCAGACTTCTTGGAAGGAAAAACTGGCAGTTTCCATAAGTTTTTCTGTGATAAGGGTTTGCAAGTATAAGAAGGCTCGGTCTCAAACCAAGAGCCACAGGCACGGTACCAAGACGGTACAAAGACAGTAACAGGCACTGGGGATGCAGACATTCTAGCTCATGTTAACTGCACAGCCACAGACAGCAAGCCCAGGGCTTTCTCTGAAGCAAACCCATTTTTTTTCCTAAATTTGCCTAAGAGAGCAAATTGCTAACATTAAGTAGCAGAGTTACAGTGAAGAGGGGAATTTTAAAACCCACTTCCCAATGTCAGGGAGCAGCAGGAAGAAAAGGTATTAGGGCAGCTGTGCTTCGCATTCTTTCCACTGGCTGCTGATGGCAGAACGCCCTCAAGTTGCAAACAGCTCCTATTTGCTGCAGCAGCTGCCCAGGTGATCTCAAGGCATTTTCAAGTAACAGTAAGTGTGCAAGGTGCGATTACAGAAACGCTGGGCTGGCTTCATCTGCTGTCTCAATTCTCAAACATTTCATACGGCATCAAGCTCCAACTGAGCAGAAATGTTTTCTGCAAAGATCTTTTGCTGTATTGCTACTGCCTTTCATACAAGTCATCAAGAAAATTCTAACGCTATGATGTTGATCTCTGGAAAAGAAACTGTTTTTTATGTTGAAATTCAGAATTTGTGCTTGCTAACTTTGCAAGCCATCTCTTTGGACCTGTGAACATATATAGTCTGCAGGTAACTTTGATCCTAATATTTGAGTACTGGCCACTGTACAGAGGACTGCACGTTCCCCTGGGATTTACCCAAGTGGCCCATGATCCTTTTCTAGTCCTGGGGTGGAATGGTGGATTCTGACTGTAGGAGGTTATCTGAGGGAAAACCCCCTGCTCACATAAAACTGCTTGGGTCAGTGTCTGCAACAGATCAGGAGCATCCAGCCCAATAAATGGATCAGAGCTTTGAACCTGCAAACACTTCTGTGGGAATGGGAAACTGCTGACAGTCTCCTTGAATAGTATATTCATGTATATAATCCCTGTTCCTGGATTCGTGCTCTTGGGGATGGGTTTAAAAGGCAATTCTACTTTTTAAACTTTGTTCATTGCTAAAACACAGACAAAGCTTTGTCAGCTGTTTCTATGATGATACAGCCTTGACATCAAGAGACATATGCCCACTATCCACTGAGGCTACCTCCAGGGAAGAGGCAGAAGCGCAGATGCGATGGAGTCCTCCTCAGCCATTGAGCACCTACCTGAGTAACCAGTGATATCCATAGCTTTCAGATTCCTGCATTTAATGACTGTTAAGGTGAGGCGACCTGCAGTTGGCAAATAACAAAGGGAAAACATGATCTCTCCCAGGTCCACGCTCTCCTTTAATAAAACAGAGAACACATTATATTGGAAACATGCAAGACCAAGCCAGGCTGCCTCCACCCTCCACCACAACATTTTGTGCAGGATTCATGCAGCGCTCGCACTGAAATAAGCTTTTCTCTGTTCTGTCGTTGTCGTGTGAATCTCGCTTTACCACAAGGTGGTGCTTCCAGCGTATCCCAGCATTATTTGGCTAAAAATGGATATGGGGAATAGAAAAAAAATGTGTGCCCAAATGTTACAGCTTAAGTCATAGTTAAGGATAATCTTCCCCTGCCTCAGTGGAGTATGAGCTTCCTACTGCACCATGACAGCCACTGCTCTCCTCTCCACCCGCTCCATCGCTTACGCAGAAGTGCAGTGATATCTGACACCAAATGAAGGCCATTAAGGAATTTATACAAGCATCAAGTTTTGCTTGAATGTACAGGATATATCTGCTAGTGCCAAGCGTGTGACACTAACATCTATTTCCTCAAACAAACCAGCGGGAGATCACAGGCAGGTGAGACCAGCATAGGCAGCGGTGCCGTGCTCTCTGGCTGTGCACTGCAGAAAATTCAACACCTGACTTGCTAGTACACCCGGTGCCATCAGTTTAGCAACTGAGGTTTATGGACTTTGTTGGTGCAGCAAATGCAGATTTCTCTGAGTAACACGGTGATTTTCTCCAAAGTCGAGCATGAGTTCCTAGGCAGTTACAGACCAGTTTTGAAACAAAAGAGAACCATCAAGTAGTTGAACCATTTAGTGGCAAATGAGCTTTTATATTGTGACATATTTAGTCTCCTTTGGATGACCAGCCCCTTCAAAGAGCTAACAAATGCAGTATGAGGCATGTATGCATATATGTATGTACATAAAGAGGGAGTTAACCAGCAGATGGCACTCAGAAACATTTGATAGTTTCTGGATTACACAGAGGTCAATACAATTTACTCTTTTAGTGCCCCATGAAACAACTTTTACACATTGCTCTTAGCACCTCTTGTAAATGCAGCCTTATTTACTACCCCTCCTAGAAGCCCATTCCATCATGGCCTTACTCACAGAAATTCAGGAAAAAAAATATAAACAAACCAAAAGTATTATTTAAACTAGAAAGTGTTATCATCTGAAGTCAGCAGAAAGATTTCCAAACATCTTCCAAAAATGAATTTCAAAATCAAAATGTCTTATTTTGCACATCCAGATCCCACATCTGTAGAGCAAACAAGACATTTATTTTTGGAAACAGTGTGTTTGATTAATTTCAATGTGATATAATGATCTGCTGAAAAGAAATTGTAGCTGTTAGTAGTAGAGTGACGGAACTAGAAAGAGAATTAAATGCATTAGGCACTTAAAGCTTTGCTAAGTGTAGGAGAATAGATCTTGTTGATGGATGAAATATTTTGCCAAATGATTTCCTTCTTGCTCTATGGTAAGGCAAAGATTAGATATTTATTCCACTTAGACATGCAGAATACTAATGAATGTTACATAAAAGGCTTGGTTCTTGACAAGGCTTCACTTGACTAGCAAATAAATTGAAAATGTCCTTAAGCATGGAGTGTAAAAAAGAAACACTGGCAGCCAAATGTTTTCTGGACAGCCCAGTGTTTGATTAGACTTGTAAGTATCTAAATAAATGTTGTCTTAGAAGGTGCTATTTGCTGATAAGTAAGAGTTTAATACTCTCACCCACTCAGAGCAGAGTTCCCACTCTGATCTCTTGCTTGCCTTAATGAACCAATGTCAAGCGATTTTTTTTCTTCTCAATCACAAATATAGGAGAGTAAAACGCATCCTGTGGGTACATCATCTTCTTGCAGGTTATAGGCCCTGGGGCATTTCCAAAATTCATATCAGTATCTCTTAGGAAATAATGGAAGCTCTGAATCAATAACCTTTGCAGGCTTGAGACCAAAAATGTTTCACTGATTCACAAGCTCTACAATCATTAATTAAATAGTTGAGTGCTAGCTATTTGAATAGCTTATATTATTCCTTAAGTGCATTCCTATTGCCCACAGGATTGATCTAATGTATTATTAGTCACCCAGAGCTTTCCTCGGGTATTATGAAAACTGTATTTACCCTTCTCATTTTTTATTTAACAGAAATGTCCTTGGGTGTGTTACAACTGGCTGAGATGTATCAATACTGGCCCATTCCCAAAGAATGGCACAGAGAGAATGAGGGGATGGAGCCAAATGCAGCACTTGGCGTTTCCGTGAGAGCTCTGCAAGTCTGCTGCACAATGCGTCTTGGGCATGGTGTTGGCTCTGCTCCTCTCATACCTTCTTTGGAGGCTTTTTCCTCAACAGCCTTTCTGCTGGTAAACTTATCTCATATTAGATAAGTTTACTTAGCTAGGAAAACATCCACTATTTCTTGCAGAATCATCCCAGCAAAACACAGAACATACACAGGTTAAAAATTTCATAACCTTCTCCTGCAGCTTCGTGGATTATGTGCTTTTCCTCTAGTGAGACCAAGTGCTACCCCTTCCCCGGTTCACTCCCACCCACAGGTCTTATTCCTCCGAACTCTTCAGCTTACCACACTCCTTGTGTGCCGATCACAGGGCAAGGAAAGGGAAACTCCCTGGTGCCACAAGAGTGACTTCACCCCAGGATTCAACACCTTGGTACATCACGGCCAGCCTGGCAGAGCTGACTGGGAGCTGAGTCTCAGAAACAGAACAGATGTAAACAGGTAGATGCCTCCAAGAGGCATCCACACATGTGATGCACCTTGCTCCTCTGCTAGCAGCCCTTTGCGAGGTGAACAGATATGCCTGATGCCTGCTTGCCTCTTCGCCAGAGTTTTTCCCTTCATTACCACCCATTAATCATAACAGGCACGGCTGTCTGTGGCTTGAAAGCCAAGAGCCACCCTGCTAATACCACTGACTTTCCTCGTGGCTGACCTGGTGCCTCCCTCTCGCTTCATCTGCAGGCAAGATGCTCAAAGGGCAACAGAACTGCAGCTCCCAGCACACCCCCAGCAATGTCCCAGGGTGCCTGGCAGGCATCCCATACATCTTGGTGTCCTTAGCCAGCCCTGGCAGGAGTTGTACTGCCACAGAACAATGAACATGCCAGAACACTGGCTGCATCTCACCAGGGCAGCTGCCAGCCGGAGAGCTCCCTGCCAGGGCCACCTCCCTGCAAGCAAAACACGTTCCCCAGGCGCTGAGCTCCACACCGAGTTCCAGCAGCAGCACCACAGCACTGGCTGCAGTGCTGCACACAGGTGTCGGACCACATTGCGAGGAAAGAACAACCACTAACAGTAGTGACCAACTGGCACCGAGAAAAAAGCTGCAGAGAGTTACAAAGCAAATGCCCTGATACTGCTGGGCACAATGCAATATATGTTTATATCTGACAGATCATTCCCTAATAAAGGAAGAGGGAGAGCAGAGGTACGAGATGAGATACAAAGGAAATAAGATTTTTGCAAGTGCTGGGGTTATGCCAGTCACTAGGAAAGACCTGACAGGGGCCGTGCTCTCAGCCACAGGGTGAGGACATCTCATATTCCAGCTTCAGAAATAACAACATGAAATGACAAAGATGGTGACTGACTTGGTCTCCAACTTCAAAGCTACTCAATCATTTGTTTGTCCTCAGAACCAGCCAGGTCCTCCTGGGAGGACAATGGAGAAGCAGACCGCTATTATGCAGAAGTTAATGCCATTGCTTCTGCTCCCAGTGATCAATGTGAGAATGTGGCTTCTCCTGCCAGCTCTCTGCGACACCGGCAGTGGCTGGGACTTTTCCTTCTCTGACGCTTGGCTTCACTTTTAGAGGGAATTCCACAGAACTACTAAAAGGCCCACATCAAGCTCTGAACACACTTGGTACCTGTCCTCCACATGCACAGGTACCAAGTGCCACGGCACCGCAAACGCTCCCAGGCCCGGGGCAACCACCAAAGCAGATACTCACCGTTGTTGCATACTGAATGTCCTTCCAGATGGAAGTCTCCCGTGAAAGGTCTGAGGCCTCAAACAGGTTCTCCAAAATAACTTCCCCTATCATGTCATGTCTGGAGAACCTGTCAAAGTCAAAGACGCTCAGGTGGAGTTTCCTGCTCCCCAGCTCCTCATGGGGCACAGGGAAATGGAAGGACTCATCGAAGGTGGGATTCAGAGTCTTCCTGTGGACTCGTGTCTGGAACTTGCGCTTTCTGTCGGGCAGGAGGTAGATCTTTACGTAGGGATCCGAGCTGCCGCAGAAGTCTTTGGCTGGCAAGTCAAAAGCCCTGAGAATTCGGACAGTCAGTGTCTCGTTCTCATAGTCATACTTGAGAGTGAAGTTGATTTTCCCACAGGTTTTTGCTGCCTCTTTTTTGGGGTCCTCAGAGTCCACAGATTTTTGCTTATAAAGTTCAGGCTTAATGCGACCAATGCTGGTTGGCTGCTCAGCCACAGCTGGTGGGTCCATGCCGTAGTCCATGCTGGATACGTGCATTTGCCGAGGAAGGTGCCTTTTGAAGGAGATGTGCCTGCAGGAGGAAGACACAACAGCTCTATGGTTTTTCAAGGATATTTCTCTCCTTGTTCTCCCCTGGAATACTAACTCTAGGGAAGCAGGGAGAGCACGAGAATGAGTGCAATAGGTGCTCCCTACCTCTGTGCAGAAACAACCTATGTTATGGAAATGAACACTGGAAGCAACATCTCCGGTGGTCAAAGGAACCAATCCAATAATTTTTTTTAACTTTCAGAGTATCTGCAGTAAGCTGCATTTTGTTACTTGTTACACAAGTGAGAGAACCACGACCAACTTGGAAAGGTAGGCTTTATTCTGGATATTGCTGCTTCTAAACTCCTCCAAAAGAGTCTCATCAGAAACCAATAGATAACTCTTGACAGGGAGGAAAGGACAGCCTCATCTGGGAGATGTTTCTTGCCTTGAGCTCTCCTTCAGTACAAGGGACACTGTATGTAAGCAAAGCTGTATCTAAGCAAAGCATAAAAGCTTTCTGTGGACTCACAGCATTATTTCAGATTATCTGATGTTTACAAGAGCAGTATATGGAGCTATTTAACCATACTAAGAACTTGTACAGCCAGAGCACTAGCTTTTGGTGATAACATGGTGCTCGGAGACCTCACTTCTCCTTGGCAGGTTCCTCAAAGGCATTTTGGCCCGGGCTAGGCTGGGCTGTGAGTCAGTTCCCAAACTGCTGAAGTTTTTTCCGTGTGTCCCCAGGTCTGGCTTGCCTGCCTGTCGCTCATGCTGGGCTCATTCACTTGAGAAAGGGGGTTTGAAACCTTCCCACGTACAACCAAGTCCTACTTTGTCCTAATCCAGACAGGCTGAGCCTTTGTTTTCTCCTCTGTTGGAAAGGTGTAACAAAAGCAGAATGAACGTGAGGCAATCAGCCGTCCAAAAAGCGGTGCAGTTAAATAATCGAGTAAGGGCACAATTGCAGACGGCACCGTGTTGATTTTAACTCCAGCTTCTTCAAACAGAAGGCTATGATCAGTGCCTTATTCATTCTGCAATACTGCAGCCAATTTTCTGAGCAATGCCTGTTTTCACAGTTGCGCTCTCGCACATATAACAGGCATGGCCAGCAAAGCAAGCAGAAGTGCTGGGGCACAGCCAGGACCCTGCCATCACCCTCTCCTGTCCCAGTTTTGCAGCCTTCTGTGTCAAGGAAGTACTGTATTTCTCAATATTCTTGTCTAGAAGGTGTCCCGAGGTTCATGTAGCCTTACTGTGATCTACTGAGCGAGATGCTGACATCTCTGTCCCCAGCTGAGACAGGGACATGCTGCGCACAGGCACCGAGCTCAGCTGGTTCTAAGCTTGTGCAGCGAGCAATACATCAATTCTGCTTATCTAATTGTTTCTGCTAGGAGCCACAACAACGAGAGAGAGCAAAAAGGTCTAATTCTATCTGACAGGATACCATCATTGATACTTCAGCCTGCCTCTCATGTTGGAACAAAATTAAAGTGGCCAAAGCATACTGATGGCTTGACACAATGAGGTCAAGTCACAGTGATAAGGCTTGAATCCTTGATTTTTTTAAAAGTCCCCATGGCAAGTCGGTCTCAACACTAATTGGTTAACCACCAATCTTCAGGAAGTAATCCAGCATGTAGGTGGGAGTGGTTTCTTTAGCCTCCCTAGGGGTACCCAAAGCTCAGGCTCCATGAGATGCCTCTTCTAGCTCCTCGAGGCGCAGCATCTCTGCAGAGTGGCTGCTCACCTGGTGGAAGATGCGGGCTCTGTGGTTTGCCTCTGGATCTTCGTGCGTCGCATGATGTGGTCTTTCATCGACATCTGGACCTCTGCGGGGATGTCTGGCGACGTGTGGCTGATCTTCACCGCGGCCTCCAGGAAACTTATGGCACCTGTGTCCTTGAGCTTGTCTGCCATGCTCTCGCTCTTGCAGCCTGCCTCGCTCCGCAAGATGGCCAGGTTAGAAGAAATGGCCTTGTTCCTCCAGGGAACCCAGCACAGCTTCCAAAAGAGAAACAGAAAAACTGCCACCAGGGCCAGTCCACACACAATAACTATCACTGCAAGGAGGCTGACGGAGAGCTCTACAGCGGGAAAGAAGGCAACAGGGAGAGGAGGGGAATGGGAAAGGAGAAGAAAAGAAAAAAAAAAAGATGGTGAGAAAGTCGTAAGTAAAGAGAAGAAATGGTCCAAACTGTCTTATATCAGGACTAATAGAGGGCTCTTATCAGGCTCTACAAGTGAGAGTCAAACCCAAGTGAGCATCCCCTGACAGATTCATCACTGATCGCTGTCCCAGACACATCTTATTCAATAATAAATAGCATTGTACAAGCCAGTGGTGGAGATTCCTTAGAGGTTTGGCTAAATGCATTTTCACCAAAGCAGAGAGTGCAGAGGTACCACTTTCCTATACTTTAAGTCTTGGAATTGTGCCCAGGAAATCCAGCGTCAAACAGTTTCACAAGAAAACTTAAGAACCTGGAGTTACTGCGGATATATGTACGTTGTTACAAAGGAAATAGTTGCAATGCAAAATCTCTCACTGCTGGGAGCTGTTGAGAGAAAAGTTTCTGTCACAATACTCTGCTCATATCAGTGAGTTACCTAATGTGCATCGCTCTGTTAACACACCAGACTCGCTAATGGAAACATTAGAAATTATTGGTTATCCCTTCCAAAAACCTGTTGCCAGCTTGAGAAAACTCTTAGTTTATGTCACTCCTCGTTGAGCTGGCATTCACAACGTTTTTGACAGCATTCACAGATACTTTTACGCATGACCTCCTACTCTTGCCTATGACAGCTCACATAAAACACAAGTAGAAGGGATCAGGCTTTTACAGACATTTTTTAAGCATCTGCCTTGGAAGAATATTGGTTTGCCTGAAAATGACATTAAATTTCCCAAGACTTTTTTGTGACTTGTTAAACCAAAATATTGGTTGGATAGAGTTGACCTTAATTGATTTAATGAGCTTTCTCTTATGAATTTGAAAATACCAGTTATTTTTTAAAAAAAACAACCTAGTATTCAAAATGTTATGCTTTAAATGTCCTTTAACTCACAAGAAATTGTAAAAACAAGATAATTCTTCATCTAACAGAAAATGCCCCAGAGCCAGAGTTTGCTTGGGTATTCGTGGTGTGGATGGAGGTGAGGTCTGTTCCCCTAAAGACTCCTCCAAAGACAGAACAGACCAAAAGGACACCTCAGCCCCAGGGAAAGGTTGGCTCCTTTGTATTACCCCCACCCTGTGCCACATTCAGAGCCAAGACTTCCTGAGCAAGGGCAGAGAGGGACGTGTCTGCACCCAGCAGAAAGGAGAAGGGCTCCATGTGGAGCAGCACAGGAATAGTTCAGCCTCCGCTTCACCGAAATGCTTCCCATGCCAGGCAGCTCGCAGGAGCTCCCGGACCACTTGCGGCTTCATTGTCCTCAGCAAGGGGCAGAGGCATATTACCGGTCTGAGAAATGTCCCAACTGAGGAAAAATACAACAAGAACTAAGTTTCTACCCTATTGTCCTCTAAAACAAAATAACAGTGAGTTATTTCTCACTTTGTTACCAGGTAAGTAGGGACGTAGAAGTGCAGAGCCGCTTCAGCCATTTCTCACCCTGGCCTTATCTGACACAGTGCTGGTACCTCATCCTCACCCAGCGCCGCTGAGCGACACGGCAGAAACTGCCATGTTGGAAAATGCATTTTATTACAACTTGTAATTGAAAAGATAAAGCTTATAAGGAGGAGGTGGCAAATACAAATTAACATGGCTATTTTTCAGTCTTGCTCCCCGCTGGGAGCAAGAGCTTCTTCACAGATGAATCCTCAGCTGGAAACTGAAATCCTCAGCTTTTGACTACAGAGCAGCAATGACGAAGCTCTCGCATGACAAGGAGGAAGGAGCGGAGAACAGGCAGCAGGGAAGACATGGACACGGACATGAACATCCACCTTCATGAGCGGATATGCTGAGAGTAAGTCACTGAGCTGTTGTTTACCTAGTGGAATAGAGACAGCTCCTTCAGGGGTGGTCTCCCTCACTTACCAAGGTGTTTCTGAGCCAGAGGTTTGGCATGGTGTACAAAGCAAAAGAGAAATTGTGAATTTGTGACCCACTATGTTTCTGCGTGTACCCAAACCCCCTGGAGAACTCAGGACTTTGTCCTGATCCCTCCAGACACAAAGCACTATTACATCCCACAGCAATGCCCAAGAAGTGACCATCAATAGCCACCATCAGGAATCCTGGTCCTTTGCTGCAAAGGAGTGACCTTCACCAAAAGCATTTCCACACCAGGAGAATTGGGGAAAGGTTTCTCTCAGCCAGGAATGAGGTTTGGATGAGTTGTGCCACAGATGCCCCACAAGAGCAGCTGATGGAGGGACAAACAGAGCTTTCTAAGCCAGAAAGCCACTCGCTGCCAGGACAGACAGGAGTACAGCCATGGGAAAGCTCTGCTTTTCTTTAGTGAACAGGAGAAAGCAAGCAGTACCTGAGAGGCTAACAATAAATGATCATTTATCACCACTTATGCAGAAGGAGGTACTGTTAAACACGAAAATTGAGTCTACGGAGATGCTGAACTCCCACCCCTGCAGCCTGGCAGAAGGGAAAATAATGAATCAAAGTCTTCAGAGACAGCACAAACAGCTTAGATGACTTGTTACAAAAACAACACTGCACTTTGGGTTTCTTGCAGCAGGAACTGTTAAGTCCCTATGAAGGATGGGGACAAGGGCAATGAGAAGCTAGCAGGGTGATGCTCAGGAGCCGTGCAGCCCAGGACTGTCCCTATCCTAGGGCAAAGAGCATCAGGGCAGCATCATGCTCCCGAAGCCATCAGCTGCAGTGGCAAAACCAGCATGACAACAGGGACGTGCAGGGACAGTCCAAATCAGTGGCAAGGGACACAAGCTGACAGACCAGGTCATATTTGAGCATTCAAATACAAACGAGCTTCAAGACCGTGAATGTTTGGAGGAGGATTCAAGCAGTGAACGATCTCACTGCAGAAAAGGCCTGAAGCTGACAGCCAGCAAGGAGGATGTCAAGAGCATAAAGAAAACAGTCTGAAACCTACCAACTTCACCAGCAAATGATCTCATTTCTCTTTTTACTTGACTTTGTTTGTTTTTACCGTTTTTGTAACATCTAAAAGGCTTGCAACTGAAGCTTACAACAAAGCTCACGGAATGGCCCAAAACTATAAAACTTCTGAGGTCACTACTTTCTACTGCCTTTCAAATAAAAGATGTGAGACAGTGGAGCAATTCAAAGCTGTAAAGCTAAGATCAAATTTAGGCAAGGGGAAGTCCAGCCCCTCCCTTGCCCTGGTCCCCATGTGCTCAGAAAGCAGCTCATCAGTACAATTGTCCATTTTGTTTCATCTTGGGATGGGAATTAATTAAGAGAATGTGGTGGAACTACTTTCCAACTTTATGGCCCTGATGACTTCATAATACCCAAACTGAGTTACCAAAAGGGATAATTAGCAAAGTCCAACAGAAAACGATTAATAATATGACAAAGCCATGATTACAACAGTCTATTAACTGAAAGACAATACTGGTCTAATTAGGGCAACATTGACTTTTATTACTGTGAAATAGCTTGGTGCTATCATTAAAGAGATTCATGGATAACCCTGAGTATAATGTGAAGACTTATATTTAATATCTTGAAGATGTAATTTAGTTTCCTTCCACCCATTCCCCATGGAGAAAACAAAACATGTTTGATGGCTCTCTCAGCACTCCAGCATCTATTAGTCACTCCAGCTACCTCTTGGATTTAAACAAAGTTTGGACACCATAAGTGGAAGTTCAAGGGTGCTGAAAAAAATCAAATGGTGTAGACTGAAGCCTATCATGGGGCCAGGCTTATGCTGGAGGAGCTCAGCTGCAGTGGCCATCAGCCACCAGGCCCTCTGCCACCAACCCAGCAGTCCCCTTCCCAGAGCCCCTCAAGGGGCAGGCCATGGAGCACCCTCAGCACCGCCCTATCCCCAAAGGAGCAAGGGCACTTTGATACAACTTTCTGCTGAGATAGGTACTGGCAGCATGCTTGGTCCCACAACTCCACCAGACAAAGCGTCTGACCTGATCCTGCCAAGAGCAAGTGGACATGTCCCTGCGACGGCTTCTTACTAGTGAGTTTTTCACTTTGCTCCCCATTAGGTTTCTTTCAGCTGAAAAAGCAGCTTCCAAGTATTCTGAGCTAGGATACCTTGCCACAGCAAAAGCTCCTGGAAGAGCAGATACAGGAGAAGGCAGAGTCCAGAGGCAGGGGTGAGGGTGATGTATCTTGACCTCACCTGTATTGGCTGTGCCACTGGTTTTACAGTGTCACACCAACCGTTGCACATACCATGTCAGAAGATATTTTCCAGGCTTCTCTGTCCATTTTTGTCACATTCTTCTATTGCGACAGTGGTTCTGAGATGATATTGCCCTATTTCTGTAGGGCTTTGTAGAGACCCCACATTCAAATGATGGATTACTACAAGAATTATTGCTGGAGGAGAAGACAAGCAGCTCTGGGGTTACAAAAACCATGTGAGGCACCCACCAACTGCTGATCTAATTTTCTCTCAATTGAGAAGCATCAGCAATGTAAGTCTGATTAGCTGAGGGCTGGAAATTAGGCATGAGAAACTATGGTGAATCTCAGATGCCTGGGGCAGGGACAGGGAGGAGTACAAGACAACAGTAGGGGAAAAAGAAGAGGTTTCCATTAAATCCTGGCTCTAGACATGTTCATTTAGAAATGTCACTCAGCTATGAAGCTTTACAGAAGAAGGAGCTGGGACTGGATAGAAGAGAAAGTGACTATTAAACCAAGGCAGCAGCACAGCATCCAGCGGCACCACGGCCAAAACCAAAACACGAACCACAGCAGAGCAAGGGAACTACCCCTTTGGGAGCACAGCTCAGTGCAAACCCTGCCAGGCACCATGAAGCGGAGCAGCAAACAGAGCACTTCGCACAGGAATTCTGAAAAGGAAACTGGCTGTCTTATAAATCGTGAAATGCTGCGTTGGATGAGAGGTGAGCTGCAGTGCAGCAGTGTAGAGATCTCAGCCAGCTCCTTATCCCCTCCCCAAGCACAACCACAGCTGTGGGAATGGTAGCAGAGCAAATAATACAGGTCAGATTGTCCCTGTCACCCAACATGGCCTCAGTTCTTGTACCAGCTGGTAGCTCTGTTGAACAGAGCCCACAGCTGAGTGGGCTCTGGGGTCTGCAGAGAACACAGCAGCAAGAGGGAAGCACTGCAAGCTCGCTCACTGATCGCCTTTGTTTGCTGGGATAATGCCCAGCGTGCCAGGCCTCTGCTGAGGCCTCCACTGTCACATCTTCAGGACTACTCACTGTCATTTGGTTGCCATTTGAAACTTGAGCAACATTTCTCGTCTTCATTTACTGGTTGTGCTCTCTAGACAGATATGAGCTATAGGAATATGTACTGAAACATTCTTGAGTTAGACAAGTCATTAGCAGCTGTCACTTCAAAGTCTAACTGCAGTCAGTTTGCTTTTCACAAGCAGCCTGGCAGCACAGGAGCTGGATGTGCTGAGCAGTGCTGCAGCAGGGGCTGCTGCTCAAACAAGATCACAAGGTGTGGGTCGTTAGTGAGAGGAAAAAAATTCAACAAGTTCTCTGCAGATGTTAATGAGCCAGGTCAGAAAACAATTACTGATTGAGCAGAGTTGCTGTCATCCCTCAGATTTTATTCCATGCTGTGGGTGGCAATAAGGGTTGCAGAGCAGCCTCTATGTAGCAGCAAATCAGGCAGCAAGACCTGGAGGGCACTGGAGGTCACCTGCAGGTCCACAGGTTATGAGGCTCCAATTTTTCTCAGACCCTCCAACTTGCTCCTATCCAGGTAGTGATCTGAGCAAGAGGAACAAGAATCAGCTGTCACTTATGGCTCTACCTGCATCCGCTGCCACCCTGTGCAGCCCAACAGGAGCCTGGCTGCTTGTCAGGCTTCCTTGCAGAGGTACAGGGAGCATCACCCAGCTGAGGACAGTGCCGCATCCTTAGAATACACAGGAGAGGAAAATGAAGTCACAGAAATATTTCATACCACAGCCCAACCAGAAAGAAAAAAATCAGGGTGTTTTTGCCTCTTGGTAATATAAATAAAGATTCACTGATTATTCCCCTCAGCTGTCCAGCACAGTGCAGTGGTACAAAATATCCACAGACCCTGAGAGACTCCTGCACCGTGCACACTCCCACGACCCTGGTACTCTTCACAGAGTCTGTTTAGGCAAAGGCAAGCACCGCTTTTTGCTGTGAACCATGCCCAAATCTTTTGTCACTCTATGTCAACCACAGGTAATTCCACAGCAGACAGCACAATGAAAGTAAATTGAAAACAACACAAAAGTAGGAAGTTTTCACAGGTTGTTTGACATGAAGGCCACTTCCACACTCAGTTCATTACATGTGGCTCAATAGCAAGTGCCCCTCTCAAACCAGCAGAGAGGTGAAAATCCTCATGAGATGAACACTGCAGATGTTCTGAGAGGAGACATTCACAGAATCTCTGAAATGACCCCTGAAAGCTCTGAAAACTCAACCTTCCTCCCACATGAGGCTAAAAGGAGATTTATCCTGTACATGTGCTTCCTCACTCCTTGGACACTGAGTCTCGCACTATCAGCTCCCACCAGCTTCCTCCTGCCAGCAGGAACCCAGACAGAGCCTCATCTCGAGCGCACACTCAGCTATGTAACAGATTAGAGGAAGATAGAGCCTCAAATGCTCAAACTGACCATGCCAAAGTTTCAGTGAGCTAGAGAAAAACTTCTCAAAAATTAATTTGCCGCTACCACAGGGTTCCTGCCATGCAAGAGCTTATTGGAACGCAAGCTATAAGCTTCAAAGGGAAGGATGAATCAGAAGTTATTTTGAGAGTAATTATATAAGATTAAGATTAGAAAATTCAAACCATCTCATTATTGCACATTAAGTACGAAGACAACCTGCTTCATAAGAAGATCTTGCAGGGATCCAGTGATTCAAGCAACTATGATCTATAGCCCAAGTGCAAACAGCAACCTCATAACTCCTGTCCAAACAAAACTTCCTTCATTAAGCAATGAAAGGGTTTTTTTCCCCACTGACTGTAATTCTTTAGGGAAGGTGGTTCTTTAGCTGGGAGAATAACTAGAACATGAGACATAGACAACTTAATGCAAAGTTTTAATCCTTTAACAGTTGTGTTATTTGTTGTCCTGGAAAACAGCTATCAGCTTGTTAGTGACAGTACTTGCAAATTTCCAAATTTTATAAACTCAGGTTCAAATTACAAACAAGGACAAAACATTTAAACAAGAAATTTGCACATGGAATAAAGTGCTATTCTAGCAACTCTGCCTCGAGGAGCAGCCTGGGTGAGGGTGCAGCTGGGAATCCTGACTCGGTTTCCCCATGCTGTGCTGGAGACCACAGCAGCTCATCACTGCAAGAAGACAGGGTCCTGAGACACCCTCAGAGCAGTGACTTGCATTGTGCACTGTCTGCATGAAGAAAAGAGAGTTGGATTTATTTTTGCTCACACTTCCAGGCTAGAGCCGAAGCTCCTGCCATATCTTAGCAGGGAAGCAGCAGGAGCACGGGTGGGAGGGCTGCTCACTCCCTCATGGAGGGCAACACCTGTGCTGTCCTCCCCCTTATGTGCATTAAACAGAGAAAAGGTGGGGAAAATAGAGGCTCTCATACCCTTTACTACCTGGCGCTTTTCAGTTCACGGTTTGGTACTTTTATCACCCAGGGAACAGACAGTAAGTGCACCCGGATGCAGGACAGGTAGGTGCATGGATCCTCCAGGCTGAGTTTAAAAAAGCAGAAGAAAATCTCAACAGAATAATCCAAAGGGCAACACCAAAGGTGATTTTCAAGTGCAGAGTCAACAATGAGGTGCATTACACATTTGTGAGCAACGATAATAAAACCAGAAAAAATAAACAAAAATATGAAAATGTGTAATACACCAAACAAAGGAGCACAATGTAAGAGGAGACCTCAGTAGCCTGGAGCTTATGCTTTGCTCACTGAAATAGAATGGAGAAAGATTTAATTGTCAAAAAGTCAGGTTCTGGACAGCCAAAACTCAACTATAAAATACAGTGCAGAGCCACAGCAGCAGGCACATGGACGTCCTCGGCGGTGCTGCCCCAGCCTCCCACTCAGAAGCCAGCTCTGCCAATAGACAGTCTCTAACCCATCCTCAGCCTGGGCTCCCCAGATGGGACCTGGAGATGAAACTCCTTTCTTCCACCATTCCCTTGCCCACTGGTGACTACAGGCATCATACACATCGCTGAGAGGACCGTATCGATACCCGGAGAAAATAACTAATACACAGGAAAACGGCCATGCCCTAGCAGAACAGCTGGGCTGGAGGAGACTTGATCAAAGGCTTCTGAAGACCCAACATGTTGGCATTCAGTGGTTAACGACCCCTCTGCCGATTCAGAGTTTCCTTCCGGGCTGCATCAAAGACACATTTGTTACTCAAACTTTTGCTGTGGTGTGCAGCCCAAAGGGGAACTTTGAGCTGTCAGCAATGTATCATTTTTGTTATCAGAAGTGACACAAAAAAGGAAAAACAAATAAATTGTTCCAAACTGACGGAAACATTCCCCAGTGATTTATGTCACTTTGTGTCTTAATCAGCTCTTCTCTAGAGTATTATAAATGAGATAGTAAGAGTTGTCATTGCTTTATGCCTAACTGATGGCAATCTAATGAACTATTATAAGCCACACTGCATATAATTATAGTACATAGCTGTGTGCCAATCCCATGACATTGTACCACAATATGGTGTAGTGACATCTGCAAACGGCAGCGCTGAACACACACACACACACACACACACACGGTGTCCCTGGGCTGAGGTTAAATAACCGATACTGAGCATTGTTTTCCTCCCATGATATAACCCTGTACATACAGGATCTGAAGATATGCCAGAGAAGCCTTGCTGAGGCCGTTCAACACTGGACCTTAAAATTTCTCTTCAAAAACTTGGTCAAAGCTGTGACTGTTGTGAGACATCAGAGGAGCCAGAGTCAGCAGCACCTCAGTGTCTAGGCTCACCACGCCAGAGCTGCCGTCTCGCTGCCCTGCACTTTCTACAGGTTTGGGGAAATCCTTCCCTGCGGATTTCTCTTTGACTCCATTTTGATTTTAAAAAAAATACAATCAGGCTTCCCTGAAAAGATCTCAGGATAAAGCTTGACTGGGAGCAGCATCAGGGTGTCTTCCCACCCCAGCCAGCAGCCCTGAGCGTGAACGCTGCCGCAGGTGCTGACCCTCACCCCAGGGCAGAAAGCCCCAAGCATGGGACAAGGTGGCCCAAAAAGTTTTCCGGAGGCTGAGTGCTCCCCACCCAGGAACATGGAGCGCCTCCAGTACAAAGGGGGTTCCTGACTACATGGAAGCATACTAGAATAGTTCTACTGCCTGGACTTGCCCCAGAGGAAAGCCAAAACAAGAGATGCAGGATTCATCCAGAACTCCCCTGGCTCCAGATGCTGCAAAGACCGGTTGGTATACAGATCCGTGTCCTCAGGAGTTCAGGTTGCCAATTAAAGCCATCGATGACCACGTAAGTCCATGTCATGCCCTCTTTGTCTCTCTCAGCTTGTCATGTTGATAATACCTGGCATACAAAAGACAGTCTGACCCACACAGCAAAACAGCACCGGCTTGTGTGAAGCCGGCTCTGTGCAGGGTGTGGAGCAGCCACCCACCTTCACGGGACCGGCTGCTCGGTACAGAGACCCTGCGCCAAAATGCAGCGGCTATGACAAGAGCATTTCTTTGTTCAAGCTCTGCTGAGTGATCAGGGAACTTCTTCCCTGAGCGGCTCTGCTCCTGTCGTTAGCTGCTGCTGCTGCTTCCATTAGCTTGTAACAAAGAGAGTGATCTTTAACTCCTGAAACGTACTGCACAGCAGTCACGTGTGCAGGCTGGACTGCCGGACCCTACAGATTTATTAAATGGATTCTGAGACTCCTTTTTCCCTTTTCCAGGGACTTGTATCGCTCCGTATTATGCAGCTCAGAATCCTTTTAGCACAAACATTTTGACCAGAGACCAGATTCAGAACTGAGTTCAAATAACTCCCAGCAAATGCTCACAGACACCCAGGAGATGAAGTACTGCGTACAGGAAGAATGCATTTAAGGAGGTGCTCGCGGTACTCACCTCGCGCTGTGCTGTTAACAAGAGCACATGAATTTCTTTGTAGCAGTTACAAACGTGCATAGAAAATCAGAGCAATACTTACATTGCCAGAGACACTGGTGTGCTAGAATTTCTGAGCAATTATTATTCCGTGGAACCAAACGCTCTAGGACTGTATCTCCTAAGGATGCTTTTGAAAGGGCTTATACGAACCAAGCTTCTGGCATCCTGCTTTTAGTCTTCACTGCACAGTTCTCTGTGATGTTGCCAAACACTAACCTGCTACAGCATAACAAAGTGAACTAAACAGAAAGGCGGCCTTAATTAGCATCTGCAGTTCACAATGTGCAAGACACCCTGCAGGAGAACTTTGGGTTTTTTTCCACAGGCATGGAAAATGCACAGTTAATGTACAGTCACTCTAAACATCCCTTCTCTCTCTCTCTAGGATGCCATTTTGCAATGTGCAGTTATAATTAAAGATAATGTGTGGCAGAGAGGCTAATCGCACCTCTGCCAAACAACTGCCAGCGTAAGTGACTGTGGTGTTAGTGAGTCCACTGCATAGGAACAGTAAGGGCTGTTACAGACAAGCTTCCTGATTTTATAACATGCAGACAGGAAGGGAAAAATAAATATTATCATCTTTTAAAAAGAAATAATACATACTGAAGCTAGAAAAAGCTGCCTAACTACCATGAGATGGAAATCTGGAGTCCCAAGGAAGAATATGCAATTGTACCTAGAAATGTGAACAGTAAGAAGAAGAAACAGGTAAGAAAAACAAGGATAATTCAAACTATAATTAAATGAAAAATTTTATCAGACATGAGACCCAGTTACGGTTCTGGTTTTCTCTCTGAACAATGAATGCACACGTGTGGGATGACACGACTGTCGGTGAATGCCCTGTATGTGAGGCAGGCTGTGCACATTGCACTGGTACAACTTCAGCAAAGCAAAGACGTCAAGCAACAAACACCTGCAAACACAAAAATATCAGCTTCTCAGAGTCATCCTGCAAAACAACAGAGATCGAAGTCAGGCTATGCCCTGATTTGAACTAGCTAAAAGCACACGTTTGGCTTCAGTGAAACATAGGGGGAATACTAAAAGCAGAAGAAAATGTTTCAACAGCAAAGACTGCTGAATCAAAACGTTTGTTAAGGAACAGAGGCTCTATATTATCAAAAAAGGCAAAAAATTAACAAAGTAACTTCAGAAACGTGAACTTACCAAAGAGGTGTCTGCTCCCCTCAGCTCAGCCCCTGGTCACCGTCCTCAGCCTGCTCACACACTCAATTAACACCAGCAGCAATCTGGCTGCCTGTTTCTATGGAGTTTGAGATGATGATCCCTGACTATGCATGAGGCTACTGCAGCTGCACTGGAAGAGGCTCCGAGGTCCGTAAAAAAACCTACAGACATGATCAGCCTCCCTGTACTGCTTCAGGAATGAGTCAACCAACAGCAACTGGGCAGATGCAAACCTGCATCTGTGCAGAGAGGTACCTACAAAGCTCCTAAACACACACACTCCACACAGCTCCACAGATGCATTTCATTTACCAGGACCATCACAGAACACAGCCAGAGGCGGCTGCCGAGTCACGGATCCACAGGCAATACATACAGAGCAACACAAGTTCATGGACAATCTATATAACCCATTTGCCCTAGATTTAGGCTGCTGGGTTTAACCTTATTCTAACACAGTTTTGCAAACCTTCCTCTGGAAGCAAGGATCACAGCACAAACCTGTTTCACTTGAGCTAAAGAGCAAATCTGCTGTGCAGAGCTCTGGCTGGCTCTGTTTTCTGCTGGTGGACCAGGCACCCTCAGAGAAAGGCAAGATCCATTTTGCAAGTGCATTACTCCATCATAAGAAAGATCTTTGCCCCAGGGTGCTGCTGCTCACACGTCTGGCCTCTGGAACTACGAGATTCCGTGATTAATACTAACTTTGCCTGGGTGGCTTTAAACATGTTTACTGTTATATTTACTTAAAACAAGACTCAAAGGGTGGTTCAGAAAAGTGTGTTGTTACAGCTGGTAGGTAAATTCAAGACTTGCCCATATGTCATATAGGTAGTGGCTGTAGGTATCCCGTATCAGTGAATGGGTGTGTCATCAATTACTCAAACTATCCTATCAAGGGATAATTTTTTTCCACGAAAAACACTCCAGAAACAATTTCCCCACACGAAAGTGATCTTTCCGCATCAATGTTACTGCAAAGAAAAAAAATCTCTATCGCACAAAAGTTCATCCCTTTTTCTGCCTGCAGCAAGACCGCTTATGTACTTGTGGGTTTAACATTTTAATGGTATATGAAGTGCCGGGAGGGTGTTCAGCGCTGTACAAGATGTACCGCCTGCATCGTGAAGTTTGAAAAGAACAGTTCACAAAAAGGCCAAAACACTAAATGTGCTCTGAATTATTGTGGCATCAGAGCACAGAAGGAGAGCTGACAAAGCATGCTAGGAAAGAGAAATTATCTCGTCCCTTCTGGTTTTGCATTTTCCTCGGATGTTCTTGTTCTTCCCCTCACTTCAGCTTTCACATCCTGCTCTAGGAGAGCACCGGAGCATTGTGCTGGGGGGAACCAGTACACAAGGAAGGCTTTCAGGAGGGTACACAAACTGTGCCGAGATCAACAGGGACTGCGCACGCAATCCTAGAGTGACTTTCTGGATAAAAACTGCATCACCTCTGCACGGCATCCGGTGCATCTTGTACTTATTCTACAGGGCAGGGAAGTGGTACCTGCTTCAGGCAAACATTGGGAGTGAGTCGGTAACACATGCTCGGTTTGGACAGACAACAACCTGAGCGTGCAGACAAGCAACCAGCGCCCTTTCTGGTGGCGAGAACTGTGCAGGGCAGGACACAATGCCTGGTACCCAGGGAGGCTGGAGCAGAGCTGCCCACAGCTTCATAGCTCTGAGACCAGCCCTGGGCAGGAGCAGCTGGAGAGCTCGCCCCACCACAGGAGCTCGCAGTGGGCCCTGAAGAGCAGGATTTGGCACCCTGTTTCCCAAAGACCCTGGAGTCTGTTGCTCTCCCACAAGCAGCTCCACTCCTGCAGGCAGAGGGACCAGGTGACACGGGGTGACTTGCTGTGCCCAGTGCAGAGCTCCCATGGGACTCCGGCAGCGTGGGCCCCGTATCATCAGCCAAGTACTTTGCACTTCACTAGGGCCTGTCCACAAATTCTCTCATATCTATATCCTAGAGCATTCACTGCACCTCCAGGGCAGAGAAGTGATGTGTCCATTTGTTTAAGGCACTCGCCGCAGAGGTAAATGCTATCCCTGTGTCACAGGTATGTCCACTGCCTACAGCTTCTGCCTGCATACTAGTCACACTCACAGCATCACTGCACGGCTGAGGACTGGCAGGAAAGAGAGCTATCAGATGGAGAGAGCTACGGGGGAGGACTTTAGATAGGCACAACAAAAGGATGCTGCATTTTGCTCTATCTCAGGGCTCTCTGCCAAGAGATCAGTTCTATTCCTGGCACCGCCATGGGCCAAACTGGAGGCAAAGCTCACCCTCGCACAGCCACTGATGCATCGGTACCAAACCCTGCCTCATCCAAATACCTTATTTTTCTGACATGCTTAGCTGCTGGATTACTAGCCAGCAGCAGCAGCCTGTAACGCTTCTTTGTTGGGTGTACAGTAACGTATGGAACCCTGGAGAAAAGCTGCAGCTGTATTTCTTGTAGCGACTTCATATAGGAGAATCAGCTGTTACATAACCTGAAGTACAGAGTAGAGGACCATCTACTTTACACACAGTTGTTCTTTCCATATTCAGTCCAAAGCGGTTTAAAAAAAAAAATCACTGCATAAAACCATGTGTTGACACATTCCTACATAAACTATTCAGCAATGTTTTTATATTTTTATGTTGTTTTCACAGGTCTTTTTCCCACTGTCAGATGCAGTCCAAGGAAGCTAGTGATACCTAGCTAATTTCTTTGCAACCTCACAACGTCACCAGAAGATACTGCTCTCCATCAATACACAGAATCATCAGAAAAGACCAAACCACCTCACTGGTCTAACGTCAGGCAGAGCTGTACAGAAGCAGCCCTGGCTTCCAGCTTTGGCAACAGCAGAGTGATGTCATCTGCCAGCTCACAAATGCCGAGAACATCATCAAGATACTTGACAAACCAAGTTGATTCCGCCATGAGCTAATAGAGTTATCCAGGAGGTAACAAACTGACAGAGAAGCCATTGACTTCACATGATGGTGACAAATAGGGCCGATTTTACTCCAGCAGACTTTGCATCCAGGCTGCTGAGGCTGTGCTGTCCGGCACGGGCACCCTTGGGCAAGACCCAGGACTCACCAACCGCTGTCGGTATGGACGCCCCATCTCAAAGCTGCACCACTGCCCATCTTCCCACAACCTCACTCCTTATTTGCATCTCTTTATGAGGAAGGACTTGCCAAATCTGAACATAAGACTCCAGGTAGCCAACAGAAGACTTGCTTAACAAAAGTCTTCAGTTAACATGGGCTAAGCACAAATGCAGGTAATTAGATAAAAATCCAGATATTAATGGGAAAAGGTCTCTTACCACCTGAACTGTTATATTAGGTAACATTTAATGCAAACAGATTTGCTTCCCTTGCTGAAGCAGTTTCACATCCAGGCATTTGAGAAATATTAGTACCGGTTGGCCCAAACGGTGTCCTAGACATAAAAAGTGGCGCAGTTGTGCAGAGCAGCGACAACAGTAACAGCTGCTAATGCAGCTGGTGCAGTCGGCCACTCCAGCATGACCTGCCCAGGACACAAGGGTGGAGGCTGACACCTGCACCAGAGAGCAGAGCAGACAAATGTTTGAGATGTTAAAGGCATATGATGATGTGATCACAACCTGAAAATGACATCCTGAAGAAACTGCACAAACAAATGCCAATCTGTCATATCAGGACAGACAGAACAAGAGCAGTGCAGGTATTTCTGCTACACAGTCAGGAAAGCATTAAGTTTGGTACCAAGGCTAAAAATTATGAAGCAATGCAGTTATTTGCAACAGAGAAAAGAGTTGCACTGGATGCAACGCATAAGGACAGTGCCAGCAGTGGTGAGAGGCCTTCAGAACAAGCAGGTGTAAAGTAAAGCCATTTTAAGATGACAATTAGTTACAAGCAGAACAGGACATGAAAGGAAGGTCTTAGGGTGGACAATCTGCTGAAGCAGTGGTGAAAGCACCACTGCAAGCAAGCAGATGGCAGGTGCCCAGGGAAAGCAGAGAGCTGCCAGTGTGCCCCGGGTGCCAGTCGCGTCCCGGCGCGAGACGCTGGCAGAGGGAGGCAGGAGGAACCAAAGCAAGATGACACAGAAAGACTTAGACAGGGATTGAGGGGCTACTGCGCTGCACAGGGGTCCTCAGGAGAGAAGAAAAGTTTCTGAAAACATAAGCTGTGAAATCAGGCTGGGTTGGTAGATCATTAGCTACAGAAACCTTAAGAGCATCACTCTACAGGAATGTTCTAAAACACAAACCACATACAGCATGTTATTAATAATGCTAAAAAGCTTGGCAGTTTGTTTTTTGCTCCTCAGCGTGTGAGCCTGGGACGTAAGCTCCCCCTGACAACGTCTTCTGAAGTTACACCAGAAGACGACCTCTCTGGAACAAGTGGTGAGAAGTACAGAAGTACAGAAAAGTAACTGCTTTGTGAGGAAGAAATACCCCTTTCCTCTCAGTGTGCTTGCTCGTGAGTCATCGCTGACATGTCAGTGTCTCCCTAGCTCTACCGGCTGATGAGGAACAATCCCAGCCAGGGAAAGTAAAGCAAATACTTGAGAGTACATTAAGATCTTTCACTGGAGAACAACAATCTGTGCAAGTCTCTCCTTTCTTCAAACGGATTACAGCAATCAGTTCCCATCATCTCAGTTACTTAAACAGACTTTTTACTGCTTTTTGGTTTATATGGGATAGGAGTCTATGTTTTTTTTAAAAAAATAGGGAACTTTCACAGAAACTTTATCTCATTATCCACCTCCTCACCAGCACGTAACACCCTGTCTGTCCCCTCTGTGCAGCTGTCCACATCAGGCTGCACCATTTTGCATCAACAGGTGAGGTGGCACTTGCACCCAAAACTTCACCATGGATCATGTGTAGAAGAAAATAACCACACGGTGATGTGTGCTGAGCCCAGACCCCCGAGTCTAGCACGGGGCCTGCAGACGCTTCCCTCCCCTGGAGAGAGTCCTCCTGCCTTCCTCCGGCTGTGGCAGCCACAGGCACCACTCGAGCAGGCAGGACCAGAGTACTGTACCTGGCTCCGAGATAATCAGGCTCTGGTCGGAAGGCAGCAGGAGGAAGTCCCTGCAAGTGTCCAGATCCAAGCTAGGCAGGTTTTTCTTCCGGCAGAGCTCGGTGACAATGCGGACTGCCTTCTGACAACGGCCGTCATCCTTGGTACCACTCATCTCCCACACCGCATCCTCTGCTATCCCCCTCTGCTCTCTAAGAAAGTCCAGCCAGGAAAAGAGGGTTTGTTTGTTTTTAATCACGCAAACAGACTCACAATAGTTCCACCCTCTGGCATGGCAGGACCCCAGGGGACACCCTGTGCCAGGCAACACTCCAGCCCCACCAGCCCTGCTCAGCACGCAGAGCCCCCCTTTCACTGCAGTCCTGCCACTGCTCCTGGTGCCTTATTGCCTCTGAGATCAGAGATCTGTTTACTGCCAAGGCGTGTTCCAGACAAAGAACCTCCTACTAAATTCAGTTTCTGCCCTCGATGCAGCCCAGATAATTCTTTTTAACCCTTTCATTGCTGCCCCTTCTCCATTCTCCAGGTGCAATTTCAAATCCCAGCCTCTGAGCAATTTTGCAAAAAGAAGTGAATGCGGAAATTTTCACACTGTCAGACAAGAGAAACAAGGGCGCTCTCATGAACGCCACACAAATGCTTACAACTGCCAAAGGCAACATAAGAAAAGCAGCAGGTTTTATTGATTTGTTTGTGCTGGTCCTAACACAACAGGCTGCAGATGGCAATAGAGATGGGGAATTACATTGTATTTCATAATTAGATTTTTTTTTAATTTTATTTTCTGCAGTACTTTTTTATTCCTATTGTAATTTGGCAGACAGGTCATGCCACATGACAGAGCTACACTTTTGAATAGAGAATATATTTGACAGGCATGGGAGGAGAAGCAATTGTGTAACAGGCAATTAGAATTATGTACAGCAGAATGATTTCTTGCAGCTTCTGAAGCAGAGAAGCTAGTATAGCTATAATGAGCGTGCTGGAGAGTCAGGGCTGAAGCTCCATAGGTCTCTCAGCCCCACATGACAACAGAGTGTGTTTAGACTCCTGCCTCCGTGTTTGCCTGTTAATTACTTGGTGAAGCAATTTGAGTTACCACACCACGAGTCCCAGGAGTTACTCAAACACCCAACAAAGCTCCCCTAGAGCACAGGTCCTCTAATAACCCTCCAGCCCAGCTATACAGCTCCTGCAAGGCAGCAAGTCCCCCAGCAGCTCCATGTCTGAATTCCCAGGCTGGGAACTCCAGGATCTATCCCAGATGCCTCTCGCGCTACCTCCTCCTGCCTGGTCCCTGGTCAATTCTGCTGTCTTGGACCAGTCTGGGGGCAGCAGGGGCTGGGTGTCAGGGAACTGGTGTTGCCCCTGTGCTGCCCCCCACTTCTCCCTCAAGTCAGCACGACCAAGGTGCCCTTTCACCTCACTGCAGCTCTGCTGGGGCTGCCAGTCCCCACTCAGCAGCCCTGAGATCCCACTCCCTCTCTGGCTGAATAAAACACGTTGTAAATCCTCCAGCTGTTGGGGTAGTGACTTGCTCCCAACACAGAGGGCCTGTGCAGCAGCCAAGGTGCATGTGACAGACACATCATTAAGGGCATTGCTCCAACATCCCTGTGCAGCTCCAAACAGGACCCTTTTGGTCACACTAGTCCTTTCTGCCTCCTTTCTCAGAGCAATGTGCTTTGGGTACACTACCCTGGCTAGCTGGGCTCAGAGGCTGGAGAGAGCTTCTGCCATAGTGCTCTCTCCAGCGTGGAACCTCTGGCAAAAGCAACTGGCCTACTAAGCACTTCCCCTCCCAAACACTCTGTTGCCAAGACACCAGTGAAATCTTTTATTAACACAACAATATCCTACAACTGGTCACAAAGACACACTTTTAATTGGACACTACCACCTCCTGGTCAGTGCTCTATAAATTTCTGCTGCAAACAGGTGGAGGTAAATCTGCAGATTAGGAACATTTCTGAAAGTGTTTACCACATGCAAGCAAACACCAACATCACCAGCTGCTTGCTGGCAGCACCACAGCATGCAAAGGTCTACGTACACTGAGCAGAGATTTCAGATTTTGCAAGGCTGGAAGCTAAACCAGTAATTTGCCAGGAGGTCAAGCTCAGGTGTATTGTACATTATGTTTATCATAGAATCACATAGAACTGTTTGAGTTAAAGATCATCTAGTCCCAACCTCCCTGCCATGGGCAGGGACACCTGCCACTAGACCAGGTTGCTCAAAGCCCCGACTAACCTGACCTTGAACACCTCCAGGAATGGGGTATCCACAACCTCTCAGAGCAACCTGTGCCAGCATCTCACCACCCTCACAGTGAAGAATTTCTTTCTTACATCTAACCCAACTCTACCCTCTCTCAATTTACAGCTGTTGCCCCTCATTCTAACCCTACAAAAAAAGGCAAAAGTCTGTCCCCATCTACCCTGTAGGCCCCCTTGTAGTACCTGCCCCCTCCTCGGTACTAGAAGACTACTCTATGAGCTCCCTGCAGCTTTCCCTTTTCTAGGCTGAACAAGCCTAGCTCTCTCAGCCTGTCTTCACAGAAGAGGGGCTCCAGCCCTCAAATCATCTTTATGGTCTCCTCAGACTCACTAGAGCAGGTCCTTGTCTTTCCTGTGCTGAGGACTCCAGAGCTGAATGTAGTACATCTCAGATGATGCTCCATAAGAGCCCTTGGCAACCAGCCCGCGGCTGCCGGCACTGCTGCGGCAGTGGGTGCTGCGCCGTGCACAGCCGGGCCAGGAAGGGCACTGACCAGGACCTGGTGTGGGAGCAGCACATCTTGTCTGTTTCCTCAGGGGCACCTGTGGCCCAGACTCCAAAACCAAAACACAGTGAGAGCCAAGGTGATGCAGAAGAGCCCCTGGCTAATGATACCATCATGACATCTCCCCAGCACAGAAATTACTTTTTGTTTGAATGACAAAAAATGACACCAAGAGAGGAATTCCTGGTATACGTCAGTCAAGTACTGCATTTGAAATTTGAATTTACCTTAAAGAGATTTCAACAGACCAACAAAAAAAAAAACAACAAACCAACTAAATCCTCAGAAAAAGGTTAATGTTCAATTGAGAGCATGTAACACAGAAACCATTAAGAAATTCAATTATTAGGAAATAAGCTAATTTTATTTCAAAGGTAATACCAATAATTTTTTACTTTTAAATCTAAAGTCACCTTGGGTCAATTATGCACCTTCATTTATAAATATATATCAGAGGATATCAGGCTTGCTGGAGAGCATCCTTTTTGCAGCCTGTCCCAGACTGAATTTGTGCTTGGAGGCCAAATTTCTCACGTAAGTCGTGTTTCCACCTTCCAGTACAAACAGCAGAGGCAAGTTCACCCACCTCTTGCTGCCAGGGACCCGGGCAGAGCTGATTATCTCTGAAGGGGTTCAGCAACTTTGTCTCACCTGCATCCACCCCAGCATTTTGGAATTCCCGATGTCTGACAAGCTCTTCCCTGCAGCTGCATTCACATGGCATTTAGGAGAGCATGCTGTGCCTTCCTCTCACAGCTGCCTGCTACCTGCCCAGGGCCCTGATGTTACACTGAGCGGCAGAGCAAAGAGTTAAATAGAAAAGGCTGCATCTGTAGTTAGGCCAGAAGGGCTTAGAGTTTAATAAATGTTGGGGAGAAAATGGCTCAATGGACTTGGACCACACAGAAACAAAAGAGGTCCTGAGTTGCCTTTAGAATAAGCACTTCGGACAAGATCAGAACATGAATGAAAACAGTGGCTGCAGTTTGCATCAGTTGGAGAACTGCATGCACTGCTCAGTAATCGAGACTGGAAGAGGTAAAACTCGTAATAATCTGAGAGCAAGCAGATTCAGAAAGGAAGATAATTTTCCCTTCATTAGAGCAGAAAACAAGCCCCAAAGACAATATTACCACAGGCATTTGAGAACAAGGCAGTTTTGTAGCACACGGCGGCTGGATTAACGAGAGTGTGTTCAATACGTATCTAATTGTAGGCTATTTATGTCTGGAGCCCAAACAGGGCTGACTACAAGCACGATTACTTTTTTTCTATTCAGCGTGTCTGGCCATACCTATGGGAACGTGTACTACTAAGGTGGAATCAAACTTATTTGTCCAACTAGGAACATACTACTCGTTTAGTTTGGATTAGGATCTAGTTGAAGTTGATTTTATTTATTCTTTTCTAATAATAATAATAAAGTCTGGAGAGGGAGCAACAGCATTTATTTATGCCAGTTCTAACTAATCGTATGATATTGTTTGTTCTCTGAGTTAATACGGTAATTGGAAACAGCTCAAAAATTACTCAGGGCTTCTTGCCAGGAAAAACGGTGCTGCTCTGGATCCTTTGGCAACGCTGAAGTGCCATCTGTGTATACATGTAACATGTATTGCCATGAACCTTCACACCCCCTTTGAGATGCAGATCTGCGATGGCTGAGGGTGTGCAAGCAGCGAGCAAACTCAGTGAGCAAACCCAGTGCCTTAATCGCCGTGTGCACAGGGGGAGGAGATTACCCTGCTGCTCGTAACGGAGACAGAGCTTTAGGAATTATTTTGAACCCGATACTGTCAGCAGGAATGGAGTTCAGACTAACTTTAGAGAAAAATATTTAAACAAGCTCTGTGCTAAGTACAAAATCTGCACCAGACTGTGTGGTATGGAGCTGCCAGCCAGCAGCCTCCTCCTGCCGCTGCCCCCAGGAGCATGCGGAGCAGCCACAGCTCTGAATTTCTACTGGTAACTGCAGCAAAAACAGAAGCACCTCCCATTGTGGGAGGGCAGTCAGACAGAGCTGTGTTTTCCCCCAAGAGCAATGATTTACACTCTTCTGCACAAAAAGCACAAATTGCTCCTTTGCTTCTCTCCGGCAGAAACATTCACCAGCCCAAAGGTCTCCAGGACCCTGGTCCCTCATGCTGCTTAGCAATAAAACTCTCCAAGGCTCCGTTCATTGTTAAGAGCAATATCAGAAACAGAGGAGATGCTGGCAACACAAGGAAGAAGGAAGGAAAATAATCCTGAATTTGTAACCTAAAGTGACAGTCCCGGGACTGCACTGGAAGCAGACTCTGAGTAGCCAAGTTTAAAGATAAACAATTCACTCCCTCCCTTGGACAGTGCATGATGAACTGCACAGCAAAACAGTGGCTGTGGCAAGGGGTAAGCAGGACCTGTGGCAAGCTCCTGTCCTCAGGTGTCAGCAAAGTTATCCTCTGCAGTGCCAGCTTTGCTGGTTTAATGGCAAGAAAATGTGGCTTGGTGTCCTGAAAAGCACTGATTCTAAGAAGTATTGTAGCTGATTTGAAAAAAAAAAGGATATCAAAGACAGAGTTCCTTGAAGCTGAGTGCATCCACCCAAGAAGCTTTCCAGGGGCAGGTCTACCATCAAAAATTGTTTTCTGGTGATGGGACTTCTGAAATTTATTGACCTGGAATCTTTGCATATCCTCAAGGTGAACAGCCACCGCATGTCTTGGCAGGGCTGGAAGCTTTAAAAAGCCATTTCTGCTCCAGCAGCATCAGAGGGCTGAGAGACATCAGATGAGATTGTATCAGGCAGATGTGGACCAGCCATGCCCAAAAGCCATTAGCTAAATAGCTTGAGGAACTCTGACCTTCCATTCTCCAAGCATCTGCCTTTAACACAAGGCCCAGTCTCAATAAAATTAATGAAGTGAGACCCCAGGGCTTATGCTGGAGGTACCTGCCCAAGGACTTGACATCTTAGCTGCATCCAAGCCAAGGCAGCTGTGCGAGACACAAGCCTTGTGTGCACAGTCCTGGTGACACACACCTCCCCAAAGGCTTGTCGGCCCTGCCTCGGTTTGACAAGTCAGGGTTATTTAGGACCAAAATTTCAGGAAGATTATGGCAGCAAATCCTGTTACGTGAACATGGTATCGCCTCACAGGAATGAGTGTTAGGCTGGGATTAGACCCATTTCAGTTCTTCAGCCTGATTTATGAAGTTAGTCAGTCACTATCTCCCCCCAGGTCAAAACAATGTTTCTGCAATGCTGTGAAAACCTAAAACGTGGCTATTTCTGGCACACAGCTATTAGAAGGATTAAGCTGGCCTTTGCATAAATGTTAACGACAGATGTTAACACATCCCTCTTCTGAGAAAAGATGAAAAACTGCTGCTTTTAGGGTCTCATTTCAAGCTTCTGTGCCATGAACACTATTATCAGTACCACTGCCTAATTTATTTTAGGAATACTGCGCTTTCCTTGAAGGCCAATAAAATGCTGGTGTCAGAACCCAGAAGACAGGATAAAATTTGTCTTCAGTAATAAAGTGCTTGAGATTCCCGAGAAGCTTTCGTTCTCAGGCACTCTCTCCTCAGCCACTGTAACTTTGGACAGCCGAAGCAGGCCCTTTTAAGCACAATTGCAGTAGTCTCCAGAATTTCCCTGGTACCATTAAGTGTTTCCAGACCAGAAAAAGGGTTTGGTTGGGGATTTCCACTGACAGTTCTTGTGCCATTTCAAGCCCATGGACTCACATAACTCCTACAGCCGTGAGGCGTGCAGTTTTTAGATGTGAAACAGCCCTGGACCACACTGTATGTGGCTTTATCCCACACAATTTCTATCAGGAAAGATTTCTATCAGCTAGACACTGAGAGATGGATAAAAGAATCTGGAAAAATCCCACGTGTCTGCACACTGCAGTAAGAGACTGAACACATCCATCTGCAAACACCTTTCTCCCGCACTGTGAGCAAAATTACCTGGCAGAGCGCAGGAGGTTGCAAGCCCAATCCTCCCTGGAATCAGCACAGGCTTTAAACCACAATTGTTTTCACAGAAAAAGAAAAACAAAGCAGCATATATTTAATCTCAGCCTTCTAGAAGAAACAAGCTAAATTGATATCTGTAATGGAAAATAAGGGGTTATAAGCTGTTTCCCCCCGCCCCTCAGTGTGCTTACAAAGTATTTGCTGTATTCTAGGTATTTTTATCCATCCCAGTGGAAAGACTAGTAATAAAAATAGCAATATTTCTATAACAGAGAAAACAAAAACAATGGTGCACAATTGTGCCTCCGAGAGAAAATGCTCTACTGTTTTTGTTTTAGGAGAAAATTAACGTGAAAGAAACCTGAGAGCTCTTTGATTAACCTGCTCGATCAGCCTCCAGAGAGCACCACAGAACGGCAGGAGCTGCTTTCCCCATCCGACACCCCAAAGGATCCCAGTGGTCTCTCTCAAACAGTGCTTTCCAGATGGGCCAGCCCCTGCTCCTGGAGCACTATCGCCCCCGGCATCGGCTGCATCGCCCCCCGGCAAATGACGGCTCCTCACCAGCCCTGCTCTGGAGTATCCTGTCCATCCGAACCTCGGATCAGTTCATTGGCCACTAAGTCTGGTTACCCCTTGTCCTTCCTACTCCCCCAGGCACTTTCCTGCCCTGAGGGACACCCTGTGGGTAGGGGTCCTGCTGCCCCACAGGTAGTCCCAGCACAACGATGCCAAACCCCTTTCACAAGACCCACAGCCAGCAAGCCAAGTGATTTTTCTGGCTAGAGCCATACAGCTCTCCATCGAAGATCTCTGCTACAGGTGCAGTTTATCCTCAGAGCATCCTCCCGAAGGATCGCTCTAGGGAGCCCAAAGCAGCATTTGCAATACTATCAGTAGAAAAGGAAAGAAAGAAAATCCTTGCCAATCATTTCAGTGTTTAATAATGTCCTTCCACACGTCACGATGGACAGAATTAATGGCAGATGTTGGCAATCAACTCAGTTCCCAAGGATCTTCACCAGCCTCATCGATGACCCATGCAGGACACAGGACTTTCCCAAGCAGTTGGTTTCTGTTGCATCTACTTTCCCACAGCTTCACGTCCCCCTGAAAGAGCAGCATCAGGTCCTGCAGTTTGGAATAAGGGAGTCCTTGCCAGCTGCCCACGGAGAGAGCAGGAGAGCTGTGCAACATCAGAAGAGCAACAGGCAGCTCTAGAGCGCCAGGCAAGAGGGTTCATAGTGAACTACCGGCACCCGAGGTCTCACCCTGGGGAATTGGCTGGGACAGGGAGGGGAAAGATCATGTTTGCCTCATGGCTGGGTGCTTGCTGCTCCTGTCAGCATCAAGTCTCAGGGCCAAAATATTTCACTGAGTTGTTTGCTTTTGTAAATCTATTTACTTACTGATAACATTAATTCCCAAGTCTCTAAAATGACAGGAGACAATGACATAGAGCCATTAGCACTGGCAAAAAATTGTTTACTTAGTAGGTCTGCTTAGATAATAGTCAAACATCCTGCTCACCACTGCTCTCTGCCAGGGAAGTGCCCTCCATCCTCACAGAGGAGTGCCGTCAAAGACAATAACCCCAGCCTTGGGCAGCCCAGCCATGCAGACGGTGACGGGCCCAACGCCGGCAGCACTCTGCTCCTGGGAGGTCCATTCTCAGGATGCCGGGGTCCCAGCCCCAGACGCTGTCCAGACTCTCACAACTGCCCTGCCAGAGCCCTCCTGGCACAGATCACACTGCAAATGTCATCTCCGCACATTTTTACTAGAACTCAGGAACAAGGAAGAACACTGTTTAGTTTAAAGGAAGAAGTAACTCATCAAGTAAATGGGGATACAGGTCTTCCACTAATTTTGATGAACATCTGTCAATCTCCACCTCCTACAAATGTGGCCCCCATAAATCACATCTCAGTGCATCCAGAAAGCCTCTTCTGTGAAGCCAGCCACTGTGCTGATCATAAAGAGAGGGCTCCTTGCAAGTACAGGGTAAGATGGAGTCTCCAGGCCCCACAATAACATTATTGAATTACTTTCTACAGAATTTAGTTTTCAACAGCCAGCAGCAAATAAGATGATCTGACACATTTCTGTTCTGCTTAGACACTAAAAGGATACTGGGTCTGTGTGTATCTGGGGGAGAATTAGATTGATTATAATTGGGCAGAAGATTAAATGGGTTTGACATGTCCACAGTCACCCCATCAGCCAGCAGCACACTCGGTATCAGATCACTGGCTGTGAAAGGGAACTGAGAAACTTCAGAGTTAACAAAGATCATACTGCAGCTCTGGACACCAAGCTAGGGAAAGAAAATTTCCAAATAAAAGAGCCGAGCATTGAATGCTGACAACACATTCTGATTAATCCTGTTTTCCAGAGGGAAGGAGAACATTGCACAAGGGTGGCAAACCCAGGAACGTACTGCAGCTTCAGCAGGAGACACGGACCACACGCAGCTCTTCTACAGCCCCAGTCAGCTCTTCCAACTGCCTACTGAAGGAGTAAGTGCAGTGCCTCAGTATTACCAACTTTGGCACCACCTGTTTTTCCAGCATTAAATACTATTCGTAAACTCATCCAGGATAGTTATAGACCTTCCTTTCCATTAGATGCAGGGCAGCAGGGAAAGAGACAACAACAGTGAAAATCCAGTCCACGTCATGGTCATTCTCAGCACTTGGTGTTCCAGTGCAGCTGTGTCAGATGCAGAGCAGGCTGAACATTCCCAGCACCTGATGCACAGCCTCATTCGGCACAAAAATCCAAGGCTAGAACCAACGGCAGGCTCAGATCTCTCCTACGCTCAACTCTTTGCTCAATACCAAGAACACACAAGCCCAAGAGACAGCACCAGAAACAGGGCTAGAGCATGAGTCTCCTGCCTACAGGTGATGCTCAGACCTTGCCTCTTTCGGGAGGACACACAGCCTGCAGTGGGGCAGTGGTTACTGGCTTGGTTGCTTTCCCTGCTCATGAAAAGAACTCCAAGACACAAAAAAACCTGACTGAGGAGCATCTCCTTCCTGGGCAGGTTTCATCAGTGCAGACAGCACCCAGAGACTGGTGCTACATGCCTGATTCCAACAAAAAGCCCCCTGTTCTTTGTGGTTGGCGCCAACAGTGCTCAAAGCAATCACCAGAGATGGGGGAACAAAGCCAATTACCGTCGTAGCAGTTCCTGCTTGCTGAAAACTTCCCTTGACCGCTGCGTGCCTTGCAGTCACAGAGGTGAAGAGCAGGCAGAGGAGGCAGGTCTCCAGTGGCAGCTGTTCTTACACTCTGCTCCCTGGCGGGCACAGTTCACGGAGCTGCCCCATGGCAGGAGGCGGGGGGGTTGCTGCTGCAGCCAGCTGTGCCCAGTCCAGTCGTTTCCAACTCTCCTTGTGCAACGTGACAGCATCACCATCAGCTCCCTGCTCACACATCCAGGCAGCGAGCAGAGCGCTCCACTAAGGCCAAGACGGAGAGAGAATTCAAAGTCCCCAGGTTACCACATTCCACTTAACCAGGCGCACTGACCCTGGGGTGTAGCAACACCTGCAGATCCCAACACACCACCTGTGCCTCACCCCCAGCAGGAGACGGGTCCTCAGCAGGGACATCTCACACTGCAGAATTCAAAACCAGCCTTGCCTGAGAATTTCTTCCCGAGACGCAACTATTTGCTCGCTAAGAGACCAGCACTTAGACAGCTGTGTTAAGAGCACCATCTGGTGACACATTTCCATATAGGAGATTTTAAGGAATGAAAGGTTAATTACAAATTCTTACCAGAACGATGCGTAACTGGCCGTTCCTGATCTCTGCTTTCATGCAGGGTGTGTCTGACCACAGAAGGCTGATTATTCGCAGACGGCTCTGTGCTTCCTGACACAGCTGCCGCAGTTCTCTGAATTACATGCACCTTCCCTGTTTTGTTGGGCTGATTAAGTCTCAGATCAGCAGGTAATCTGTCTTCAATTAGAATGCAGAATTAATTCATTGTTGAGCACGGTCCCTACAGCATGCTGTCAGAAAGAACTGTTGCTCCAGCATCTCCATCCTTTTAAAACATGCTAAGTAAGGCCAATAGAGCAGATAAATGACTTACCTTTGGGATTGCCAGGAGACACAACCACCAAGAGAAAAACAGACTTCAGTTCAGCAATTTGCATCTTGACTGCAGAGCAACTGCAAAACTACCCTTCAGATCCATAGCACAGACCCTGTAACAGCTGCAGAACTGCACTGAACTCATCTCCAAACACAATTTCAAATGAATGGGCTTTTCAGCCACTTTCAGAGCTGACTCTTTCCTGACAGGAAAGTGATCTGAAACAGGTAAGAGACTGCCATGCAGATCCCAGTGTCAAATTCGCAGCTTGGGTACACCCTAATGGCACGTCCTAGCTGTACATTCTCTGCAGTGGTGGGAATCTTTGAAAGACAAGATTTTCAAGCACTTCTGGTTGCCAGTGCTGTGACAGACAGAATCACCTACCCAGCAGCTACAAAATGTTTGCTGAGTAAGTCTTGTACCACGAAACATTTTTGTGTTTCTCTGTCCGATATGACATACGACATTAAGAAAATAAAGATACTCTCAACAAGCCATTTGCTCTACAGGTTTAGTTAAAGAAATGGCTGCCCCCAAGCTGCCCCTGGTGCTTCCTCGAGCTGGGTGGGCTCTGGCAGTGCAGGGGGATCTGGTTCCCCCGGGGGGTGCGGGAGCTGACCACCAAGCTCTCCCTGTGAGCTTGTGTGAACTTAGTAAACAAAACCTTTCCCTAGAAGACAGCCCTCTTCATGGAACTTCTGTGATACTGAGATATCACAAGCACTGAAAGAATAGACAAGCAGTAAGAGAAAAATCCAACTTCTTTATGAGCTACAGCCTGAAGTTAGAAGTCTCTGGTACAGAACTCTGACAGAGCTGGGATGAGAACCTTCACCAGCTGCAAGGGTATGAAAGTACAAACGTACCTTCAAGATGGTTGGGGTTCCAGGTTACTAGACCTCTCACTGCTTGCAGAAAAATTATTCAGAGGTAATGTTAGTTTATGTGCTTGCTTACTTTCTTACAAGTCTGCCTGGTCAGCTGGACTACAACTGACACTGATGCCTGGAAGGACCTGCGATCGTTTAATCTGACTCTTGTTAAAAGAGACCAGACTAGTTCCTACTTCAATTGTATCGCTGTAGCTGAACTGGGCCATATCCCAAGATCTGTAAGCTCAATTCTGCCTTCAGTTCTGATACACTAAGTCATGAGACTGCTCCAGGAGCAACACCAGCACAAAAACCAGATTTGTCAGTAGGAGGGAGCAGCTCAAAGGAAACACGCTAAGCAGCAGTTGAAAGGTGAATGGACACAGCAGCATCGCCTGCGCGCAGCTTTTTCACTGCATCCAAAAAGCACTGACGATGCAGGAGCAGCCGCCTCCTCCTCCTCCTCCCTTACAAAGACCACCAACCTTACTCCTTAGATCACAGAACTACCAAATCCATGAGAGGTGGACTGACCAGCCGACCAGATGGCTGCTGCTGGCATCCGCTGTCTTCTGCAAGGCTGCACTAGGCTTAGAGAAACGTGACAAATCACATTATGGAAAAGCGCAGAGTGGTGAAACTACAGCATCTCTAACCCAAACTCTGAATCTGGTGAAACTACAGCATCTCTAACCCAAACTCTGAATCAAGTTTAGACTTCAGTATTTTCTTTCTTGGAACTACTGACTCCTGCAGTTTATGCAGCCTCAGGTGTTTGTGCTTTAAACTGCTGCAGTTAAAATTTCAGCAGGGCACCTTGAACACTGCAAGGATCAGAAAAGCCTTTTGCCAGACATAAACTGGGATTGAATGACCTAATGCAAATATGCAAAAAAAGCTCAAATTGAGAATCATTTTTCTAATTTAATAGAAATAACCAAAACAAAATGGCTGTCAAACAATATTTAAAACTGATCTAATACAACTTCTACAGCACGTTCCAGAGCACTTAACAAGAAATATTTACAAGCAGCTAATGTATTAAATAACCATGTAAAGAAAAAGGTTTTTTATTACACACCAGCAAAAACCACAGAAACAGAACAATTAGAAATGGTAGTCTTGTTTAAAAAAAGTTAAATATGATTTCAGATAATACAATACCACAGAAACAGCACTTTTTTGAAGAATCATATTAAAAGATGAGCAAAGTTTACTATGTGCAAAAAAGAACCAGTTCAATTACTGGAAGCAAGAAATAATCAAAGAATGCCATAAATTTAAGCCTTCCATGAGCACGTTTACATGTAAAACAGGCTTTCAACTGCACAAATCTTTATACACGTATATAATGTTTCATGGCATTCTCACCCTAAGACATACCCCCATTTGCAGGCCCTTAGCAGACATGCATTTCTTTTTCTTAAATGTAGCTCACTGAGTGAATGCTGCAACTGGTCAAACTTATAAAATATTTTAGTACCTCTTCTTGTAGAAATCCAATAAATTCTAGAGAAAGCAGCCTTGAGCTACAAGATCATTCAATAAAGAAAGGCCAAAACTGCATCGCATACATTTAATAGTTCTCTTACAACAAAGATACCCAAATTAACTGCAATTTTTGACAACCAATTCAGATACATTGGAAAGCATATAAATTAGGACCCCCCACAAGAAAACACACAGGAACTGGAAGAGTTACTGTACAAGCAACTTTGAGAAAAATAAAAGAAATCGCCATATCTGAAGATACAATGTATATGTTAATCTGAAATATGTCTATGTAAACTGTGGCATATACATTTTTTTTAAAAAAGTACCTCCATTATTTACTCAAACGCCTACTTTTTAAAAAAATATGTAACTTTTACATGTAATTCCCAAATTTTTAAAATAAAATGCCACACTATATTGTCAATAACTCCTGCACACTTTTTTAAAAGCTAAACTTGGTGATAACACATACAAACTTTCCTATAAAATCACTATCCAAAGGAAAGGATTCCTCTCACGCTAATAGGCAACAGACAAAGCAGTTTTATTGCTTTTTCAAAGGAAGAGAACAAGACACAAGAAAAAGCCAACTTTCAGTACATCATGCATATAGCTTTAAAATACTGTTGCCATTACCTAAACCTTTAGAGGCCAGAATGATAAATTTGGGTGAATTTTAAGGACTCCTGTTCCAGTAGCTTGCAGAAATGTTTATAAAACATTCCAGTGATCCAGTGTTAAGTGTGCTGACACGTTCCCATGTCACAAGTAATAGCAATGGTGACATTCCACATACACAAAAAAAACCAGACCTCCCTGTATTTAAAAGAGCATTTCTATTTTCAAAAGTTTGGAGAACACTTTTTTTTTTTTTTTGAATAGTAACTCTGCCTTATTATGCTATAGGCCACTTAATTCCAGGGCAGAGTTACATAACCTATTCAGCTGGTTAAAATATCCCTAATCACGAATAATTACATGGCAGGATACCTGCTGAGGTAATGGAGAAGTCCACAAGTAGCATACTGTACACTTTTCACTCTTATTTCAAAAGCAAGTTGCCTTTTACTTCTTTGGATTAACTTAAACTTCAGGGTCATTTGCAACAAAAATTGAGACACGAATGGCCTTTTTTACCACTGTCTTAAGTGAGAGCACATAGTTCCATCAAGTGCCGGACCCTCTTCCCGCTGCAGTGGGAGCACCGCAATCACGCAGCCGCCGGAGCTGGCACACAGAGAACGCCTGCCACAGCCTTCACCTGCAGAAGTTTTGCTGATCTAAGCTGTGCTCCGGCTCCCAGGGCAAGCACTGGCACACACATCACCTGGCACACACAAGGGGAGGCCCAGGTTTGTTACTAGAAACCAATTAATTTGCTCTTGATCGAGTTACATACAGCATGGCACCAAAAAGCTGTTTTGACTGAGGAAACCCTTCCCAGTTCTATGATGAACATTTAGATTACAGGATCAGGAAATGTATTAGCAGAGCTTATCTTTCCTTTCAAATATTTTTAAATAGAATTTAGCTAATTTCACCACAACCATTGAATTGTTGCGAGTTCTAAAATTAATGGGGAGAGGAGAAGTTGTTTTGCTTCTTTTATTTAAAAAGGAAATGCTTAAGATTTCTTGCACACAAGTCAAAATTCCACATAATACTACCGAGTACTGATGAGATGAATGGAAGGACCAATTCTAGAAGTTCAGAGATTACATGCAAGAGCAGAGCTTTCCTCTCCTCAAGGCCAACGCTTGGCATCACTTGTGGCTTGCAGGTGAACACAGGCTGCCACTGGCCTACAAAGTCTGACAATATTTCTGCCTTGTCAGTGGGAGGGAACCAACTGGAGAGGCCATCCCAAAACACTCAGACATCTGCTCTGGGATCTGATACTCAGGGTCTGGGTGGAAAAGAGACGGTACCGTTCTTGCCGCAGCTCTGCAGCGTGGTCCTTCCCCACTCTGACCCAGCCTGGGATGCCACCACCTTGTCCTATGCTCCAGTTTAGGCAGTGGGTACCTGCAGCACTTGGATCCGTGACTGGTGCCTGACAGAGGCCTGAAGGTACAGAACCTAGAGAGCTTAAGCGCCATAAGAAGTCATCCCAATTGAAAAGAATTCACAAAATCTTATTTTCATGATAATTTTAATAATATTCCTTTGCAAAATGAAGCTGAGAAACTAGAAATGCATAAATAGGCAATACACAGAGCCATTACATGACCTCTTGTTACTATCAGCATCCTATTCACACGTCATCCTTCCTACGGGCAAAGTTTTTGCTAGTTGTCAATTTAATATTTTCAAGTAGAATTACTTTTCCTTTCACATATAAACTGGTAAAAAATAAATTTAAACTGGCACTACGATAATATGTGAGAAATGAAAAAACACCCCAGTTTGAGTTTTCAGTGTAACATTTGTGTAACCTAGAGAAGTGAGCTTGAAGTTACAAAAAACCTTCAGTCCCCTTGTTTATTGTATGGGCGGTATAGTCACAATATACATATACCGTGTTCTTATAAAAAAAGAAATCAAATCTTAAGTGATTTGCATTAAAATTGCTGAGGCCATATCTCAGTTTGATACATCATGTTAAAATATTTATCTTTACCGTTATGGTAAAGCGCATACAATGTCACAGGAATTGTTCACGCTGAGTATACCAAACGCCCAGTGATTTACCACAAGACTGCTGCATTCAAAAATCTTACGGCAAACGTATAGTCCGTCAAGCTGACCTCATCCAATTACATGATTTCTTCATCCTACTCCAACAAGATCTCTGTGAAGGCCAGAGATTACATTGATTATTTCTAGTACTGATTTCTGTTGGTAAAGGAAACAACTGTTCAAACTCTAACAACTTTGTGATGAGCTCCTTTCTCACCAGGAATGCTGGAACGAAGGTAGTGTGCAATGGGAAGGCACTGCAGAGATGCCTGCCACGGGGTTTAGGGAAACAGGGAAATTGTTCTGTTTTCAGTATTGGACCAGAAACCACTCAAAGCCAAATCCTGGTCTGTGCAAGTGTTTTGTTCAATAGATGGACAAGTAACCCCATCTCAACAGATTTATTCCAATCTTTCTGGACACTTTGCTCATAAGCTGCTTCTGAAAAAAGTTCTGAGTAGTACTCTAATAAAAATAAGACAGAACCTCAAAATGAATGCAATGTTAGAAATAGCATATATTACAAATCTTTTCTTGATAGGAACAATCAATAAGAATACATATTAGCTTAAAAACAGTTCAGCAAATGTTGCTGACCTGCAAGAAATCTCAATTCACTATTTACAAATAAGACAAAGTGAATACAGGAAATTTTACACATTTGGTAATTAATAGGTTATTGTTTGCCGAGTGGTCTATCAGAAACTGATACTTAGGAAGACTGGAAAAACACCCCAACCAGTTATTACCTCTTCGGTCTAGATTTTAAGTACAGAAAGTAAGACAACAAATACTGGAGACAACATTCTGCCTCGTCAGGGGGATCAGGGACAGATGACACAGTGCTAAGACTTCTGCTATGAACGCCATTAAAATGTTCTGTGTACAGGATTCCTAACAAAGACACCTCGTCCTACCAGAAAGAGATTGTTACCACCAGCTTAATCTTCCGTCTGTCAAGAACTCACACTCCTGCACTTGCCAATTCAGAACAGTTTAATGATTTTTCTTTTCTTCCTTTTGCTATACATAAAACGTAGTAAAGAAAGTCAAATTTAGATCATCAACACAGAAGATCAGTTATTCACAATACCACTTAAATGAGATGATAAAAGCAATGACCAATACACACTAAGCTCACACCAAGAGGGGATTTCGAGCACACTGCAGTCCAGCAGGGACCTGAGACACTGTAACTGCCCTGGTCCAGTCCCGCAGAACATTTTACTCAGCAGTCTTATCTGTACATGGAGTATCTCTTATCAAACCTGCTTTTCTTCAACATTCATCCACCTCTATCTGTGAGACCAGGATAAGCATGGCCCCTCCATCAGAAAAAAGAAAGAATATAGCAAAGAACCAAGAAAAAAAAAAATCCACACCACCAAAAATTTACAATACATTTTCTCCCCTTTTGATGAGAATGCTTTTCTGTACAAGTGTTGTTTGTAACCTAATACTGTTTAAAAAGCTATCAGCTTCTTCAAGATGGCCACTGTAGGCATGATAATATTCCAGGAACACTTAAATAACAGTTTTTACAATACATTTTAGGTCCATGTCATTAGATTACTTTATATGCACTGGTCTCTCATCTGATTTTAGGCGTTTTCTACGTGGTTGTATAAAATCTTCATCGGAGTCCTCAGTTATTTCACCATCATCCTCTTCCTGCTCAAATTCAGGCAAAGGCTGGAAGGTCCTGTCTGGGTAGATCTCTGTAAGTTTATCTTCAAAGTATAATGCAACTGCCTTCCCTGCCTGTGCTACTTCTGAATCAGCCTGTAAACAAAAGAAGACAGGAATATTCACTTCTTGGAAATGCACATCCCTTCACCAAGTGTGCATGGTCTGAAACGCTTACCTTCAAATTAATCTCTTGTGTTTCTGCATAAACTTGAACAACTTTCATCATCTAAAAAGGATACCAGAGTCAAAAAAAATGAAATTATAATCCTTTCTAAAGTTATGAGATTGCATAGGATTGGATGACTAAAGTCAGCCATAACAACAGAACAGTCTGTTATGGGCTACACCTCTTTAGTTCTCAAACTTAGCAGAAGCAGGTTTAAAACAGTCTTAGGAGAGTGACATGAGGTAAATAAACCTTCAACAAAATACACAGCTTCTGTACAAGTGTCTCCCAGTCATTTTCAAAACTGCACTCTACTCATGTCTGCTTTCCTCATTATAAATTTTAGTTGCCTGGACATTATTGTGGAAAAGTCTCACTTTAGAGAGAAGTGCTCCATGACACTATTTTCTTAGGGGTCATACCCCACCTTGATTTCTATTTTTCAAAAGCATATGGCTGAGAGGCACCAGACGCTATTATGAGAGGTCAGAGTGACTCATCTTCTGCCATGAGCCGGCATTTCAAATAGCGAGACACATCCATCAGCCCTCGCTCCTTGTTTTACTCTTGTCCCTAAGAGCTGCACCATAGTTTCCTCTACAGTAAATGCTTCATTGGAAAGTTCCCTTGATTGAGAAGTTCACATAATTGCAACTTCTTCCACAGTGCTCATTAACCTCCACCTGACAGAGACGTAAGGGAGTCGGGGGTGCTGAAGTCCCAAATGCTTGTGAGCATTTGCAGCATTATGTCATTACCCCTGATATTTACTAGCCTACTTCTGAAACAGCTAATTGTACATTTGTGTACTTCCTGCAATTTACTCCCTCACAGAGCCAGAAATGCAGCCCAAATACTGCAAAACTCAGATCACTTTTTAGAGAAAAGTACTGGTTGTTTTATAGGGTCAGAAGAAAGACATTCCCTGTGACGCCCTCTCCCCAGGGCTTGTCATCCTCACTTTAGGGCAGCTCAGAAACGAGCACACTCTCACATCTCAGCTCCTGTTTCAGCACAGTACCGTACTTTTTTTTTTTCTATATTCAGAATATTTTTTCCATTGCTCCACCAAGTAATAACACTTAGGTACCTTATCTCCCCAAGTCACATTTCACACGTAAGGTGCAAACATTTCAATAGCACATGGGTTCATTGAAAAGTAAGTCAAGTTTCCACATTCACCAAAAAGACAAAAAAAAAAAAAAAAAAAGACTCCATATAAAAGTTATTCCCTGGTAACTGATTTTCATGAGAGCCCAACTACCCATGAGCTAAAGCACTAAGTGTAATCTTAGTTATAAGGAAGACAACACGTTTCTGGATCCAGCTTGCATGAGGTACTAGAACCCTGCAGACAGAGCTAGAATATTCTTCAGAAAGGCACTTTTCCCCAATAGAGGAAGTTTCCTGAATAGAGGTCTACCATGTTTCATGACTGTAAAGCCTGAGACAGATTTAAAGACTGTCTTTGTAGAACTGCTTAGGGAGTGTGGTAACAATCTATTTGACGTACAGTAACAAGGTCACTCTGCTCCTCAGTCATATATCCATTCCAGTGAGATAAAATTTGAAAAGTTCTTTCTCCTAAAGCCTAATCTCCCCATTTAAACTGAGGTAGTTCTGTCATTGTTTGGTTTGTTTTTCAAGTGTCTGATTCAGCATCTGCCCCATAAGCAGAAGTTAGGACTGGAAGCAGAGCCTTTAATTGGAGAAGCTGCACAACCATGTTGAAATACATCTTAACCTAAAGAAAATTAAGAAATGAATACAGATTGGAAGCTAACGTACTTCATTAAACCTTTCACAGTTCTTGAAGATCAACCGGACATCTGCCACAAAATCCTCAGGAGTTTGGTAGTGTTGGGAATGCTTCTTTTGCAGTTTCTTTTTCACCGTAGATAAATCCATTGGTTTCTTTATAATTTTATAGTAGTTTGGTATCTGTAAAAAACAGTGATTTATCACCACAGTGACTACATAATTCACAGAAACAGGTGTATTTCTTCACTTATCAAAATGTCAATCAGCTAATCTCGTCATGAATGCATGTTCAGCAAGCAAGAACAACGTAAGTTCTTTCTAACCTTCAGTGTGTGTCATAGCACAGCAGTGCTTTTTGTTACAGTTACTTCTTTTAACAGCTGAAAAAAGCAGAATCAAAGCAGTTTCTCTCCTCCTTTCATTTAAAAGATTATCATCCTAAAAGAAGAAAAGCCTCTCCTAAAGCATTTTGAATTTCATGGGTGTCCTGAGACATCCTCTTCCAATTCAACAACTACTAATGGAAAATATTTTAAAATATCTGTGTTTGAGACTGCTAGTAGGGCATTTGCAGAGAAGCTGCAGAATCAACCTCTCTCTCAGAATCACAAAATACTAGATGACTGTGAACTTTTAGACTGATCAAGAGGGACATCTTTCAAGTAAAAGCAGTGTCAGTTCCTTCCCAAACTCAACTCTAGACTTTTAGAGATGTTGTGCCAAAAAAAAAAAAAATCACAAACTATTTTGCAGGATACTCACTGAGGCTGGAACTGGCTCTTGAAATTCAATGCTCAGCTCATGACAATACAGGTAAAGCAGGAGACGTTCACATTTCTTGCAAAGAAATAAACAGTTTCATATTAAGATTTTTAATTTATCCTCAACCCAGAAGTTCATATCTCCCTATTTTAAATAGGTTTGTACTTGAGTAGCTTAGTAATAGAAAATATAAATGTGATCCCCACAAGCTAATTATAAGATGTAAAGTTCTTAGGAAGGCATCGTTGAGAGGGTAGAATATAATCTTTTACATGGTAGAAATGGACTCCCTTTTTGCTTTCTTCTTCCTAAACAAAAACCTAGGGCTCAAGTCAAGCATGAAGAAGCACACTAATATATAGTCAAATTCAAAAAAAAAAACAAACCAAAAACAAAAAAACACCAAACAAGAAAACCCACAAGAAACTACAACCGCTTCTGTCCAACCATAACTGCATGTAACAGGAAAGGACCGAGTTGCAGACTTTTTATTCTTTTCCTCACAAGACAAAATACAATAATTTGAAACCAAAGTCAGAATGTTTCTATGAATTCCCTGATGAAATATTTTTCTTTCTTTTGCTTGAAATTCCTTTGGAGGAGTTTGATTTGATGATACTCTAACACTTTATATACCATCTGATTGATAAAGCTAAAAATAATTCTGACTGCCAAGGTCATTACACCTTCCACGAGAATGCACCTAGATACTTCTAGCACCTCTCACAGCATGAACTTAACACAAACTTGCGTAACTATTTTATGAAGGTTGTATCAATGTCAAATGCAAAAGAACTTCTCATTAAGAACACTGAAGAGGTTAATGTATGTTTAAGGATACATTTAAATACAGAATATGTGTTTACATTCAAGTTTTCGGTACTAGATGATTACAGTCTCAAAGTAATGAAGCACTCCCGCAGACACCAACACCTGGATATGTGGTCACAGCTAGAAAAATCTCATGACTCATTTTGGTGGGTGTTTTTTGTTGTTGTGTTTGTTGTTTTGTTTTTTTTCAAAAAAGACAACTGTATTCGCTACAGCCACCGCAAAAACATCTTCATGAAACAGTGGGGCATAGCTAAATGTGACAAAGAACTTTTTTCTAGGAAACAAATTCCTACAGATTTGAGACATACCCTTTGGTCCACAGGACTCAGGCCCTGTGCCGTCTTCCCCTTCTTGCTGTGTTGTGAATTGTCACAATCGTATTCTACCTCTGGTTTGCTCAGATCTCTGCAGAATGTACATATCCACTCTCCACTAAACAGAAAAATGCAATTATTTCAGGCATCCAGGGACAATGTCTCATCAGTGATGACTACAAAGATTTTTTTTTCATTAGCTCTTACAGATTCACATTGCACTGTAGTAAAGATTTGGATATCTAAAGAAATAATTCTCAAGGCTCAAGATAATTCTGCCAGTCAATGTCATTTTTCCTGCCCTCAGTCTTCCCCCAACCTTCCTCATCACGACTTTAAAACGAACTTTACATAACAGAAGCACACTGAGATAATGTACGTTTATCAGATAAACATTGACCAGTTACATGTAAAACAATTCAAGTAGGCCTTTGAAATGTCAGATTTTTTTACTAACAAAGGAGTCATCCAGAACTAGCCAATGTTGAGGATCGAACACCAGTTTCGGTACTGTGTTGAAATCTACCATATAAATGAGATCCCAGAGCTGTTCTCAGGAACCACTGCACTGTTTCTGGTACCTTGGAAAGCTGAGGAGTGTCGGTACATGACAAGTCAGGTGAAACACCTTTGGGCACTTTTCGCAACAGAGCAGATCCCCTCCGTTTTGGCATACAGCACACCAGTCTTCATTTGGGTCATCATCTTTATTATTGCCTTCTCCAATTCTAGTCGATCGGTGCATTAGACTCCGCATTGGGGATTTTCCATTTAGAAGGCTATGTCCAGACTGTTTGCAACTTTCACTTAAATCGGTTGGTTCAGTTTTCACATGATTTTCAAGACTTCCTAATGCTTCTAATTCACTTTCTAGATGCAAGTTAGTGGACAGTGGTGGTGTCAAGCTGCTCTCAGGACTGCTAAGCTGAAATAAAAGCAGCACACAAAAATCAGAGAGTCAATTTTACAAGGGCATCTTTCTTCACATGCTGGAAGGCAAACACCATCCACCATTTAAAGGTACTATAATTGTGTCCCAAAATATGTGGCAAATCATTATCAAGACTTGTGCACATTATCAACACAAGATAGCAAGTTACTGTCCAAGTTCCACTGCCAGCTTATTGTTGCCTATGTCACAAACCCCCAGTAATTAGCAGTACTATAAAAAACGACAGCTCAACACTCTTGCCCACACTTAAAGTTCAGACATACTGCCAGGGAGCAAAATATCTCTCAGTCTTCAGGGCTGTTAACAGAGTATGAGGCTTAAGCATAAAATTCCTTTATTATTTCCAACTTCTTAAACATGCTGTTAGGCAAACCATAACAACTTTACCATGCAAGCACTCCTCCTGCCATCCTCTGTTTTCTCCTGTTTTACTGTTCCTGAGAAACTGCATATATCCTCCTCTGTCCCTGGCTCTTGTTTGACTTTCACTTGATCAGACTTGAAGTTAATGCTTGTTTTCTCAGCAGTTCTGCCCGAGGACCCACAGCTAGGAAGGTACCAGGACGAAAATAAGATAAAAATTCATCAGAGCAATGAAATTTAAGTGATCATTTCCTGAACGATTTCAAAGGCAAAGCCCATCAGAACATTTACAAGATAGCTCAAGTTTGCAAGACAACAGAGAACTACAGTGAGGGGAAAAAAATTAAAATCTTCATGGAAGCATTCTTCCATTACTGGGTGACAGTTATATTGAAGCACTATTGACCCATTGCAAATTCATTTTTTAAATATTTTGTGTCTGATTTTTCAGCCTGGCAGTGTTAACATAACATACCCACCTTCCTCTGCTACCTGTGCTGGAGGTACTAGGTGGCCTCACAGGAGTGTGGGAGTTGGATAAACCTGCAAAGAAGCAGCATAGAAGTTGACTTGGTACAAATTTGCATTCTGCGGTAAAATAAATGACAATATACAATAACAAAATAACACTTCCCTTTTGGCAGGAAACAGTAGGCAATTATTTTCAACTTAAATATCAGAAATACCCATCACATTTACCTGATGACCCTGGAGAGAGGGCCGAAGGTCCAGGAGAGGGATTCATGGTACTTGTAGGCTGTGGGGGTAGGTGGCTGCCTGTAATGTATCTACTCAGAAGGTTATCTAAATTACTTGAACCAGCATCTTCAAGCTAAAAAAAAAAAACAAACAAAAAACACCACAAAACAAAACACCACCAAAAAACAGAAGTCCAAATCAGAGACACCCAATTGAATTTTAACAATAGTTCCACATATTTAGACTGTGATCAGTATCTTTGCTGAAATAGGTCACTATCCCTTCAAGGATTCAGGACATCAGCAAACACTTCTATCAGTTTCATATAGAAATCAGTCTTTCAAAACAGAAACCCACAGCCAGAAACTTAAAGCAAGATTTTTTCAAAAGCTCCTAAGTATTTGAGCTTTTCTGGTACCATCATAGGCTGCACTTACTGTAGGTCATTCCAAAATTTTTGTTTCCCAGATGTTCAGCGTGTTAGGCATACAAATGGTGTCACTCATACAAACTACCAGATTACTAATGTTGCAAGCGTTATTCCACAATTAAGATAGTAAGGGAAACCATGAACTTCTTTTTCCTTAGCATGATGTGAAGTCTCTCTTCCTCCCACTCACTTTTTTACACAGATTTTAGTATCAATTAAAAAGAAGGAAACAAGTGCCCTATCACTTTTACTCCTTAAAGCTATTAACTGTAAGACAGCATAGTTGCAAATAACACGTTTGAAACATGTCGTATTCAAACCGAGTTTTTGTGACTGCGCAAGCAACTTTAAAGACAACTATGCAACTCCTTCATCATCTGGACAGCTAACAGCTAACACATGAACAGATATAAATAAGAGCATTTAACAGAACTCTGTATTTTCAGCACACCTAAAAGTTGCATCTCTATGTTTTACAGTATCCCACTAAGAACTATTTCTAACTTGGCATATCATGAACTTTAGACACATACAGCTGAACCAGTCATAACCAGTTATATTTGTGTTTTGTTCTAATGACTAAACAAAGCTTCAGCATGACAGATTGATCCTTTTTTTCCCCTCGTTATTCTTACATTAGCAAATTACCTGCAGCCTCGTGAGAAAACTGAATGTACAACCCTCGAATGTGACTCTCTAGATTAAGAGTTAAAGAGTTGCTATTGGTATTACACCAAACCATCTGCTTGAATGAAATTTAGGTTTTATTTCCTGTGTCGTGAACAAGCCTCCCGTGCTTTATAAGGGCACTTCAATGTAAATATCCTGTTCTCAGGACTATCGTCTTCCCCTCTCTGGCCTCCCAAACACTCCCACAGAAAACTTACTACTTTTACTTCTTTGCCTTCACTCATACATTACATTATGATTCTGACCTCTCCAAACGAACTTGGCTTCATGAGAATCCACTGCAGCTTGTGTGCAGTGCAATCAACTGCCTCTCCTGGCACAGTCTGTAGTTCCAAGTCAGTGAGTGCCAGCACTGTGCCGATGAAGTGAAAACTAAGAAGCAGCAACAGCCGCACTCTGCGCAAGCAGGAATTTCCAGGCAGACATGGCCACACCTCAAGGTTAATCACAGAGGGCAGCTCAAGTGTCCTGCAGCACCTTCCAGGATCCAACGCTAATGTTGCAAACAAGGCAATTATGACAGCCACACTACTGGGGCGCAGAAGTAATGTGAGGAGAGAAGCAGGGCAGTGGGACAACTTTTCTCCATAGTTCCTGCATTTCATTGTTACTTTTAGGAACATCACAGAGAAGCACCAGGCAATTTTAACTCTGAACTAATTTCCATTCAGGGCAATCCATATAGGTAACTATTCAACTATTCTAGTGATATTTTCCCATATGATGGCCCTATGGAAGAAAGGAAGTGAACACAGTACTTGGGATTAACTAATCCAAGTACCAATTTTACTATAGGCCAGCCACTAAATACCGATCAATCTAGAGGTTAACACAGGTCAAGCAGGTCAGGGCTACACAGCAAAAGTAGCTACATGCCCAAGTCAAGGGCTGCAGATTTTAATTATTTGACTTTAAATGACAATCAATTATATGATTCCACCAACAAGTACCAGCATTCAAATAGATACAGAATGAAAAGCAGATCATTACTTCACCCACAGAATAAATACGTGCCTGATCATCTCCACTGACCTGGATGGGTGGGATATCTGGCAGGGAAGGCAAGTTCTCCGGGTTTGTTACAGAAGGAATGAGTTCGATCGCTGTAATGGACGGACTCGTTGGACCACGGTTTGCACTCGCCATTGTCGCTGTCGTAGGACTAGTTGGATTAATAGTGGTGTTGTGCACAGAAACAACTGGAAAAGGCCCCGCGTGCCCAGGGTTAGAATGCTGTAGGAAAAGAGAAGAGACCACGACTGCATTACAGACAAACCAGACAGCCACTGCATGTAAAACTGCAACACATGCAATATATGATAGCCCTCAACAAAAATTGGGGGAGGGGACAAACATATAAGCTCACATTTCTATCAACATAAACTGATAGCACTGAATGCACAGTGACCACTATTCTTATTTACTCAGAAAGAAAAAACACTTTATGTGGCAAAATACTTATATACACAGTTCATCTTCTACCAAATTAGTTTCATATATACAGCTGTATTTTCTTAAAGCAATTGCTTCCTCTAAAGACAACTTTAGAATCCATAGGTCTGTCTAGAAATTTTTATTTTTTTTTAAGAAAACAACAATTGTTTTAAGTATTATAAAGTCATTTTTGGTTTTCCAGTCACATAAACATTCATAGTAAAAAATTTTTATTCTTAATGTTATGCAGAGCTCTGCATCATGCTTCAGGTTTGAATTTAAAAACACTTTAGATTTTGGTTTCATTAAAAAAACAACCAACCTCAACTACATCACTCTGAATTTCACTATTTCTGACTATTCTCTAAGAAATTCAAAAACTGAATGTCACTGAGGTGAAAAAGGAAATGTGTTGTTTCCCAGAACTAAAACGCAATACAAATATGAGAATTCATTTTCATTCTTAAGGTTTGAATTTTCTTATGTTCAGCAAAAATGTCACAGTACAGTATGCAACATGAAAAAGCATATAAATGTGTGTAGCTGTGAGCACCAAGGGTTACAGATAAACACATTTACAGCTGGAGGAATCATCTACTGTAATGAAAGTTTGGCATAATGGCACAAATGAAGCGTGTACACAGGATATACTTGTCTTTGAAGGTGAGGTTGCATCATGGAGTATTGTGGTCCATTGTGGCGTGGTATTCCTGGTATACGAGCAGCATTCTGAGCCATTCTCATCTGATGTGCTTGGAAAGCCCCACAGTTCATGTTACCCCTCTGCATGGTCTGCATGCTGATCAACCTGGGAGGCTGCAAGGGTTTTTGTTTTTTAAAACTTTTGCTTTTAACATGGAAAAAAGAAGCCAATCTCTTTCCACAGTAGTAGATTTACTAATTACATAACATCAAGAAAAGCCAATAGTTGTCACATTTCAAGTATGTCAAATTTCAAAAGATTTTCACGTTTATAAACTGCTTTGTAAGTTTATATTCAATAGGGCAATTTTAAGTCTCCTGTTATGGTAAAAGGTGAAATAACACACAAGATACTGACCTGCTGCTGTAAGACCTGCGGACTTGTCTGCCTGGGAACTGAGCCAGCTGGCTGTCCCATCCTCATCTGCTGCAGCTGCTGATGCTTTTGTGCATACACTTGCTGCTGCATATGCTGAAGTCGAAGCTGTGCTAGATTGATTTGTCCTGGAGTTTTGTTGCTGTGGTTTGTTCCTGGAGGAGTTTGTCCAACCACTACATTGGGAGTGTAACTAGGAGTTGGTTTATTTTCAATGACAAGGTTACCTAAACAAAACAAAAAGAAAACTAGTGAGCAGTTAAATCTCCATCATCATCCCAAGGTTGATAAATGCAAAATATTCAGATGTTTCTAATTCAGTTTCCTCAGGGGCAGTAACAAACCAATTAAAGTTAGAAATTCTTTTTAAGTCTCCATAACCATACACAAGAGAAGCAAAAAGAAAACTCAGACTACACAAAGAAATTGCAAAACTGAAAGCATGACCTGTGAGCAAAGAGTGAAAGAATTGGAATTGCACAGCCTAAAAAGTCAAGACAGACAGAGATGACTGTTCTCTCTGTTCACAACAGATGAGATGAGAAATAAAATAGGAAAAAGACGCATCGAGCATAAAGTTTCTATACCAAAAGAAGCATATGCAGTTAAATATGAAGTTCAGGTAGGCAAAACTGACGATTTACTTGCCAAAGAGAGCTTATTCCAGAAACTGAAGAACCCATTTAGCACTACCGTGTTATCAGAATCACTTTAAGAGGGAAAAAAAAAAAAAATGGCCATTTCTAGAACCATCCCCATTGGAAACGAAAACCTGCGGAGAAAGCTTTGCCGATAGAAAGAACAAAGCAGGTAGGAAGGGTCATCAGGACTGGATGGGTTATGTCAGGGAAATTTTAGTCTTCTGCATTAAGAGATGTATTGCACTCCACCTCACTCATGTTAGATGAGCATCCCCAACTCAATCCAGTTTTTCAAGTAACAGAATAAACAAACTATTTTCTCACCTAAATTGACGACATTCTTTGCCCAGAATGTAGGGTCACAATGGAAGCGTATTGCTCCGTTGGCGGCTGGGACGGGATCGCAACGTGCCTTTAAAATGTGACGTAACTGGAACGTTATCTAATGGGAAGCAAAAACAAGGCTACTGATGACAAAGGAATCAAGAATGAGAATATTAAGTAATGTGCATTTGCCCAGCAAGTTTAGACTGATGGATCACCAACATAGACAGTCAATAGCAAGTTTGGTTAGCAGCCCAGAAAGTACTCAATACATCAGGAAAACTATCCACTGTACAGCTGATTTTTTTACTCGGCTTGGATGATTACAGAGAAGCACTGTTACACAATAATAGCACTTCTGCAATGACTCAAGTGAAACACTGAAATGCCTTTATAGAGCTTGACCCCATTCTTTCTATGATAATGCTGTTAAATCCTTAATTTACAAATGAAAAGTGGTGTACAAGTTGGGAAATTTATCCATTACAGAAGGGATTTTCTTTGCTTGGTTGTTCTTTTTTGTTTTGTTTTTAAATGAAGCACGAACTCATTGTCTCTTCCTTAGATATAATCTAGTAAGGCTACAAAATACTTAGAAAATTCTTTTGACTAACATGCTGTGTCCTGCACAGCCAAGCTAGAGGATGCTTCCTTACCAGCCGTTTACTGTACAGCAGAGCAGTACTGCTGCCGCTCGCAATAGCCCAATTAGTAAAGTTCATCACATGTTTCACTTGTCGCGAAAGACCAGTAATATCATTTTGTTGTTGTATTAACTTCATCTGTCTCTCCTTTGTTACATTCTACAAAGAAACAAAAACTTTGGTTACAATGGGTGCTTCAGGTCTATGAGGAAAATGTAAACCTCTATCACAGTTTTTAGCAACAGAAAAATACTGCAAGCCAAGCAGCTTATACTAATGCTCACACTCAGAGTGGTCAGAACCATCAACAATTCTCCATCACCCCACTCTACCATTCTTCCCAGAGGTGTCCAAGTGCAACGGAACTAGCGGGCTCAGAGAAAGGCCTCTGCTTTATCTCAGCAAAATACTAACTACTGAACCAAGACCAGTTGATTTCTTGATGTTGCCAGAGGCACAGCAGCACAACAAAGAACTGGGGCCAGCCAACTGCCAGCTCCACGCCAGTGGAGCCCTGGCGCTCCCACAGCTGCCACCATAGGAGCTGCAGAGCAGCAACTGGAAGAGACAGCAGCCTGGTGGCGCAGGCACACTGAATAGCAGCTCCTGTGCCAACCAGAACTGCCTCGAAATGCCTCCTGAAGTACAGCAGGTAAACTCAGCAGCCCCATCTCCCAGAAATCTTCAGCCTTTGATAACCTGACAGCTGTAAACCTTGCACACGTATTCCAACACCTGCAGTCACATCAAACAAATGGTTTTCAAGCATGGAATGCGAGCTCCCTACAGGGAACTGGAATCAGAGAACACTACTACTATTTTTCCTCTTAACCATACCTCAAGGTGCTGTAAGAGAGATTTTCCCTTTTTATTGATTTCATTGATGAGGGTGAATATAGCCACTTTGATTTCCTGTTCTATTCGTTTGTTAGTTTCATTTACTTCTTTTATCCTAAAAAGAGAGAAGTGCATTGTCAGGCAGGCACTTTATACTATGCCACCAAATACTGAATACCACAGGCATCTTCCCACCCTTGAAGAGTGAAGGAGCAATTTCCGTATCGAAGAAGTTCCAATAAGCACAAAATTTAAAGCTTGTTTGATTACTAACAGAGAAATGATGAACAGACAACTTTTTCGAAGAAGCAACCTAAAAATCTCAGTTTGGGAAAAAAAATTTAAGCACTCTGAGAGCAAGGTGGTATCTCAGTTAACAACTTGTGTTTTACTTAACACAAAACAGTCCTTGTTGTTTATACACTTTATTTATGTGTTTACACGCACACACAGACATACCCAGCCAAGACCACTTGTGTCTATGTGCACATACATATTTATCTCCATATCATGTCTCATTCACTATGAACAATTCATATATGATGCCTTACACTTTTATGCTATTGTACATTAACCAGAAGAAAAGTCTGGTTTCAGATGGACCCCTCCACCTTTCCCCCAAAATCCTGTAACATTAAGGTTATTCCATACCTATAATCAATACACAATAAGGATATAAACATTTCACTAATGATTTGTCGGACGCTGGCCTACACTACTCTCTTGTGCTTTATTTACTACTACTGCCTTTCAATTTTTTATACCTCACACCACTTCATTCCCATCATTGTCTTCCTTCCTCAGTTTTAGTGTCTTCACTGTTCTCAACCTCAGACTCAAGAAAATCATCTTGAGCTCTGTCCACAGAATTTGAAATACATCATTTCTTAAACCCCACTGCAAATTCTGCACTTATTTGGTCCTACGCTGCCTTAATCTAACAACAACAGTGTTGCAGCAGAGAGCACAATATCTTGCCATGAGCCAGTTTGAGTGTGAAAAACTCCTTTTTTAAAGGTGGTCTTTGCTACTAGATCAAGCATCTGATCTTGTGATGTCATTCATCCTGATACAACCAAAAGATCAATACTCATTTGTCTGACAACACTCACTGTTGGTGTCAAATGCTCTTTATGGCACTTTGGGCACATGCTTTTTAATGCCAGCACAACCTGGTCTACTCCAAAAACATCCAACCAACCCTTCATTAAGCCAGCAGGCATCCATCCTTGGCTTCATCATCCAGATGATTTGAAAATTAAGAAATTCACTGAATTTTCAGTGAAGCCAGAAACTTCTAGGCAAAAAAGAATTTACAATGTGTTACTCATAAGCATCACCCGTTATTGGTGTTTAACTCTTATCAGAGAACATTTTGTAACATTTCTTGAGCTTTCAGTTTAATTATTTCCCACACAACTGTGTTTGTCTTCTTCAAGCATGTAAAAATTCTGCAGTCTGTCTTCCTGCTTCATGACAGTGTTCTGTTTTGGGTCCCTTCAAAAGAGTTTCATGCCAAATCAGCACATGAAAATTTCCATTTTCATTGCTTCCACACTCACAAATTTGCTTCTGTCATGTCATACGTTCTCCTTCCAACCTTTTTTTTTTTTTTTTATCATCTACATGGTAGCATAAGGAGTTAAAAATTTGCACCAGAACTTCCCCTTGTGTCCTTGGTACACTTCCTTCTACCCCTGTACTTCCCATCTCCAGATAATCTGTCATTCTCCAAATGACTTAAGTTGCAGAAGGCTCAAAAAACCCACCAAGAATCACAGGGGAATTCCCTGATCTCCATCACACCACATCATCCCAAGAAGGTGAAAAGCCGACTAAAGACAGAAAATAAACTAAAATATAAGTATTATTCTAGTCCCACCATTCACCTTACTGTGATTTGTTAAAAAGGCAATGTAATAGTAACAATTAATCATTGCAGGTTACTTACCTATTCTGAACTTGGGTAGCTGCAAAATTTACGTAATTCTTCTTCTCAAGAAGTTTGGCCAACAGGTTCTCAATTGCACCCTTCTGGTTCTGAAAAGCTTCTTCCAGAAACTGATACCTTTTCAACAGGCAAAAGAAGACATCAATTACCAGGGAGCAACATGCTGAAACTAAGGGTTCCCAATTTAATGACTGTAGAGCTACAATATTTTGAAAAAAACCCACTGTGTTAACATTAGATGAGGAAAATGCACTAACAGCTTAAACACACATTAAATTACACAAAAAAAATCCTATCCCAGAAAAAGTTTTTCACCTGAGATTATACTGCTCATATTTTACTGAAATAGTTTAATCTGAAAGAAAAAATTCCTATTAAGAAAAGGGGTTTCTTTGGTACTTCCAAGTGAAGAACATACCAAGTCCTTTGACCAAATAACTATTTTATGAAATGCACCTTCCATTGGTTCCTCTGAAAAGAGTGCAAGTAGATACATCGAAGGAAAACAATGAAATTAGTTGCATTTTTCTAACATGGTCTGCATCACAGGAGGAATTACCAATACAACAGAAGCAAATTCTGAACCGGACCGTGTTGCTACTGAAATTGTGATCCATCCTCCTTTAGTGCAAGCTATTAGAATTTCAGGTAGAGTAGTAAATAGAAGATTAAAATAAATTCTTGTTTTCACTTGGAATGATTTTCCTTCAATAATTTAGTGAGCTTCATAAAAATCACAGTTGTACTTCATGGCAGAAGAAACAGCCACCCTGATCATCTGTAATTCACATTTGCAGACAGAATGATTTTTAAAGAATATTCTGCAGCAAAGCATGTTAATAGCAAAATATTTTCTCCTCTTGCTTGAAGAAAACAAGTAAATAGAACAAGATACATCTGTTAATCCGTTAGTATCATGGGCAAAACAGGTGCAAAGAAACCACCTAGAAAAAGTTAGTTAACATATCCCAGGGGACCACGCTTTCTAGACAAGTGTGTCTTTCCAGGGTATTCATGATCAAGTCTATGAATGAACAGAGCAGCAATATTCAAGGTTGTTAATATTTTAATAGCATTAATTTCAAAAGCAGAAGTTCTCCATTAGGCTGCTGTAGCAGACTATAAGAGTAATCTCTACTGTGGGGAAAAAAACCTCTAAATTCAGTGTTGCAAGGTACTGTCAAGCACCTTTATGGAGGTATGTTAACTTGTAGGCTGACTAGGAAAACCAGTGCTGCAGTGGCTGACAACTACATATTTACACCAAGATTCTTTTTTATAACACTGCAAAATACTTTTTCAAACATTCAAACAACTACATGAGAGAGCTGCTAAAAAGCACGAAGTTCCAATGTATCTTAAGAGATTCCAACTTTTTTCTCACGGGTAAGAGAAAAGCAAACTCCAGAGACAAAACTCGTCATTTCTTTTTACTTGAAATGAGGCAACTTTCAACCAACTAAAACCAAACAATTTTTCCCTCTGTACTACAAAAAAAAACAGATTAATCTAGGAGGCATAATTTATACCAGTCTTTCAAAATTACTGTAAATTGAAAGACTGTTGCATAATAAAACACGCCCTTTCAAAAAATTACCTCATCCATGACTCACTGTATCACTTTCGCTTCTTTATAGCACCAGGTGTCCAGGACTGTGGCAATTTCTACTCCAGTCCTGAACGGCGCGACAGCAACTGGCAAATGCCAGGCAAGTTAACACCTTAATCGCACCAAACTGGCTCAGACCACGCGGTTCTGAACCTGCTCTTAAAGATACTTGGTGAAGCTCAACCATCTGATCGCTTAAACTTTGCGGCACTCACACACGTTTCTCCTTCGCAAGGGATCACTTCAGTCCGACAAAGAGTAAACACAGAAGTATTTAATGACAACTTTTTTAAAGGAATGCCACTTCATCCTCTTAGAAAGTGCACCACAGGAATTAAGATACGGTAATATTTGTACCTGTGTTCTTTGTGTTCCAGTAACTGACAGTCTCTGCATGTCAGCCTGTCACATGTTTCACAGAAAAGTTTTAACTGCTCTTGTTTGTGGACAGGACAGAAAACAGGACGTTGACCAGATGCTCCCACCGCCTCTGTTTTTAAAAATAAACCAATTTTGCATTTTAAAATAAATTTTAGACAAGCTGAAGAGCAAAACAACTAACTTCCAAGCTAAGTAACAACCAAGAATTTGAACAAAGAGAACTAGAGATCTGTTCTCACCCTAAAACTACCATGGACACCTTCTCATTGAAATATTTACAGTGCCAGTGGTTTTCAGCTGTCTCGCTTTACTGTATTCAAAGAGAAGGAGGAATTCTTCTCTGAACATAGACTCTAAAAGACACTGGCACCTGTAAGAATGTAAAGTCTGTATACAAACACCAGAATTGTGTACCTGCGGTTGAAGATTAAATTGCATGCAATTTCACCTCTGACACAAAGATGGATCAAGCCTCGCAAACTTTTTTACGGCCAGACCCCATAGTGTTCCTAAATTATCACTTCAAAATCTTTATAAACCTCATTAAGTCACATGCAACTGAAGTGGTAAATGCAAAACAGACACTGTCCATGTTAAGAGTTACTTAAATCCCAGCTAAACTGCTTAACTTCTCCACTTAAGCAAATAACAGGTAATGTAAAAAAATAGCTCTGAGTTCACTAGAAAGTGCTGCACAATCTTCTAAAGATATTTTGAGGTTAGCACAGAGGAAAGCAGCCTTTGGAAGATACAGCAGTTAAGATTTAAAACATAAATGTCTTCCTCAGTCTCTAACATTTCTGAATCTTGTTATATCATGCAAGTTATTGTAAAGAAAGAGAGCTCATGAATCTACAGCTGACACTCAATTCATAGAAAAGTCTCCAGGCCACATCATTTTGAACAAGAAAGAAGGGAACAAGCTCCTGTGAGAAAATAATGGACAGTCATTGCCCATAATCAAGAGTGACTACAGATCACTGTGTGTCAGGTCACAGGCAGGCGACACTCTCGCCCTGTGCCTGCATACCGGCTGTGCCCAGCTTCTGTCTTCATAAACATCAACCCAAACTTCAGATGGAAAGTTTACTTTATTGGAACAGCCATTTCTCAGGCACCTCCCCACTCAGGTTACTGAAGGGAAGCAGAGCTACACTAGAGCACTCCTAATGAAAAACACTGGCCATTCTTTCTAGGGCCCTGCAATTTGGTTTTACCTTGAGGGCTTCTCGTCTACTAGGATTCATACATTTAAACTTGAGTAGGTAATATTTCTTATTAAACAATACCCATTACGATATACAGAGAAGCCTCTCCAAAAAATGTTTATTTGACTGAGCAAGTGAAATTAGTTCTTTTCAACAATGATCTCAGCTCAACAGCAAACTTTTGACCTCTTAATATGATTTTGACGAGAGTTGGCATAAAGCAATGCAGTGTTACTCCTTCAAAATGGCACAACAAAACAACTGTAAAGGGCTTTACTTTAAATGCAGAGAGCGAGCAAAACATCAAGCTCGCTCTTCCTCAATCCATATCCAGACTGTTTAGAACCCACGGGTCTTTAAGTCAGAACTTTTATCCCATTCACAAATAAAATCTTCTAAGCTAAAACCCAGTTAGTTTTTACATGTTGTGATAATCTTTTCCACAATACCTTAGTAGGTTACAAACAATACACAGTGAAACAACAGTTTAAGAATTAACTTGTAATAAAGCTGCATGTCTAAACAAATGGTGCACACATTTTGCACATTAAATTTTACTAAATGAAAGATACTGAATCTAAAATAAATTTGAATTCCACTTTTACTCAACAACATCGATACAACAGTAACATCATACTGAATATGACTATAAGCTTAGCTGTATATACACCCCTACTGGGAGAACTATAATTGCTCCCTATAACCAAGTACAGCAAAATGTGTAATTTAATTTCCTTCACCAGTGGATACAATTACCAATATGTCAGCGCTTTTAGATTTCAATCCCTCCATTTAGTCATTGTACTAAATAAAAGGATTATTAAGAATGGATCTAAATCCTTTACAAAGACTGCAGTCTCATTCTGTTTCTTCTGTACTTAAGATATTATTTACATTGGACATCAAACTGTACAAAGTATTAGCAAATAAACCATTTTAGTTTGAAATATAATTTTTCTTCTAGCTTTAGTTACCATTTTTGCACTGGTAATTTTTTACTAAACTTTTACCAAACCTTTGTGGAAAGCCATCCTCCCTCTCTTTACATGTGCCAAAGAGAAGTTTTTACAACAGGCAGGAAGAAGTGATATCCAAACACTCACCTGAAGATACATCCTCTTTCTTTCTGATCATATGATCTTTAGTAAATTTTACTCGCTGATGAGCTTCTATGCAGGTCTTGCACAACCACTCCCCACACTCTACACAGAATCCAACAGCACTGGCATTATCTTCACAGCTTGTACACACCTGCCAAGGCAAACAGCCAGTTACCATCTTTTTCCTGGAGAGGATTAACTTGGACAGAAACAAAATCAGCGTGTGAACTCTGACAAGCAGCAGAGTGCCGTACCTGTTCTGACTTCTCATCGGAGCTGCTTGGAGTTTCTGACGTGTCTTTTACAAAGTAGTTATCCACCAGATCTATCTGTCTGCATTCCTGGCGACATACTGGACATCGGATTACACCGACTGCAAAACAGAAAAAGTTTCCCAGCCTTAAGATAAAGAACGCGAACACCAACATGTCCAGAATCAAAAGATAACAAGAATGAACACAAAATCCTCAGGTTGCTCTTTTCACTTGGGTAAATGAACCAATTCCACAGCTGATATCACCTTTAAAAAACAGCCCTTCTCCACATACGACAGGTTCCCCCCTCAAAAAGTAACCCAACAACAGAAAAACATAAACGACACAACTCTTCAGAAAAGGATCCTTTACCTAGAATAGAGTTGTGATCATTTCTACATCATACCCAGCTTTTCCTACTGATTTTTTCCCCTCCCAAAATGCATATTTTTAGCCAGGTCACTTGTTCACCCCAAGCAAATATCATCCTCCCCTTTTTAGTTTGTTAAACTCAAGGCACCTGTTACTTACTTTTGATAACCGACTATTGTCCAGTCTCTCTCAAGATAAGCATCAAGAGAGGTGTGACTCTAGTGATGTTCATGAAAATGTCAAAGCAGCAGCGTGTCACAATATTCTCCCAGATACACCAGCAGATGTTTTCTAACCTAATTACTATGAGGTCGGGGTGGCAGATGCAATAATTAGATCTGTAGGTTTCAGGGTTTTTCAAATAGCTTTCTTGAGGAAAGGTTAATACCAAAAAACACAAGTTGATAACAAAAACTCTCTCGTGTCAACTACACGTGGCTTTCTGCAGCACATAGACGACTTTGCACATGCAGCTCTAACACTGGATATCAATTAAACTGGTTCCTTTCCAGTATCCTGCTCTTTTATCCTGTGTAATTGCTAAGTTAGAGTTTTAAGTCTCAGAGGAGCTGCAAAGCAGCTACTACATGAACCAAGTTGACCCTTAAAGGTGTTCTACAAACAACCTACATTAAAGGTTTGAAAACTTATTTACCATTATGGTAGTGGTTAACACTTTCTTCCCAGAAGTGTCATCTAGTTTTAAATCAAGTTCCTATACAATTCTATTGTATCATTTTCAAGGAGAAGCTTTCAAAGCAACCGGGTATTCTTGCACACCTGAAACAACTTTGAAAACTAAATGTAATTAACGATGCCCAACTCCTTTGTGGATATTCAGTTAGAACATTGGGACTTATTTCAGGAAGATTAATTACACTAGGAGTAAATTAGCATTAACTTTTTCAAGTGCTGAAATTAACAGTGGCTTCGGAAGACAGACGATTCACTGCAGAAAAACAACCCAACTAAAAATTTTCTGTCTCCTCAAACCAAACGTGCTTCAAGAGCAGGATGTGAAAAAAAACCCCAGTATTTCAGTACCTACACGTACAAGAGCTTATATATACACAATGAGAGAACTTTGAGATTTTCTTACTACTGAAAGAGAAAATTCTTCAGGGAATACTATATGAAAGCCATATATCACCTGACGAGCATGTAATTACAAAATAAATGTTCTAAACATTTACCATTAAAACTGTTCTATCCAAAACACACCACAGCTAGACCTGACCTTCAGTGCTGTCTCGGGTTAATCACACAAAATACTGCAGGAAAAAAAAATAATAAAAGCCGCCCAAGATCTATAATCTTTACATGATACAAAGTCAAATTTGACAGGTGCTTCCTGACAGATTTGTTTTTAAACTCAACAAATCACTGGAAGCTTGAATAAGATCAAGCCTGTTGATGTAAAGAGCAATACAACTGGCAGTCCACGGGCTGGATTCTGTGGGTAATCCCACTCTGCTGATCTCTTCCGTCCATGTGGACAGAGGAAGGGGCAGGGCACAAACACCACCTCAGTCAAATGGCCACTTTTTGTGGCTCCCTATTCAAAGGCACTTTGCACACAAAGTGCCACCACTGCTCTGCTCATATCTCAAAAGATCACAATCCTACAACAAGGCCTTGCCATTCTCGTTCGGCACATTACGCTTCATTTGCACATCTCAATGCCCATTATTTCCAACAGTATCTTTCCAGTATTAAACATGACACTACCTGTCTCATACTCATGTCCTGGTCTTTTAATCTAGTAACACAATTTAATGCAGCATCATTTGTGCTAGAAACCAAACTGCATTACTGAAAAGATACAGATGTGGGTGACAGAGTGAGGAAAAAAAAAAAAATCACACTGAAATAGCATTTACACAGAAAAACAAAAAGAAATCCTTACCTTTCAAAACTTGAGATAATTTGCAAGCTAACTAAGTGCATGGTAAAAATGTAATGAGAATGTATTTTAAGACAAACCAAGGCTCAAATGTTTTTATAACCTATTAGAATAATGAAGTTTCAGTGCCAGTTTCAGTTCAAAAAACTTCTTACATAAATAAAGTTAGAATGAAGCAAAAGTAAAAATATCATCCTAACTATACTCCACGAGAACTTAATTGGTTTTCTGCATCAAGTTAGAAGCTTAACATTGTTTAAAAATATCCCAAAAAACAACAAAACAACATACACACAAAAACACACCACCAAAACAAAAACAAAGAAAAAAACAACCAAACAACCCCACTTCTCCCTGGTGGTGCTCAAGCCCAGGCTGGATGAGGCTCTGAGCACCCTGCTCTAGTGGGAGGTGTCCCTGCCCATGGCAGGGGGGGCTGGAACAAGATGATCCTTAAGGTCCCTTCCAACCCAGACCATTTTGTAATTCTCTGATTCAATGCTTAGCCGTAGAGCCCACATTTCCACTGTAACTCTGCTTTCGAAACAGGCATGTAACTACTTCTAAGGAATGTGTCAGAGAGCACACAGCAAAAACTACTGTTAAAAGGTATTTTTTATTTTTCTAAATCACAGCTGAGTTAGATAACACTCATAGAACTATGACAGTTAGGCTAGTTTATGATCTTCCTCCAATCCCAACTATTACCATAAAGGCTTCCTATGCTCTCAGAAACGGCTTCCTATTATTTCGAAGCCATAAATTGATACTCAAGAGGTTCACAGCAGCACTAAAGTGAAGAGATGAAAATCAGGAAGTTTCTTCCAGACTTCACATTTCAATTCCCACACAGCTCAGTTTCACCTAACCACAAAACAGAAATGCTTCTTCCCTGGCAAAAATGTCAGAAGAAATAGTAAGTACTGACCACGTGACATAACATTCTGGGAGGAGGGTCTAGAACATTTTGAATGGCAGCTCCTTTCTGACTTAGAGCACACTACCATCAAAAAATACTGTCATCAGCATTAACTACAGGAACACAGCTATACTTCAGGTGCCAAAAAAACAAAATAAGTAAAATAAATTTTTAAAATTAAACAAAAAAACCCACAAATTTCACCAGCCATCCACAGATGCTCCTGTGAATATTAGTACTTCCATGGAGAAATGCAAGAACAATGAGTCTTGTGACCTAAAAGGCCACAGAAGATGATGAACTATTTCACAAGAGTTGCAGTTAACACTAATGGGCTCCTAAGCTTCTTATACATTTAAGAGGATTGACATCACCCGTGTTTCTACTTGTACATATCACAAACCTCACAACACCATAGAAGACCTGCAACAGCCAAGAGCATGAACACCTATTACCTCTCCTCCACAGTACCCAATATTCACAACTGTCCATACCGAATTCTCCACTTCCAGTTGCACTGTGGTGAAATGAATTACATCCTATTTCCAGTGAATTGTGCAGTTCAGATCAGGTTCTAATTTTAGTCACACAGTTCTCCAGACTTTTTACCCAGAACAGCAAAAATATTTCCAGCCATACATGTTCCACTGCTCCCCACCTGCTGCTACATACAACATGCAGCCTAAATGCAGTTTTGTTTCTCTCCTTTTACCCTACCTAAGGCTGATAAGTGAAAAGCAGGAACAATTTTCTTACCTGGAAATTTGGTTTGAGTCACCAATCCAGCAGGTAGCAAAAGCCTGCCTTGCACTGTCAACCCCACTCAAAGGGAGACAGGTTTCACTTGCTATCTTCTCACACCATGAGCCATCCCTGCCTAACAGAGCTTCCAAAGCCTGCCACAGAGGGAGGAAAAACTCCCAGATTCCCTGTGACACGCTCCTAAGGAGTCTCCTGACACAGCCAGGAAGAGCAATGTGCCCAAGACACTACTCTGAGCTGAGGGAAAACACAAAGGAGAACTGAGAGCAGCACATCACCACAAGAACACAGTCGGGGATGGATCCACAAAAACTGCAGCAGGAACCAGCCCTGGGGAGCTGCCCGAGCAGCTCCGCATCCCAGCTCTCTCCAGCACAACGACGGGACTCGAGGCAGAGCCCATGGCAGATGGAAACAGGGACACCAGGCACGTCCAAGGAAGAGCTGCCCCTACCCTGCACAGGAGCCCACATCTCTGCAAGCCAGGCAGTGGATCACGACTGCGACAGCAGGGAAAAGCCATGCAGTAGGACCTGTTGGCGTGGCTCCAGCTCTCCTGGCACTACTGCCACCCTTATCACCTACACTCCTAATCGAAGCAGAACCCAGCACACCTCAGGTGAAGAGTTTTGTTAGACTAGAGGCAAGAAGCACAAATTTCACTACAACACACACGCTGAACTGTTACACAACTGCTAGGAGACATCTTCCTTCCATCGCACGTTAGGCGCTCTAATGCGTTAGGTGCTCTAAGACTTTATTAAGACTAATGAGAGTAGCATCTATGTAATCCTTTTAACTGCTTATGACTTAGATAAAGCACACTACACCAGACCACAGACAGCAAGGGATGTCAGAAAGCACAAAACTGAAGTAAATGGAGGAGAAAAAGTAATTTTTCAGAAAGATTGCTAAAATATCTGCAATGTAACGTGGCAGCAAATCACAGCAGAACATTTCAAAGAACTTAGGATTTCAAATAGAAGATGCTTTTAATCTACCATTGCCAGCTAACAACTAAAGCTGCAATGACGGCATTTTTCTTAACTCTTTTCTTAACTATGAGAATACCTTGCATCCATTTATGTTTAAAATTTCCCAAGGGTAACATTTCTCTGATGGCTATTTGCACGCATCTCGAAAGAGGCAATTTTTTCAACAGGCTAATGTAACTATGAAAGTCTTCGTCTTGAACTAATTTCAACAGGAAAACTATTCAAAACCTGCTTAGAATTAATTTCTCCAGTCTGACATCTCAATCCCAGCAACACTAAAATACTCTTCCAAATTTAAAAAAATGCTTGAGAACTACAGAGATGGAGTGGGAAAGGCCTGACTCTCTGCACTTCTAGTCTTGTCGGATCAAAGCAGAGAAATCATCTCCAGATAAAGCTTATGTCAAGTCTTTGGCTATTATCCCCTCTCCAGCTCGGTATTAAGGAATTCAGACCCTTGGCACTTTTCCCTAAGTTGACATCAACCCATCTGCCCCCAGCACACCTTTGCTAGGCAGGACACACTGCCCAATAAGACAGTACGTGTTCAACTCATACCTACTACTTTGGCACAAGAACAAAAAAAACCTGGAACTTTCCAAATCTTATTCTTTGCTCCCTACTCACACTTCTGGAAATTCCCTTCTGGAATCTCATCACATGTTTCAGAGACCATCTGCAGAGGAGCAAGACTTCCTCAGCCAGGAAGAATTAACCTGTTTCCCAGCCAAGCTCACGTACTACCATCCTCTTCATCTGGTTTTCTAGTTTTTCTTTACAAATACCAGAGAGAAGCTGGCTGGGAGCCCTGGGGTTAGAGAGAGGGGAAGTGGGGAGGAAGAAAAGGGGAGCAGAGTTCCAGTGAGCCATGGAAACTTACCCTACTTGCTGCAAACAGTACACTAGCTAAAGTAAAATAGCTGAACTTTCAGAACCTTCCATACTAAAGGATCCATACATTCACTTGTTGACTTCAGTCACCTTAAAATGAACACGCCACAGTCTAACCAAATAGTTCTTAAACCTTACAGGGAACAAAAAGCAGTCATGGAAAGTCACTGAAGTTCTAGCTCCAAGGCAGCCTTCCGCAGCAAACTGAAGGGTATTGCCAAGGGTGAAGAGATCACCTGGATGAGGCAGGGCGGTACAACTCCCCTCCCTGGGCCACACAGCAATCCACTGGAAAGCCAGGCACAGACTGTGGACTCCTCTAACCAGACCTGCTTTGAGCAAGAGGTCGAGTTAGACAACGTCTGCAAGTCCCTGCCAACCTACACGATGCTGTGCTCCATCAGGAACATCCATCCTCAGGAAGTGGCTTAGATTTCCTGTTGATACTTAGCGCCTCGATCAGCACCAGCCTGAATCCCTACCACATCATCCACTGACAATTAACTCACTAACTTTCTACAATCCCCATTTCTGTTGAGTCAAGAGCATAGTTTTAGACATCTGCATTTAAACATATGTGTTTGCTTTGGGTTGAAATGTGTCAGGCTGATTCCCAACACACAAGTACTAAGTGAATCTAAGAAAACTCAAAATCCTTTCAGATGTTTGTATTGTCATAATGATGACAAAATGGCACAGTTCAGGAAACACTTGCAAGCACTCGTGCAATCTAGTAACTCGAACTTCCGTTGTAAGTTCGAACTTGGCACGTACGCCGTCCTCTGAGGAATGAATCTCGGCCAGGTTTCATTTATTGGTTGAGAGCACCAACAGGAGTTACCACACGTGCATGGTATTTACTTGTCTCAGAAATGTCAGGGTCCAAATGTGTTTCTGCACAGCCATATATCAAAACTCTGTTCTAGTTTCAGTGATTAGACCTTGAAATAAACCCTTACGGGTCAAGCAAGTGACACAATCAGACCAAAATATACCAGAATATAAATACATTTAAACAAACAAACAACAACAAAAAAAAAACTAAAACCACAAAAACGTGCTTTCAAGGTCCACTCAACTCAGCCTTTGTTGGTTTTTTTTTTTTGAGGTGGGGACAGCGGGACAGGACGGGATAACCAAAAATCCTTGCCTATATCACAACTGTCATGCATTGAACTGATAGCATATTTAATAAAGAACATCAATTTACAGCAGTCACAGACATTCTTATAGAAATAACACATGGCTAGAATGTTCTCAGACAAAAATATTATTTTAAAATACGCTATTAATTTAGACTGAAATTTAAGTTTCAGATATACAGTCCAGAATACGAACTGAACATTTTTGAGGACTCAGCTGTTGCTGGGCTCCAGCATATCTCCATGACCCACACTCACCAATGTAGGAGAAAGCTAAAGAACCACCAGAGTTCTGGGGACGTGCACCAACGTTCACTGAACCATGACTCTCTAAGCGCAGGTAGCTCCCACAGTCCATCCGATGCAGGAACGTCCAGCTTTCTGGACTGAAAACACAGCAGCTACTACCAAATTCAATTTAAGTGGTATGTCACATCTCACAGACACACTATTTTTATTTCCACCTTCCAAAGCAAATTAAAAACAGTTACTGTGTTAATCACACCTTAAATTACTCACAGTTTCTAAATACACAAACATTGGGTACGGGAGTTGAATTCAGCATATCAAAATAATTTACGATACTATATGTTATAGCACTCAGCACTGAATGCATTGCTCAGTGTCCATACATGCACGTGAACCAGTTGTGGGTGCTTCCCTTGGGCTCTCTGAAAGCACCTTGCAGCTCTTTAGTTTTTCAGTCTAATGAAGATTGTGACACTCAGAGGGAGCTGGGAGAGCCACCCATTCTCTCTGTTGAGATAATCTTCTTAGGGGAGATTGTAAATATCTCGGGGAGGCAGTGAAACCTCAAAACAACCTCTCTTCCCAGGAGCAGAAGCAGCGATGGGTGCACAAAAGGTTGTTTTCCATTATCTGTAACCACCTGAAATCTCCAACTTGGAAATAAACACTTTTCAGAATACTGTGATGCAAATATGAGAAGGCATTTTCATTTAACCTATTCAATCCAAAAGGGAGAGTCCAGTTGGACAGCTGAAATACTACACATTAAGAAAATAATGTCTCCAGCAAATAAAATGCACATACCAATGATCTGTTAAGTTATTAAACTGAACAGGAGATTCTACTTTTTGTGTTAAATGACATAAAAAATGCTTGTTTTAGATACATAAAGCCCAAAGCTTCTATTTTTCCCCATAACATAAATGCAAACAACAAAAAATATTAAAAATAAATTTTTCACCAGTGAAATAGGTACTTTTTTTACAATACAGCCAATCTCAAATTTTTAAGGACTGATACCATTCTTCTGCCTTCATTAGCACTCAAGGGAGTGGTGACAGGGCAGAAGAGATGCTGATACAGACCACAAACTACTGCCTTCAAGCCCCTTGCCGTTTCCCTACGGGAGCAGCATCATGCTCTGCTCAGGAAAGGCTCCCGCCCCTCGCTCTGTAGGTACCGATCTCACACTCAGCTCCTGGAAGGAGCTTCCCCGTTATCACCCAATAAATACACACATTTACTATTCTAAGTACTGAAAACTCTTACAGAGCAAAATCTGTAAGAAAGCAACCAAGAAAATACCAAAAGAAAACGCCAGCTCTTTTCCATAGCAATTGTAATTCCCTTACCTAGGAGTAGAAACCCTGAGAAATGGCAGACAAGTTTAAATGCACAAAAAATAGCACAGCACATAACCCAGCAGTGAGAGCCTGCAGTTAAATGCAACCTGCTCCAGGTAGCGCCGTGGGTATCACTTCCCATTCATTCTTCCTCCACGAAAAACGCCTGCTGGTGGTTAAGGAGACTGGAGAAGCAGAAGTGGAAGCAACACTTCATGGTCATCAAAACCCACGCGAACAGGGAAGGAACCCGCATGACTAAGCAAAGTGGTAATTCTCTGCATGTTGAGAATGTCCAGTTTGTACCCAGTTTACTGGCATTTCACATGCCATTCAAATTATTTTGTTGACAACGCGCAGAGAGAGCCGCCTGCAAAACAGCACTTTCTGGATGGCCAACATCTCCTTCAAACTGATCTGTGGGGCTAAGTCCTTTGACCACACAACTTACTTACTACAGGTGGGTCATACACACCTTCACCAGCGCACTCCCCTGGACCCTACACATACATAGAGAAGTTTTTGATGCAACAATCCAAAGTCAAATTCTCACTTCAACAACGCACACAAACCAGCATTCTTAAAACATATCAAACAAGAACTGACATTCCAGTTGACGTACACTGCAGAAGCTACATTCCATGCTGCTCCCACAGGTGTATCCTAACAGACACAGTGCGAGTCAGATAACCTTGCAAATGCTAGTAAAATAAACCTAGCTTTCCAAGTCCTGCATCTTCTACTAGCACATATAGTGTAAAATGCAGAATCTGGAATTTAATAAGGATGACAAGATCAACAGAGTGCTTTAGCTATTGAATTTATGAACTATAATTAATGCATCATCCATTTAAAACTGATGGACTTTCTAAGATCACATCCTAGATGGACCACTCCTGAACAGTTTGGATGAAGAAAGGCCAACACTATGAAGGCAGATTGATTCCTTCACTATACAACAGAGGAGGGAAGGGCTTGAGTCCTTGCTAAAAGCAGAAAGATGTCACCAAACAAGGTCTCTCTGAACACAGGGCCCAGTTAAGACCTGCAAAACCACTTAGCAGGGCCCTAGTTTGGTCTGTAGACCACAGCACGTGAGTCACTCCACTAAAAGCTCCAGCAGCTTTTCAATTGCATTCCTGAATGTATAAAATAAAAAACACAACTCACGCAGTGAATTCAATACACACAGCTGGAAGGAGCAGCAGACGCTTGCTCCAAGGCACAGAGCTGGTGTGTAGAGCAGAGACAGTCAAGTGACAACAGCTCTGCAAGGCTTTAACTTGGAAACATGCTCTGAAAGCACATGTACTGCACAGTGGCCCCAGCTGGGCGCCCAGTGCTCTAACAACAGCCAACTACATTTCACTTGGACCATTATTTTCTGAGGGCTGTAGAATCGAGCAGTTGGCCCTCCCCTGACAGCCGCACCTCTGGGGCAGCACCCACAAAACCCAAACCAAAACGCACGACGCCACTGACACTGTAACTCCAAGAACTTCCAAGTTTCAGCCATCAAGAGCGGCTGAGGGGCCTTGTGAGACAGAGTCCGAGGATCAGGGCAGCAGGAACACCGGGGTCACGTCCGAAACCTCTCCGGACACAGCTACGAAACAAGGCCTAGAGGAGCCACGGGCTCCAGCCCAGGCGATCCGCGGTCGAACGCCCGCTCGATGCCAGAGATGAGAAGCCCGCGAGCGACGCGGAGACACCCGCGGCGGGTGCGGCGCCCCGGCCGCTCCACCCCTCACCTTGCTGGATGTCGCCGTTGGCGCCGCCAGGCACGGGCACGCTGAGCTGCCGCTCGGGCTCG
>VWZK01016527.1:169571-208669 GCA_013396935.1 Baryphthengus martii | reverse complement strand
GGGCTCGGCCTCTCCCCCTCACTCTGGCCACGCAGCGCTGCGCGGGGCCCCGCCGCACAAGGCCCACCCCGCAGACAGCACCGGGGCCGCGCTGTGAAGCTGGAGCCGCGCGAACGGCAGAGTGTTTATTAAAGGCAACGGGGAAGAGGAAAAACTCGAAACAGATTTTTTAAGAGCTCCTACTTTATGTAAAAAAGTGAAACAATTCACAGCACATTTAACTCTGCCTGTAATACATCTGAAAGGGCCATTTGGATTCCACCCCATCTCCTAGAGTCTAAAAGAAGAAACGACGAAAATACCTTCTTATCACCTTGCAAAACTGCAACCAGAGGGGTCTGCAAACAGCATCTCCAGGATGTTTTCTTCTGTTTTTTTTTTATGTATGCTGCAGTACGTAAGGATTGTGTCACTGGAAGTCTTCCTGGATATTCTCCTTGTTTGCTTCCCCGTGCTGCTGTTTGATTTGTGAAATTTCGTTTTCTAGCTGCACAATAGTTCGTTCAATCTCGTAATTTTTACTGACAAGAGAGACCCATCTGGAACAGAAAAAGAAATATAAAAGCCTTCAAGTTTTATTTAACAGTCCTCAGTTTTAAAATCAAAGATAATGACTGCTCCAAAGCAAGCACAAAGATGCCACATGAAGCAGTACTTTTCTCAGTACATGATAAACCTCCGTTGATATCAGCTGGTAATTCAAACAACTAACGTGATAAAGAGCAGATTTTAACCCTGTTAAACCTTAACGTACAAAGTTTAATTTACTAGACTCCAACGCACTAACTTCCAGCGTGTAGATAAAGATGAGTTTAAGAAGCACCCCGGGCAGTTTCAAGCAGCTGAGGTGCCTCCTGGCCGCGCCTGCACCCACCCATTCACTCAGCCACGGTAACTATCGCCTAGACCCTTTAACAGACTCTGTGCGAATCAGCAGCATTCACACGATGACATCCTGCCATAGCCCTGCAAGATCTCTCATTCCTGCAGGGAAAAATTCCAAGCAAGAGATACACTTAGGGAAGATTTAACAGAAAAATTCTAGATACTCACGTAGATTCCATTTCTCGTAGCTTAGCCCCAGCTGTGAGCTGCATGTTCTTTCGTTGCCAGTTCAGATCTTGAATGTTTTTCCTGGGGAGAAAAAGATCAATTTGTTTTTGTCTCCTTTCTTTAAAATTTTTAGTATCTGCTGCTAATTTCGAAATACACCTAATGCCTAATAATACCAGAAAACACACTTGTGTAGCCAGGACCAGAACTACAACATATAGATGGACAGGGCCCTGTACAAGGTCGTGCACAGAACCCCAAGATAAATAAATCCAAAACAACAAAACCCCTTCCACTCTATTACAAGCGAAATCTGAAACTTTCAGCGTACTGCTTCTGAGTGAGTGCAGAACACAAGTCAGAAAAGCAAAGATGAACTGCCAAATCCAGTGGAGCACCCAAGAACTGCAGAGTAAAAACCTTTTAGTCTCTAAGTAGTTCTCAGCTCACGCCACTAATGCTCGTACTCTCTGGTCTCCTGGACGCCCATAATGGTGTTCCTTCAGCCTTCCCAACTCAAGTTCTGCTTCTACCCTTTCCCACACTGACTCTGTCCAGCCAATCTAAACACACAGGGACTGATAAAAGATGTGACTCGCTACACAACTTGGCTTCCATCCACAACACGGTCCCACCTTCGGGCTGACAGTGGCAGTATTTCACCCAGTGTGAAAGCCGAAAAGCTTTATTTGCCAAGTCTCTAGCAGGGGCTGCCTAGACAGACTGAATTCCGAAGGCACACTGTTTCAGTGCACTACAACCTCCACCCCCAAGCAATCATCTCTGTACACTCATTAAAGCATCCACTTGAAAAACGACAGGCCAGACCCAACACCAGGGAACATGTCTTCCCAGAGGCAAGTCCAGCAGCAGTGAAAGGAAGACTTGATGGCATTGCAGGGAGGATTCTACCACAACCCCTTCTGTTCACAGCAGAGGTTCAGACAAAGCAAAATAAAACTAAATAAAAGAAACAGAGAGTTTGAGTGGAATGGCAGTGCTTGGGGAGGGTATGGTCAGATTTCTTAATTCCTGTTATTTCTGGGGGGTTTTGCCAACGACCACGGCAGCAGGGTATACAGAAGTCTTCGTATAGCTTGGGGGAGGGGAAAGAGGGGTTCACTTCCAACTTCAGTATGAAAATAAAAAGAATGACTCACCTCAGCTTCTGAAGTTCTTTCTGGGCTTGTTCTATCATATGAACCAGATGTCTAATAGCAGAATACAAGCAGAGCATTAGGAAAACACACCACTGTTAGAACAGACCCAGTTAACCTGCAGCTTGACAATACACTGTCAAGGGCACGCCAAACTACTTCAGCACAAAGACCAGACAACTTGTTCCCAGAGCAGTCTGTGCTCTCCACTCCTGAAGGGAACGACAATGCCAAAACGTTCCAGTTGTAACATATGCAGTTTTAAGACATAAACCGTCATTAATCACTTAGGAAAACATGAGAAATATACAGAAACTGAACTCAGAACTTCAACCGATGAAGGCCTTACTCGTTGTACACCTTCCAAGCGTTACAGCCGTGCTGTGACATTAACTCCAGGTTCTCAATGCGGACCGCCTGGTGCTCCAGCTGTGCCATGGAGTTGTTCACACACTCCTGCCACGCTGTGATATCGTTCTTCTGGCCAGAGGATGGGGCCGGGAGCTCGTACCTGGAAGACACCTCCCGCCTCAGGAGAAGCCGCGGCGGGCACCGGGCACCCACGGGCCCCGTGGCCAACGACGGGGTGAGGGCTGGTAGGCGACCCTGGGGGTGGCCGGGGGGCTCACCTCTTCATGCTGAGCAGCTCCAGGGGCTGCCGGGCCGCCAGCCGCTCGAACTCGTTCCGCATGATCTCGGTCTGCGGGGAAGGCAGCGTTCAGGGCGGGGCGGTGGGGATGGAGAGGGTCCGGCAGGGGGGTGGGGGGAACCGGACAGGCCGCCTCACCTCGAAGGCGCTGTAATCGTGGGCCGGCAAGTAACTGAGGTAGTTCTTTGTCGGCCGGTACCGCCGCGTCTCCTCCTCCANCGCGCAGCCCCCAGCGCAGCCCCCGCCCTCCCGGAGGCAAGGAGCGGCCCCGGCTCCGTCCCGCCGCTCTCCGCCGTCCCGCAGCAGCGCACGCTCATTTCTTCTGAAGAAATTTCATTTTACTTCCTACGGAATAAAAATGGGGTATTAGGAGCCGAAGTCACCCCAGGAGTCATCGGGCTGAGGAACTTCCTAAGGTGGAAATTCACGCTGACAGCCCGCCCCCTTAGCATGTTCCCAGCCAAGACCGACCTTAAGAAACAAGTTTAGACAGCTCTGAGCTGAAGCGACTTCCACAAACTTTATCTAAAGATGCAAGAGCTTAAAAATAAAACTCTCACAAAGTGTTCCGTGTCCCCTGAAGGGGCAAATGTAAACAAAAGGAACACAAGTGCACAAAGTTAGAATGCGCCTGCTCTCTTTTGCATGCACTTACTTGTTCAATAGCTTAATTTATTTAAAAATAAAAATTAACAAAAAGCAAGGGTGTCCCTTTACCAAGACTACGAAGGATTTTGTTCATTCCAGTTGGCTCCGTCTCTGGAATACTCTCCAAATACTCCAAGGCACGAACCTCAAAAAGACCTAAAGAGGAAAAAAAAAAAAATACTCACTTAGATGAGTTACTGCATCTTTTAGCTAATGATAAACGATGCCACACACAAGGAGGTTACGGAAAGGAAATCGTGCATGTAATGTAAGCTGCAGGATCAAGTCCAGAAGGGAGAGACGTAAAAATCCTTTGCTTCACAAGACCAATTCTGTTGAGTAATTAGAAGGGCACGGCGCTATTACATACATCAAAGTGCCAACAGCATAACTTGCCAGGACAAAGGGCTTCATAAGAGTCAAAGCCATGGCATTATACTTTGAAACTGAATTTGTAATACAAGAAAGTAAGATCCAACCTCACCTTTGACCATGTTCTTCCTTAGCTCTCGATCCTGTATGAACCCTGCAAACATCTGTGTTTCCATGAAGAAGTGCAAGAAATTACGCACGTTGCGTGACACGTGAGATTTGCGGAACGGTTCCCGCTGAAACACCCGCTCCCCTTTTTCTGTGACATTCATGTGCAGCGAGTAGTGTCCAACGATCTCCACAAAGAACTGCACAAAAGCTTCAGAGACCAGGGAGTTAAGAGGCTTGTTACCTGTGAAGAGGACAACAGAGGAGAAATTTCCCTCTACATTCATCACTTCGGTCATTCCTCTTCTAAGAGAAGCAGTTACTTTCTAGGCAGACTGTCTCAGAATTACAGAACACAAACCCATTGGAAAACTAACTCCACTGCTTCTGATACACACGGGATTATAGAATTTGCCAATGCCATTCTCTCAAGCTACTCAATGCTTTTTAAAGTTCTCACATTTACCTGATGGATTATGTATAAAGCAGTTCAACTTTGAAAATGATCTGTCAGATTATCCTCTAAAGTACAGGAACTTGCTACATTCTCTGTTTAATAAAAATGTTCTCTCCACCACTTCAGAAAAAAATCAAAGAAAACTCAAAGCACGGCAACTGATGCCTGAGGAAAACTAGAGCTCTACACATAATGACTGTGAAAAGAGGTACAATTGTGAGGACACCAAACTTCTAAGACATTCACAAGAAAGATCTTTCTCAGTAAGATCGCAGGAAAACAGCCATCTAAAGTGGCGCTTCCGGAAGTTTATTTCCATTTGCTCATGTCTGTATAAACTCCATGGAAGCTGTATGATTTGCTAATGTGAAAACACTTTTCCATAGAAGCACCTTGTGTGTCACTCTGCTCATGTGACAAGATTTCACTTCGTTCTTCCAAGATTTGTACAAGTGCAGCCTGAAGTTTATGAGGCAGGATCTCATCTTCATCTGATACCTAAAGAGAAAAATGGCCATGAAAGCATTTTTGTGTTAGATCGATCATCAGCAGAACCTTCTCACTGTGAACAGATGAGAAACACTCACAACAAGCCTGTAACAGAGGCAAGATACTGTGTGATACAGCGTATCTTGGTGGAGAAAACACATTCGTCTGGGAGCCACAGAAACAAAAAATGTTTGCTCAGCACCCTCAGACTATGTACTATTAGAGTCACAAACACCACTGGCCAACACAGAGTGCTGTGTGCGATACCCACAGCACAGACTCAGGCTGATTATACCAGTGATAAAACACACAAGAACAACCAAAGTTTGTCGAGAAAATAATGACAAGCCTCATCATTATGATTAAAAAACCCTGATCTTTTAATACCTTTCTCCAGTTGCAGGCTGCAATGCAAAATAGAACAGTAAGGCAAGGAAAAGAAGATGCAAATACCCTCCTGAACTGGTAATACTCCAGCACGTTTATAGCTACCTGTCTGGTGATGAAGCAGCACATTAGGCGAAGTTCAGCAGAGAGCCACAAGTGAACTGTGATAATTTGTCTCCTAGATTATCACTCCTGGAAAAAAGCACGAACCCCAAACCAACAAACAGCCCAGTGAGATGAGAGCAGAAAGCCCCGTAGAGAACAAGTACAGAGAAAGACAGCCAGAGAGCAGCAAAGCACCTCGGTGGTCCCCTGTGCAGAATGAACCAAGCAAGTATCTGTTTTACATTCAGCTCAGATAAACAGCATCTCTGGCTTTGCAGAGCTCTGTACCTCGTGCAATCACAATGTCACAAGAAGGAATTGTAAGCCTGGTCCCTCCTCTATGGATCAGAAAGGAATGTAAGATACTTCTTCTGCCACTGGAGTCTACATATAAATAATAGCATTCACAGATTTCTTGTTTTCATTTTCTTTCATTGATGCCTTTTCCTGGTGTGTAACAGTAAGTGACTGCTACTGTTATTTCACTCACCTGTTGCAAGAACTTGTCAACACAAAGATCAACAATCAGAACCTGGGGAAAGATGTACAAAACACACTGACTCTTATATCCAGGTATATTGCTGTACAGAAAAAAAGATATTTGTTTATTAAACATCACCAGTGGCAGGGGATGTCACACATGAAACACAGGTTTTACATAACTGCAGCCTATCTCTAAGAACAGTGCATATTATTTATCTTCAATAACAATGGAGCACCCTGACAAGTTCAACAACTGCCTCAGAAAAGTTTACATTTATATTAAGACAGAATGACAGAGATTGTTCCAGAGAGGCCAGCCTCATACCACTGACATTGTCTCTCCACTGAACTTCACCCAATTCTCACCTCTTCTATGGGTAGGTCCTGGAGCTGTGGTAACGAGCAGGAAAGAATGCCGATTAGGAATGGCGTCGGAGAGCACACAATGTCAATCATAGAAGTTGGCAGGACTGGTATGTAGGTGTGTTGCCAAGTGAAGGGATAAAGCGTTGCAACTGCAGCATGGCCACATTTAGACAGAGTGCTAGAAAAGTGAGAGAAGCAGAGAGTGGATTGTCAATGTCTTGTCCACCAGCTACAGACACAGGTTAGAAATGCTGAGGGAAAATGTCATTCACATACACTTTATGCATCAGCAGAAGCCTCGTGCATCTGCTTTTAAATTCAGTTATGGGGAGCTACAAATAGCATCAACCCAGGCTAAAGAAGTAAAGGAAACAATCCCTCGTCTCCTCTTAGGTAAATAGCATACTCCAGATTCTAAGCATGCATGTGTTGTATGGAAAGTCTTCAAAAAGCTTTTAAATGTAACTATTTACAAAAAGTTAGTCAAGCTTGCACATGAAACAGGCCTGAATGCAGAAGAAAAAAAATAGTATCTCTCAGAAAGAATTAGTTAGTCACTCTGACTCATTTTTTACCTTAAGCTGTCAGCAACAAAGATCACCCTCCTTTCCAGCAAGAGGGAAGCAAAGACCTGAATCATGTGGGAGACACTTAGACACTTAAACAGGCATTCGAAGTCAACGTGTTCGAGTCGAGAATCCAGCGGACGGCAGAGTTCCATCACCTGAGGGGCAAGCAGAGACGCAGAGTGCTGGAGGAAAGAGCCCCACTGCAGAACCAGGCCGGGTGAGGGGCAGCCTGGCTGGAGGCTCCTCACGGCGGAGCCCATGGCCTGGGCAGTCGGCGTGGGGCATCATGGAGGACGCCCAAACAGCTATTCCTTTAAAAGCTGGGAATCACTTCTATGGCAGATGATTCAAGAGGAAGGCAGTTTCTGCAGCAGCCTCCCTTTGGACTTTAGGATATTATCTTCAGGCTAGTTGTTTATAGGCAGCATCACTCTACAGGGCAGTTTACCGAGTGCCACTGTGCCCCAGAGACACTATTGACACTGGAAAGCCAGTCCCAGTTTCTGTTACCTCATCTCCCGCCCCTGGCAGGAAACTCCTCACAGTAATCGTGCGTCCAGGAGCAGGGAAAGGGGCCTCCATCACACTGCGCATGAATGGGTGTACTAGGGCTGGTGACATCTCTCGCCTCTTCTCCACTTCATCTAAAATCTGCAAAAAAATACGCTGGATTTTTCAATGCCTGCTGGTGAGTCAGAGGAGATACGAGCCTCCATTAGTCTCCCATGCCACAGCTATATGTGAAGGCTCCAACACGGGTGCACAATTCTCTCCTCCTTTGCTTGGGATCCCTGTGAAAGCTCCTCTCAAATGTCTGAGCAACCAAATGGGAATAGACACTTATTGAGTACAACTTCACATTCTCAAATCCAGTGTCCTGCTACTGCAAAGAAATGTCTTGTACGTGGTAATCAAATTCTCAGAACTAGTTAGGGGATTAAGAGGAGCAATACCCCATCCTCCTCACCGAGAAATCTTTCTGAAACACTGTTCTAGAAACTCTGTGCTCCAATGATTAGAGATCAGCTTTCATCATAAACTTTCCCCTATGTTCTCTTACAATAGCTGCCCTTTACATGCAGTAGCTTTCCCCAGTCTTCACCTCTTTGCCTACTCTCCTTGCGGTGCCAGGAGAAACAAGCTGAGTTCTCCTCCAACCCACACACCCACTTGAAACTGATTTTCCTTTTCCAAGTCATGGAAGAAGAGTATGAAGGGGCACCATCAGTAATATCAGGTATTAGAAGCCACTTCCTGGTAATAATTTGCTGAAGGAATAGTCAGTCAGCTGACACGCCTCAGCACTACTATCATTTTATTTGCCCTGTCAGAGCAAAGGAGGCCAGAAAGCACCACTCTCCTGGGATGAGCTACAACCTCCAAGTAATTAAAGACTGGACAGAAGCATCCAGTCACTTTCTGGAGCTTGCAGGTTGTCAGACTTAAGTGCAATAAGAAGTAACAGGCTCTCCCCACTTCACCTTGGAGAAGAGGTTGAAGCAGCCCAGGCGGCTAACGATGCAGTGAACCTCAGGAAGGCGCTTCCCTTTCCCTTCTGGCTGAAAGGCAACAGGAACAGTTACGCCAAGAACAGGGATGAAGTAAACAACCCACCACCTACACAGTGGCTGATCTGCAGACTTCCTTCTGCTGTAATTCCCTCTACAGTTCCAACTTAAAAGTTTCCTGAGGAATGCCCAGTTGCAGGAGATGCTTTTCACGTCCAGAGCCCACGTCACTGTACTTCTGGACCCTTCAGGCCCCTTCCCTTACGCATTCGGAGGGCTGGTACCCTCAGCAGCAGCTCAGGCATGATGTAACCCGGCATGGCAATTGCTGCTGATTCACGTCCTGCACTTGGTTGTGCATTTACCAGTGCACTCTTTACACAACACACAGATGCTTACCAGCAGCTTCTTGCAGTACCCAAACCAGCGGCTGCCATCCTCACCAGTCAACACAAAAGAAAATGTTTCACTGGGGAAACAAAGAACAGTCAGGGTTAAATCCACCATGCAGTTCGGAGAAGAGACTGACAGACAAAGCACACAAAGTACAAGCCATTCATTTTCTGGTCATGCCGAAGACCCTCTGCTGTGGTTTGCAAGCTACTTCGGGCTCTATTCCATCTGAAAACCTGCAGCCCATGGACTCTCATGGAACTACTACAGCAGCCCATGGACATCATTGAACTACTATAGCTCTCTTTCTTCCCAGATGCTTTTCCATTCTGCCAAGGATCAACAGAAGCACTTGCTAGTCCCAGCAGCAGGCCCTGAACAGACATTAAAAACCTCCTTGTTATAGGAAGGACGGCGCCTGGGCAGAAGCAGCATTTCTGAGCCCACCTCCACATCTCTTCTTCCCCTATCACAGGGGAGGGGATTCAGCCTTTCCCATTTTTCCTTGCTCTGGCTGCAGTTCCTCTGGTCCAAGAAATGGGCACACATCTAAGCTTTCAGCATTGCTTCTTTCAGGCATGAGTATTCAAAACCAAGTCTTTACCTTTTAAGGTCTGATGCAGGAAACCAGTCTTTGGGATCTGGAAAGCAGAATTTGGGAATGACCTTTAGCCTCTCTTCAGTATCCTTTGACTGTCTGAAGGGATGTTCAGGCTGGAGGAGTAACAGATGCATTTGGAGTCACTGAAGCATGGTGCACAGCTGCAGCATTTAGAACAATGGGAGACGGGGTCTTCCCGACACTTCAGCTCTCTGAACCATCACAGAGCTAATGTACAAGTACAGGAGAACATATTCTGACTAGAACAGAGTCCCAGTCCCTTCTTGGATCTTTCCTGCTGATTGGACCTTTGTAAAATTACTCAGCTTGTTTTGGGTAAGGATTTACAAGTGTGGCCAAGTTTATTGGGGAATGAAGCCAGAGCTGCCCCACAAGTGATGGCTGAGCCAGCTTGCCTCAGCTCCATTCCCAGGAGATTTGAAGATACTAAGAGGAGCAGGAATGTCTTCAGCTTGTGATGTGCACATCACTCATAACTCAATTGCAGAAAGAGTGTCTCTGAATCACATGTTCCAGTTACCATGTGTGAGATCAAAGAAAATCTTTCAAAGACTACAGAACAACTTTCCATGCTCAGAACTGCCCGGAAGGGGCAATAGGAAGGTTTTCAAATAAGAGAGATCCCATTTAACTAGGAAATGCCAAAGAAGAGAAAAGTTTATTGCATAAAGCTGATTTTAGACACTGTACTCTCAGTCAGGCATCGAGGCTCCAGTGTCCCAAGCTGTGATAGCATGAAGGAGTGGTTAGGAAAACAGTACAGTATTTTCACAGTTGTATAAAAGCTTTGATGTCCTTGGGCAGGCAGCCCAAAGAAGAAGGTGACAAGCAGATTACTTGAAAGCAAGGCTATTTTAAGAAGTGAGACAAATCTGTAATCGGAAGACCTCCATAATTACTGGGCAATGTTTCCTGCAAAATCCCAACATGACAGATTGTCCCATATAAAGTCACTCACCAAAATACTTTAATTTGTGCAGATGATAAATAAACACTGAGAAAATAATCTGTTTTGTTAGTGCATTTATAAAAGCTGGTAAAGAGCCACATGGTACAGTTGGGTCTGTTTGCCAGGGCAGCAGGAAAAGAACAATGCACTGCCCTTCCCAAAGGCCATAAAGAGACTGGGAGCTGCATCAGGGAAAAGCTATATCTGGTTACATTCCTCATTTACATTTCTTACTCCTAACACCCTGAAGTTTGCACTTTTAGCAGATGTTATTTATGTATGCTCAGTTTTACCCACTAAATGAAGATTATGCACTCTTTCTGGCTGTAGCCCTTTATTCATTTTGTGAGTCCAAAACTTTTACACATTTAAGACACTTGAGTTATCTGCACACAAACCACTTACACAGCCAGATGCTAAGGGTCCCGCTGGAGTCCCACATCACCTCCCTTAATGAATCTGACATCTCCTCTGTTTGGATGACATACAGATTCATGATGATCTCTGGCTTACTCCTGATAGCACAGCTTCAACCACCAGCTTTGTTCTGGTTTATTTAGTGGAAGGCAGCAGGTACAAGCCTAGATAGTGACAACTGAATACTCATTTCAATCTGGAATCACAGAAGCAAGGATCAAGGCTCCATCCTCTTAGCTTCACAGCAACTACTGCGTACACTGAGTCATCAGAGTCCCACACTGATCCTGTCATCTATTTGGGCTGAACAGACAGAAAGTGTGCTTATTTCAAACAGCTTGTTCTAGGTATGGTATTTTAATTTCTACAGTTCTCCTTTGCTTTTGGGGGGCTACTACATATGGCTTTGCCATTTAATTCTTTTTTTTTTTTCTCCCCTGAACAGTATAAATAATCATAAAAGCCGTGGGATTCTAGTTCCTGTGCACTGTCAGTTAGATTGCTTCACTCCTTGCTTATAAATCACAGACTACCAGGATGAGCTCATGCCACCTTTGGGAACAGACTACTGCACTCCCTTTCCTCTCCTGCAGGCTGCCTCAGCAGCATATGGCTTTATGGAATTTCCAGGCAATTAGAATTAGAGTAGGAGCCTTCCTGGTTCAAAAAACAAAAGCAGTAAACTCATCATCAGGAAAGATACTGAACAACGCCCAGCGCTATACATTAGATCTATAGCAGAGCAGGCTCTTCATATCCCAAGCCTGTATCCTAACCAGTGGGCCAGCCTTACCAGGATAGAGCTTAGGAAGGGATACGCACTGTGAGAGGAAACAGCTGCTGAGCATGTTTTGTGGGCAGGTTTCCATGAAGCTCCTACCTTGCCAGGAAACTGCTGTATGATCTGTGGCGTGTATGTCATCCCAGATGCCTTCTTGTGCAGCGACACCACCACAAACAGCTCAAACAGCCGCTGCTCCTGAAGCTCTATCAAATCCCTCTCCAAAGTCTGGTAGTGCGGGTTCCTCTTGGAGGCTGACTGCCCCTGCAGCAGGCACCTGTGTCGACCTGAAGAGAGGAGCAAATCCAAAACCAGCCTGTGGCTGTCACTGCCACATGCCTACAGGTCACAGGACTCGTCACCACCTTCAGAAGGGGGAAAAGAGATGGGTGCATTTGTCTGATGTCACTGCTGCGTTCTATAGGACTTGAACTCCCATGTCAGCTCCTCAAGCAGAGAGCTGTTCCAGATAGAGAAGCACTGGCCTTGAAGCAGCTCTGCAAATCCCTCTTGACCTGTAGCTAGCATTCTCCTTGCTGTCCTGACATTCTTTCCATGTATCTCAGAGTTACATACCATGGTAAGGATGAGAGCAGCCGAGCTGTGAGAAGAAACCCAGCTCCACCAGTTCAGCAATTGCCAGGCCTCAGGCAGATAGTCCATAAAGCAGCATGGGCATTCAGGAGAGGCAGAGCCAGCTTCCTGGCCAGAAACCTCCAGGCTGGGATGTCTTGACAGAGTACAGATTCACAAGCACAGGCACAGCACCCTAATGTAAGAAATTCCTGTGGCCCAGGCACCATGACACATCCTGCACACTTTGGAAACAAGTTGTAAATCAGGCAGTGACTCAATCACTGTATTTCTGCAGAGACTCCTCACTCTCCACTAAACTTAACATAAAAAAGGAGGAACTTCGCTATTTGCTCCCTCCAAGTAAATTAAATGTTTAAAAGCATTCCACTGGTTCTTTTTGCCAGATAATTGTTTAGAGACGTGACAGAGTCACCCATCAGGGCTGCGGGCCAACCATTACCATTTTTCATTCAAACCTTACCAGCAAAGAAACTAAGACCCCTTTGGTCCTTCCCACACCAACTAAAACCAAGTAGGCATTTCAAGTCTGTAGTCTGCGCCTGTGATCAAACCCAGGACTGTGGAACCAGAGAAATAACCAAGTGATTTCTCCCTAGAGAAAAGAGAATTTCACAACATAATACACAGAAAACAGAACAAAGAGAAGGAAGTAAGGGGAAAATAACCTCAAGTGTCAGCAGCAAAGGTGATCCAGGAACAATCTCCTGCAAGGCATATTTTAGTTAAGTGTGACTATCAACCCCAAAATAGAGCTACTTCTAGTGACTGGCAGATTAAACCTCAAAGGCTCAGGAGAAGCGGCAGAAATAGAGATTGATTTGTCACAGCAACAGCTCACAGCCTTGGCCATGCTGCCTCTCAGGATGTTCCCTTTCTCTGTCCGAGTAGAAGCCACGACGAGTCAGTGTGCTTATTCCATTGAAGCCCTAGCCTAATGTGTAGTACCGTGGGGACAGGACCTGCCCCTGTGATTCACTCACTTTTTGGCTGATTTTCCGTATCACTATCATTCCCACTGGTTTCACCTGAAACACACACAGTTTTCACTTATTAGCCACGCAGAAAGAAGATGGGCAACACCCAAAGTTGGGAAAGAGAGAGAACTTTAGACTCATCAAACCAACATCACTCAGGGCTGCCCACCTGTCCTGCTCAAAGCATCAGCAAAGAACAGACAGTACTAGCAAACCAGCTACAACAGCGAATTTCAAAAAACAGAGTTGATATCGAGTCACTGTTTCGAGTAAAGCACCTGTAGATCAGCCGAGCGCAGGCAAAGAACAGACACCAGGTGGTTATTTGATGCTGCCATAAAAGTTAAGAGTTGCTGAACAGAGTATACCATAAATAAAGACCACACCACAGCTACAAAATCTGAAGAACACGAGTGTTACTTCAGAGGCACAAAAGTGATGAGTGGAGTAGTCAGAGGCAGTTCTTGTATCAAGCGGTTTGAGGGGGAATTTTTGCATTTGTTCTGCTTTTTACAAAAAACACTTTTGAGCAGTAGTCCTGCTCTTCAGGCTCAGATCAGGCTCTATACCTTTCACTGGAGGCACTTCTCTCCCAGCAGGACTGAGCAACTTCACTCTCTTCTTTCCACGCTTAGAATCAAAGATCTCCTGTATTTTTAGTACCAGCTGAAATCCAAAGCAGAAGAGTTTAATGTGGAGATTCAGAAAACGGTCCAGGTGCCAACAGGACTGCAGCCCAACAGCTGTCATCCAGCAGCACAACACTGGGGAAAGGCTACCCAAGTGCTGCCAGGAAGTCGGTGAAGAAAGGTTTCCTAATGTCCAACCTAAGGCCCGCCCCGCCATTTCCTCTTGTCCTATCATTTGTTCCTTGGGAGAAGAGACCAATCCCCATCTCGCTACAACCTCCTCTCATGGAGTTGTGGAGAGCGAGAAGATTTCCCTGGAGCCTCCTTCTCTCCAGGCTAAACAACTCCAGGTCCCTCAGCCACTCCTCATAAGACTCGTTCTCTAGACCCTTCACCAGCTTTGTTGCCCATCTCTGGCCACGCTCCAGCCAAAGTCCTGACGCTTTCTGTACTCCTGCCACAGGCCTCTGGACTCCTCCGCCTCAGCTGCCAGGTATAAAACTGAGGTGGCTCCCCGATTCTGCATGTCAAAGATGGCTATCACTTCACTGTGAAGAAGAATTTACACTAAATGCAGTGAGCAGGTCAAGTTCATTCTTGTCTCATTACATGAACCCACTGAATGTAGGAGGGTGGGGCCCAGTTATTTGTCACCACAAATGCTGCATAAAAATATATTCAGCAAGAGAACCTGTTTTTCAGCTCAAGCCTTTATGCCCAACTCAGCAAACTAGGCTTGGACTCTTCTTTTCAGATCTATTTCTCCCCATTTTCTGCATTAGCCAGACCTCCCGGCATTATGAGGCTGCAGGAAGAAAGCAGCCCACAGCAGAAAGCAGCGCTTCTCCTGCAAGATCTGTCTTCCTTCCCCTCTACCATCCAGCCTTATCCAGAGGATTTTAATTTCTCTTCTTATTTTTGTGCAGTTGCACCATAAATGAAAGACATTGGGTATGTTTAAGGCACCTATGTGTTTCTTAAGCAGTAAGCGTTTTCTTTTTAGACTCCAATCCTCTTCTCAGTCTCTCGAGCAATTTTGGCTCAATTCCTTGTGAGCAAACAAAGCAAAGAGTTCTTCCTGCATGTAAATTGTTTCAGATTTTTGAATAGGTCTGCTCTTGAAGAATGTTTTCTTTTCCCCCTCCAAATGAAAGATACTCTCCTTCTCAGCATTTTCATAACCTTGCCATCCCCTTCCTGATTTTCCAGGCTTACTGCACTGAGCACACAAACAGCACCCTTACACTTCACGGAAGCATTGGGAACAAGGCTTCGATGACAAATCACAAGGAAAGCTACTATTCACACACAGCACTGATCCCCAGGTCAGCACTGTTTGCAGATTCTTGGTCAACAAAACCGCCGCCATCCCAGCTAGAATTGGCACTCTGTTTTTTGATCCCTGAACACCCACCCATCCTGCTACTGGGAGGAGAAATGGTTGGAGCAGAGTCCCTTGTCCACACATAGAGCAGTGCTAACCAGCACCCACCTGCCAGACACAGCTCCGTGATCACTTATAAAGCACTTAGAAGTTGCTAGGCAAAGCAGCAAGAGTTTGAAACACCACGCAAGAAGTAATGTTTCACACTTAAATCTCACCCAGGGCAAGTTCTTTCTCCTGCCAGCAGCCTCTGCTGCGCGGAACAGCTTCCACTCGGTCAGTGTGACAGGCAGGGTTGTGTCCTTCACCATTTTCCCTTGGAAATTTCTCTGGGAGGGCTTCATCTCAAGAGTCTTACGACTGAGGAAGGGAGGTTTTGGGGGAGGCTAGCAAACAGAATCAGAAGAGATGGTTAAGCATGGGATAAAGCTTTGGTCCAAGCTCAGGGTCGAAGGAGTCAGATTACAAATGACAAACCTCCTGCAGCCTCCTGCTCTACCAAGCTCTCCATCCCACCCCACAATCTAAAGCATCTCATCAACAGTCTCTTCTTCCGGTTCTTCTATTCTTCTGCTCCTTAGCAGCTTAATCAACCACTGCTGCCACGGCTGTTCATTATTATTTACATTAATAACAAACAACAAAATACGAGGAAACCCAATGAAGCAGTAGCGAGGAATGTGGGGCCAGGGAGGAGCACAAACTAGGACCCTTGTGAGGATGACTCTCTGTAAACACATGACAATTTAATCCCTTCACACTACCTTGGGAGCCCGACTGGTGTTCCGGGGGGGTGGAAGCTTCCAGACAGATGGAACCTTCCACAGAGGTAAGGGCAGCGCTCTGATATCTTCATAGGGGCTCTCTTTGGCAGGACCTGGAAAAAGCATTGGATGGGAGATTTATGAAAGGAAACTTTAGTACCACATTCTTGCAAAACATATAAGCAGGAAGAGCGTGCAGTTGCCTGCCAAGCTTTAACAGGGTCTGAGAGAAACCTTCTTAAAACAGATTAGGTTTCTATCACTCAAAGATCCTTCTAACCCACCAGCCATCAGCCTGATAAACTGTACACATGCTCAGCAAAACAAAACACTTCTACCACTGTAGAGGAAAAGCAGCTCATTTTGTCACTGTTCACACTGATCTCTGTGCAGCACTCAAGCAAAGCACACGAAGAGTTAATGAAATGAATTTAGCACAGGCCAGTTCTAGCGACTTTCTACGGCATCCGCGATCAGGCGTGATTACAGATAGCTACCAACATCAACAAAAAACCCCAGACGGCGAAGACCTTAAAAGCCACAGAGCTGGAAGAGGCCTCAATGCTTCTCATCTTCATCCCTCCCTCCCCAGCAAATCTGCTGCCCTTAAATAAAGTGAGTGCATCCCCGAGAAGCACAGGCACATACAGATAATGTCCTCGTAGATGTTGTCTTCTGACTGTGTGCAGACAAGCCTGGATCCTGTAGTGCCATTTGTCTCTTCTCGAAGTCGGTGGGAGTTGGTGGTTGCCATCTGGTTGCGGAAGCCCTGGATGTCCTCAAACTCAAAAGATTTCCTAGAGGAAAACCCGTGTAACTTCTTCTAAAGGCACCTGCATATACCAGTGAGTTGCTGTCTCTAATTCTCACCAAGTATGGTCCCCCTTGGGACCATCAAGCACATGGATGCTCCACTCTGGACTCAGATATCCAAATATTGAGGTTTAACCCCAGCCAGCAGCTCAGCCCCACACAACTGTTCACTCACTCCTGCCCAGTGGGATGGAGGAGAGAATCAGAAGGGTAGAAGTGAGAAAACATTTGGGTCGAGATAAAGACAGTTTAATAGGTAAAGCAAAAGCTGCACACACAAGCAAAGCAAAACAAGGGGCTCATTCTCTGCTGCCCCTCGGCAGGCAGGTGTTCAGCTGCCTCCAGGCAAGCTGGGCTCCATTGCATGTAACAGTGACTCGGGAAGACAAATGTTATAACTCCGTATGTCCCCCCTCTTCCTTCTTCTTATTCCAATTTTTATTGCTGAGCACGACATCCTATGGTCTGGAATCCCCCTTTGGTCAGCTGGGGCCAGCAGTTCTGGCTGTGTCCCTTCCCAGCTTCCCGAGCATCCCCACAAGGTGGTGGGGTGGGGTGAGAAGAAGAAAAGGCCTTGACACTGTGTAAGCTCAGTGATACCTACAGCACTGGTGTGTTATCAATACTATTTTCACCACAAATCCAAAACATGGCACCACACAAGCTACTGTGAAGAAATTTAATTCTATTCCAGCCAATCCCAGCACACCAAATAAGTCCTACTCACATACTCTGGGAGATTTTTAAGTTAAAAATGAAGTTGGAGGCTCCGCAGCCAAGAACACTCCAAGCAGGTATAGTGAGACCCAGCCTGTTACAGAGGCAAGCACCTAAAACACATTTTGCAGACTAAGCACTTGCAGCAGTACACAGAATTAGGGCACTACTTGCTAGTGGACCTCTCCTACTGCTCATGTGAAGGGTATTATTGCATTTGTGAGTTTGCATTTTCATACATTTGGCCTCCATTTCAAAATTACGGCACAGAGGTCACAAAGAAACTGGCAGGCATTTAGCCCACCATCATAACATTTGGTTTGCTGCTGCACATTTTGCCATGGTGAAAGAAGGTTTCAGGAGTCCCAGCCACATCACCTACAATGTTCACGCTCCTCTCTAACGCCGGGGGCAGAACTGTAAGCATCTGTAAGGAGAACCAGTATCAAACTCACACATGAGTTTTTTAATCTGTAAAGGGTCCTATGTTCAGGAAAGGAGGAGGAATAGCACAGGGGTACCCACAGCTGACAGCCTCCAGCTTTAAGCAACAAGAGAATCTTTCAAACACAGGAAAGGCGGAACATTTAGCAGCCAAATCGCCCCAAGAGAAAGCTATTCTGGAATCCACAAACTGCAGCTGAGGACAAGCTTGGGGCAAGAAGCAGGCAGCACTTTTAGCCTTCTCTGTAAGATTATCAGCAGCAAAAGCAGTGCATAGGCCATGCTGAAAACGCCCTCTCCCCATCAGCACAGGCACCTCCACAAGGGAGTCGTGACAAGCAAGCTGTTTAAACCCATCCAGAAACTCATTTAACAAAACACGTTTAAGACATGATACATGAATGGATGTACCTCTGGGCTCTCCCTTTGATTCTCCTGCTGGCTATTCTCTTCTCAGGACTGCTGGAGGCTGACACCAAGCCTCCTCCATCCTGCTTTTGCAGGGCAGCTTCCCTGGAAGCACTGGCATCGCGAGAGCTACCAGCACCCTTTTCTGCAAGATAGCGGAAAGTCCTACGGGGCTTGGGTGGTGGGACAGCAACTGGTCCCTCCTCCTGCCCCTCAGCCTCAGAGTAAACGTTTTTCAAGCTCCTCTCTGCCCTGCAGAGAGAGTCCACTCCTTTGATTTTAAATTCTCTTTCCGTGGAGCCACAGCTCTCTTGCTTCCTGTGAAGGCCAAAAGAAACCAGTGGGACTTTGCCAGGCAGAAGGGGATCTGCTCTACTCCACAGAGCTTGTGAGGTATAAAAGTTCCCTGGGGGCAGCGTCATCCCTGGGTCCAGGAAGCCAGCTTGCCATTCTTTTTTTTCCTTGACTTGGGAACCTAGGCTGCATGCACAGGGCTTGAGGTCACCACAGTCTTTAGTCCGCAAGCAGCTCTGTGCATCTTCCCTGAAGTCCAAACCCAGGGTCTTTGGATCTTTGGACCCAGTCTTTCTGCCCTTATCTGTATGTTCTGGCTTCACTTTGGGTAGAGCATTGCAGCTGGGATCATACTTTACTCCAAAGTCCTTCAGCTGTTCTTTCTCCTCGCTGGAGCACCCTCGTGTCCTCCCCTCCCATTGGGAGATCTTCTGTTTGATGTTGCGGCAGTGGCTCCGGGAGAGGGTCTGCACAGCGGAGCGGGAGAAACTACTGTCCCCTGCCGCCGTTGAGTGCATGGCAAGTGCCAATGTGCTTACAAACACCCCATCTCCAGCCTTCTCCAGGTTCACCTGTGTCCTGCAGACAACAGGCTGGTATGAGGCTCCCAAACACACAGCAGTGTCCAAGAGCTCCTGGGTGTCAGCAATGCGAGGGCTGTCTGCAAACACAACCTGCGGACAAGAAGAGGAAACGAACCGTCAGCTGCACTCCCGCCACACACACCACCCGGCACTCCCAGTTGCTCTCTGGCAATTGCTGAAGAACATTCCTCCCCAAATCACATGTTCAAGATTGGTTTCCAGAGCATGCACCCCACAAAGCCTGTTTCTGTAGCACATATCTGGGAGGGCTAACAAAAGAAGTAGAGGTCTCACTGGCTTAAAAAACAAAACACTACAACAGGAACAAAACACAGGCAGAGATCCCAAGGGTCCAAACTTGAGGACATGATTTGATGGCACAGGAACACGGAGCACGGCCTGTCTGCAGCAGAGCTCTCAGCCAGCCCCTCGGCTGCTGGGTCAGACCAACGCAGGACAGGCAGGAGTGCTCAGTTTCTCCTGATGTTCTGTACTGCTCTGAGCACCTCGGGCAGCACACAGCCAAGGGACAATGTCTCTACCAGAGCTCTCAACACAGCAGAGACGCAGAGCAGCACGATGGCTACTGCTTCACACAGGGGAACTTGGACTGTTGGGATGACTGGAGAAAAACCCAGCTGCACTCCCTCCCAGAAGCACTCTCCTGCTGCATAGCACAAGTAAAAACCTGTTTGATGTTCTACTTGTTGACACTTGACCTAAATTGACCACCAGAGAGACTGGAGTGCCCTGCTGTGAGACACGTCCACACAGCCAGGCTGGTCCCCTGCTGCTGCCGGCAGCAAGGGACCCCTTCCCTCTCCAATAAACAGGCATTGTTTCCAAAACATCCTGAGCCATCCTTTCATCCCTGTCCGCACAGCCCTAATCAGCAGACAGGGAAGCAACTTTTCCCTTTTCTAGGCCATTGCGACTACTCTACAGCAACAGTTCTCAGGGCCACTCCTGAGGACCTGAAGCACAAGCCAGCAAAGCAGCAAAGGCTCTGACAAGGAAACCCAGGCCTAGAGAGAGGTGAAACACTTTCCATACTTTTATGGCAAAGCGGAAAAAGAGGTACATTCACAGCACATGATAGGGAGCCCTGACTCTTTCCAACTCTGAAAGCCAGAGAGCACACTAAGCATTTTCCACGCAAAGTCTCAAGACAATTCAGCTTCCTGAAACCACGTGCTCCAGGAGAGCACGCTGCCAGTGCTGCCCAAGAGGAAAATGCCCTTTGATGCTGAGGTCAAGCCCATTCACTGCAGGTGCCGCTAGTACTCCACAACCCCCCTTTACCACACCCAGCCCAGCAGCTGCACAGCTAAACACAGGCTCTAACACACCACCTTACCTTATCCTGCCGCACCACAGGCATGAGAACATGCTCGTCGCTGACCTGGCAAGCCCCTGCAGTTCTGAAGCAATCTCTCACTCCTTTTATCAGCACTATGCACCTCTAAACAACCCAAGGGTCCTCCTTGTCACCAAGTCTCCACTGTTGGTAGCCAAATACTAGACAGTTTCTGGTGTTCTGAAGTCTAGGGAAGCTGCCAGCTTAGTCCTGGAGGGATGAAGCAACTGCAGCGAGGACCCCTTCCAGAGTTCTCAGCTACTCCCATTCTGTTCAGCTCCAGAACAAATCTGAAGCTTTTCTGAACAAAACTCTGCCATGCTGATGTCTGAAAGACACAGGCAGCACTAAACAAGCAGATTTTCTACCAAATAAGTAACGCCTCAGGAATGTGGTATGCTTAGTCACTTCCATCTCAATACAAAGCAACTCTAGTGATTAACTCATTCAAAGCTCCTGCCTATCATGATGAGGAACGGAGTTCCACCTCATGAGATATATGGCCTTGTAGAGCACAGCCCCTGGACACAGTAAATCCAATGCTAATCTTAATTACATGGCAAAAGGAGGTTGTCTGACCTATCCTACGGGTCCTAAGATTTTTGTACTGACAAGAAAGATGCAACTGGATCTTTTGACTTCCAGTCTTCTTCCGAAGCGATAAAATTCAACCTCTTGAAAATTAGTTTTCACCCATACTACAAAAAAATCCATTTTATACATGTAAGCCCTGAAGGGGTTTATACCTTCACAGACAGGACACATACAGAACCCACAATGTACTATTTTTTAAATCATGGGGTTTTAACCTGACTCACAGTATCTGAATGCTCAGGTTGGCAATACTGAAAACACAACTGACTCAGACTCTACACCACAGGCTGGCTGTATGTCCCAGGAATGCTGCAGCTTCACACAAAACTAAGACCCAAGGTAGAGACAGAAAAAAGTTAAATTCAGATATGAGTTATCCTGGAGTCATTTCTTGGTGCAACTGTCAGAGGCTTTCACCAGGGCTGACGTGACCACAAAGCCACAGCCAACTTCATGTTGTAGACGGGTTGTGCGGAGCCACAACAACTGGCCACTCGTTCCTTGTGCTGAAAGACACATCGCACATCTGGGGAGTCGCTGGGCTCCTGACCTCGGCCAGGCCACTTCCACTGCTCCAGCAAATACCCTGGCTAGGGATGTTCCCTCACCCACCCATCTGCAGCTGAACGGACAGGCAGATGGCCGGACCAAACTCCTTCACCTTCCCTCCGGCTGAGAGCCCTGGAAGCGCAGCACATGGGCTTGTTCAGCAGCTTGTCATTCCTCAGCTTCACCCTCACTTCCCATGCAGCAGGGTCCCCGTTCACCCCTCAGCCCTCCCTTCCACAACTCTGACAGACTGGGACAGCGAAAACACGACCACCACCGCCCAAATGCACATTTCCAAGGGCTGCTTTTTTTGCAACTCCTCTTCTGCTTTTCTTCTGTCATTAGGGCTGATGCAAATCCCAGCTCTCAAGAGAAAGGGCTCCTGCTGTGGTAGCTAGGCGCCCACTCAGGCTGCGTTCAACCACAGTAACCGGAACATGGGGGTCAACACAATGAACTGGGGAAAGGTAAAGGGAGACTGGTCCAGCATTCCAGGTTACGTGCTGTGTCCTAGGACAGCACTGCCAGGAAGGACCTCTGTAACCACTCGGGCCTGCATACCTCACTGCAACAATACACACATATCCAGCACGGGTTGAGGTGAGAAAGGACCTTTGGAGGTCACCTGGTACAATCCCTTCCTTAAGCAGATTGCCCAGGACCATGTTCGGAGACTCCACAACCTCTCTGGGCAACGTGCACCAGTGTTTGGTCACCCTCATGGTAAAAAAGCGTTTCCTGATATTCAGAAGGAACCTCCCATGTGTCAGTTTGTGCCCATCACCTCTGGCTCCAACACCGGGCACAGCCTGGCCGGGGCTCCTTTGCACCCTCCCCTCGGGGATTTGTACAGGGCGGTAAGACGCTGCCAGAGCCTTTCTCTGGCCTGAGCAGGACGAGGGACTGCGGTAAAACGCGGGGCTGCGTCCCTCGGAGGCAGCTACTAGGCTCGAGCAGCCATGTACTCTCCCCATGGGTTCAGCTCCCGTTCTGTCACTCCCTGCCCTGCCTACGGAGGAAACGGTCCCGCCGCTGCTCCCCTGCCCGCCCGGGGCTCGGCTCCCGTGGACTGCTCCGGACAGAGGGAGACCGGCCATGCCACGGGACCGCCNGCGAGCCAGAGCGCGGCTCCCGCCCGACCCGGGCGCTGCCCCAGCCCCCGGAGTCCGTCCCCGCTCCTAGTCGTTCTTCAGGCCCTCGGCAATGAGGTTGAGCTCGTAGCACCAGGTCTCGTAGCGGTAGGCCACGCGGATCTGAGCCACGTTCGTCTTCCGGATATCGTTGCCCTGAGGCCCCTCTTCCAGGTAGCTCTCGCCCAGGAATTTGACTTTCTCCTGCCAGGGACAAGGGCCGCGGTGCAGAGCCGAGGGAAACGCTGCCGGCCGCCCGGAGGAGGCAGCGCTGCGGCCCCGAGCTTTGCCTCAGGCAGGTGGGCAGGGCCTCCCCCGAGGGGCACCTACCTCATGGGACAGGCCACACTGCAGGACGCTGTTTCTGGCAATTTCACACATGTCACAGGTGCTGAGCTTGAAGACCTGGGCGGCGATGGCGTACTCCTCCATTAGGGGCTCCTGCGGCCAGAGGATGGGTTGGAGGCCAGCAGCTTCTGGCAGCACAGGCCCTGCTGCTGCAAGGGCCGTCCCAGAGATGAACCAGCAAATGCTGCTGGCTTCCCTGAAAAACGAGGCCCATATAGTCCCAGCCTCAATGTTCAGACAGTAGGATGTGATCAGCTCACACTGTACCTTGGTGAAATGAAACTGCATGGGGTCATCTGTAGAAAGGGACACCACGAGGCCCTTCCGGTGGAAGTCAGGCAATGGATTCTTCGCATACTCCAGGAAGAGGCTGTTGTTGCTGAGTGGTGACATAGCAATGGGAATTTGGGCAAGGAAGTACAGATACTGCAACACTGGGCTCTGGAAAGATGAGCAGAGGTACCAGGTTAGCCCTCCACCTCTCCAGGGTCACTCCTCAGATCAGCGCAGTGCCCCAGCCAGGAAATCTGGCGTGCAGAGCTCATGGGTGCAAGAGATGAGACAGGCGAGCGATCCTCCATGGCCCACGTGGGGCACAAGAAGCCAAAGGAGTTCACAGAGGTCTGACTTCAGAACTCCTCTGGCTCCAGTGATAACAGATGTATCCAGGGATAGATCTGTGAAGCTGAATCCCTGAAATCCGTATACATTTCTCAGATATGTCCCCAGACATGCCTGGAGAAACCCACAGAATCGTGTCACTTCTGCCTGGAGCCAGGCTGTCCATGTCAGTGTAAAGCACAGGCACAATTAGCTGTCAGCTGCAGTGGAGGCCAGAGGTGAATATGTTCTCTGCCATGCCTGGGCTGCTCTGTGGCAGACTACTCCACTTACCTTCTTGAGGTTGAGACCGTGGGAGATATTATCTGCCGTCATGAAGGCTGTAAGCAGATGTGTGATGGCCCCAGCTTCCCCACAGTGTGGACGGAAGAGGAACGTGTTCATACCGCGCTGCCTAGGCATATGGAACAAGGACTCAGAGCAGGCAAGCAGCAGGGTTAGGTGGCGTGCAATGCAGGACTCCCTGACCTCAGGTCCCCTGGCAGCCTGCCTTCTGCCAGGTCCCTTAGCAAATTCTGTGCCTCACCTGCGCAGGTTGTTAAGCACCAGGATGTTGGCATACATGTAGTATATATAGTAGGTGTAGGATGGGTTCTTCTCAAAATTCCACTGCTCTGGCTTTGGGCTTTTAGTGCAGAACATGTGTCCACTATGCTTGGATTCATCATCCACGCTGTCAAAGCCAGTGATCTGCTTGGCAAGGTAACAAAAAAGCTGTATCTCAAAGCTCTCCACCTCATCCTGCCTAGGGGAGCTAGCTCACCCTGCCCCACTGCAGCCTGCCATAGCCCAGCTGGAGCCCGTCCGCCTGCCCCACTCACAAGAGAGCCAGAGGCAGGGTTGCAGACCTTGTCCTTCATGACCCCCAAAGCTCTATCAAGAGCTGGAAAAAAAGCTCACAGCAAACCACTTCTCCAGGAGGTGAGCGGGCAGCATTTCTCACAGCCCCACAGCAGCCAGCTCTGGGAGCGTGACCCCTCCCAGCACTTCTGGGACAATCCCTTTCCCAGAACGTGGCAGTAGGGCCACAAACCCACTTACGACATTTTCTACGTCAGGGCAAATACACCAATTTTTGTGCACAAACAAAGTGTGAGTGCTCACCACACCCTGACGTCATCAGGTGACACTCACATGGCGTAGAAAAACACTCAGCTCTTTGTGAGCTTGAGGATTGACAGTTGCCTCAAACACAGGAACAAAGATATTTTCCAGCATCTTCCCAAAGTGTGGGAGAAAATTCTTAGACCTGAACACATCACTGTGGACAGAAACAGGGGTGAGCTGCTAGCAAAGGAGCAACATGGCCCACTTTCCCCATAGCCTCTTCAAGATAAGAAAAGAAGGAGGTACAGTGCACAGTAAGGGACTGTGCTCTCAGACCCACAGCACATACTAAATCCTGGGTACTTGGATCATCCACTTCATGTTGGGGGAATAGACCCGATGTCTGTTGAACCAGCTGGCCAGCTTGGGCCACTCCTCGGCCGATCGCCCATAGATTGAGAGGCGAGGCTCCGCGTGCTGGTACTTGGCATCCTCCAGATCAGAGCCAACCTCCTGCAAACCACAACAGACAGTTGCACGGGGACCCTCCGGCCCATGGGCGCAGCAGCATCACAGCTTAACTGCTCTCTCCTCTCGTGTTCTCACCTTGATGATGGTAGCAAAGTATTCGCCATCGATGGCATTCTCTGTCTTCAGATAGAGGTCACGCAGCTCGCTGGCCCCCACAGGGTTGTACTTGGCATTGAACTTGTCAAAGCGGTGAAATGTCTGCCGCCCCTGGAGTGGGGAGATCAACAGCAAGTACTGCACACACAGGGGCCAAGCGTGACAGCTGAGCGGCTGATCCAAACCACCCAACACAGAGAAGTTGGGAGCTGCTGCACTAACGTGCACAACACACCACGGGTACACAGGGAGGGGAAAAGCCACGCCTAGAGGGGTGGATGAGAGTGACCCAAAGTGGTCTCACAGCAAACGCCCTACCACGTACAGCATGGACATCCAGGGAATCCACTGTCAGGTCATAAGGGTGCAGACGAAGCCGCTGGAAAACCTGTTTCAGGGTGAGCTGTTTGTCCTTGGCATCATAAACTACACGGTCAGCATCCACACAGTATGATTTCTTGATGAAACGCAGAAGATGTTTCTGGTTCATGCAGGCTGCAGCGTGGATGTGCGTATCCACCTGAGAAACCAGAGGGACAGCTATCCAGCTTCAAGTTGGGATGCATCATCACAGGGAGGCTGATAAACCCCTTGGGTGAGCCCAAGTTTTGTGGGGAGCGCTGCTCAGCCCAGCGGATAAGCACAACAGGCCTAGGCCGAGAGCAGCCCATCCTGTTAGCAGGAACTATTGTAGGCACCACAGACCTTGACTCCAATATCCAGGTCTTAGGCAGATGAAGGCACCAAGACAGTTCATTTTCGGACTTGCTAGGGCTGTAAGCCTTGCCATTTACCTTCCGGCAGTTGTAGAAGTCCCGGTGGGGGTTGTTCTTCAGCTCTTTCATCTCCTCCATCTCATTCAGCATTTCGTGCACTTGGAACTTGGATGAGAGAAACTTCAGGCGCCGATGAGTATAGGTCTTACTAGTGAAAGCAGAGGGCAGAACAGCGGCTGGGCTCCTTACCCCTCCACACAGGGGCATGGCCCATCAAACTTGGGGATGTAGCTTCCACCCGAGGTGGAGCTCATGCTGGCCTAGCCTGCTTCCCCAGGGTGCTCCTCCTGGCTCCATTACAGGGCTCTGAAGGAAGGCCCGGCCAGGTGTGAGGGTACCTGCGGGGCATGGCTCCAACCCTTGAATGCTGGCTGCGTGCAAGACCCCAATCAAGATAGCTGACTAGGGCCAAGGACACTGGCAGCCAGCAGGTACGTCCTCAGGGGGTTCCTCTCTCCTCTCAGGAAGAGGTGGTGGCAACCCTGGCTCTGCCCTGACCTCCCTCTGCCTGCTGAGGCAGGACCTCTTCAGCTGCACCCAGCAGAGCCAGCTTGTGCACTTACACAGGCCCCTGCGCAATCAAGGCCAGGAGGAAGTTCATGTCATCAACAAAGTGCTCGAGGCAGGGGTAGGGCAGGTCCTTTGGCTCATTTCTGCCAACTGCCGCCTTGTCTCCATAGATGTAAACTACCCCATCCTTCATCTGGATGTGGTATCCCAGGTCCTCAGGGAGACTCTCAGTTTCAAAGGGATCCTGTCCATCCTTCACTGGTGGGGTGAACACTGGACCAAAAGGAGAATAGCAGGAGGCACAGGCTGCCAGCCAAAACCCCACAAGCCTGCCATGCTCTTCCAATCCAGGCAGAGGGCAGGGACAGCCCCACCACCGTGACTCTGAAGAGAAGGCCTGGGCAAGGACCTCCCCTGTGGAGCACTTCCACAACCCTTGTCTGACCCCTGCCCACTCCACACTGAAGCAGGAAACCCTCCGGGTGGGTAGAGGTACCTGGGCCAGCGTCACTCGCTCTCCAGACCTCGCCTTCAATGGTACGCAGGTACTGAGAAGGGGTCCTGGGGAACCTCTGCAAAGACTGCTGCATGTATTTCTCTCGGATGCACAGGGCACGGTACAGTCCTTTGCAGGCAACTTCAAAATCTTCAACTGTCACCTGCAAGAGGGCTGTTGCTGAATACAACTGTACAACTGGAACCTAGCTGCCCGAGAGATACCCTGGTGCACCACAACGTAAAGAGGACAATTTTGTTCTCAGCAGGGTACAGACCTTTATCATTCCTTTCCTCACATTGGTCTGCCTGAGCAGGGCAAAGAAAGGATGACAGGCAAAGTCCCAGACATGGCAAAGGGAAGTTTCTTAAACCAGAACCAACAAATTCCAGCTGTCATGCCCTCTTACATTCCTCACTGCAAACAGTAGTCAGCACTGAAATGGAAGCCAGGCCTGGGCAAAACACTAAAAGCTATTTTTGGACCCCGGGCTGAAATTGAAGCAGGATCAACAACGTACACTGACCCAATGTGTCAAGAATTTTTGATTTACTGCACAGACAAGTGTTTTGGGCAGTCAGGAGTCGAGGGCAGTCAAGGTCAGACTGGAGCAGCATGGGAGAATACTGTGCAGCACCTGCAGCTACAGTCATGGCAGGCTGGACCAGATGTCCTCCAGAGGACTCTGCCAGCCTCAAGCATTCTGGGATTCTGTGACGTGCATGAATCTCAGACAGATCCAGCCGTGAGCAAGCACGAGCAGGCTGCAACAGAACCAGTGTGGGCTGCCGTGCCCTCTCCTCTGCCCTGTCTGGAGAAGCCCATGGGAAGCATACAGCACCCCACAGGCTCTTGCTAAGCAACGCAGCTCCAGATCCTCCAGGGATGCAGCAGGGCACCATCAGATGCTCAGAAGATACAGACTATCCCCACTGCACTGAGTACAGACTCCTGCGATGCTGGGCACTGCTGAAGGACAGGCAGGGTCAGCGTGGGGAATGGTATAGCCCTGCAAGTACCTACCCCAGAGGCATAATCACCCGTGATCTGTACCCGCTGGAAGTCAGGCACAGTCTGGTACAAGGGGGAGGTAGAGACGACTTCATCAATCGTGGACAGAGTGGTTGTACTCTCCTGAGCCACAGCGACTGGCAATGCAATTGTCTTCATGCGGAGCAGGCGCTTCTTCCTGTCAGGGAGGAAAGCCTCAGGCAAACAGCCCCAGCTCCACAGCCACATGCAGGGGCAGGGGCACTTACCCCAGCCGTGTTCCAACTGTGCATAACATGAATCATCTCACTGGTGCTTTCTGAGCACCTTAAACAGACACTGCTGAGAGTAGAGGCCACAGCACATAAAGTGGCCAGAGACTTTCAAGCGGATCTTTGGAAGTTGCACCTTTCCATAGAAAGGTCTCCAAGTCTCCCTCTCCAACAGCTCTGTACTGGCACCCAGGGAACAGGCCAAGGGTGTCTTGCCATCTCACAGGGGGAACACTTGGAGAGGAAACCCTGAAGTACCTGACAGATGCCCTAGGATTACCAAGGATTTATCACATGGGCATAGTGAGCTGTTTTCACAGGCCTTGATTTACGCTCCCCGTGCTTTCTTCCAGCTCTGGCTGGGAATGTGCAGACAATGCTCCTCTCCTTTCCCCAGCTGCCCTAGCTGTTGCTCACCGTTTTTCTAGGGTGGCAGAACTCTCCTGAAGCATCATGTGCGCTCTCATCTCATGGCGTGAGATAGGGCAGATCTCCTCCACATCAAAAGGAGAGATCTCTTGCCTGGCCTCCTCATCTTTCACCTCAGAGGCAAAGACCTTCTCTGCGAAGGAGCGCAACGCCGCATCCATTTCTGCAAGAAGGAGGAGGGTTCGGGGTCACGCAGGCATCCGATTCCCAGCGACCTTAACATGCAGGTGCCCCTTGCAGTCAGCTTAATGCTCAGCTGTCATTCCCTTATGGCACCTACACCTCCATGCTGCCTGGAAGACTCTGAGCAACCTTCAAAATCTCCAACAAGCCTACAGAGCCTGGGCCACACATGGTGGGCTGAAGGCATACCTAGACACTCCCGGTATGTACAACCGACAGTCCAAGAGTAGCGTAAACAGGCCCAGAAAGAAGCAAGTCCTTGGGAAGGGCACCTATAAGAGGATGCACTGGGTGGGAGAGGGGAAGACTGGCAGACCTTTACAGCTCTAGGAAGCCCAAGATCCACTTGTTCCACAAGGCATCCAGTCAGCACAGAGCAAGAGGTATAGGTGGTGTCTGTACATGGAAAGCTGGCAGCACAGGCACTTAGTTCCCACCACCACAGTGCAGCTGAAGAGCTCCTAGCTAGGGAACCATCATGGGGACTAGACCCTCTCAGCCCATCACGTGCAGCATGCTGCAAAGGTGCCAGCTAATATGGCACTTGACACGAGGTTGGCTAGAGCTTTATTAAGTAGGAGAAAGGAGGTTAAAAGCCCTTCTATCGCCAACAAAATGCCATAAACCAAGAACCCCAGGGCTCTTCTGGCAACATCTCCTGGAAGTGCACATTTGCGCAGCAGGATACAGGTACTGATCGAGCAGGTTTTACCAGCAGTTGGCAGCTCAGCATGAAGCAGAGCGAGGATCGATGCTGAAAGATGGACCACACCATTGACATGCCAGAGAAGACATGGTCAGCAGGCGAGGACCAAAGGAGAAAGGACTGACATACCTGGCAGAAGTGTGCTAGACCTACAAGAGATTTTCAGTAATGAACGTGGACATTTCCCCCCCCACCCTGGTTGTTGAGGGGATCAAAGCAGTTTATCCCTGTAATCCTGAATTTGCAGGTCCAAGGTTCTAGCTGTGGGTTGGTGGGAGGGCATAATGCAGGGAACTCCTTTCCCTGCTGTTACATAGCAATGGAAGAGAGCTTGTGCTGAACTGCAAACACATGGGAATATTTTTGCACCAGGTTCATTTCTCAGCAGCGCAATGTCACGAAAACAGGATTTCAGTAACAAAAGTTGCTTGCTGGTGTAAAGTATCATGAATGGGCCCCAACATACTTCTTAAAAGACTAAAAGCATTTTTTTGCACTATCCCATTATTGCTTACTGTCAGGGACTCTGGGATGACAAGTGTTTTCTGCCAACAGGTAAAGCCTCAGCAAACATGAAGGAGGAAGAAGAGGGCAGGGGCACTTTACTGTGGACTTCAGTCTGAATAAAGACGAAGCATTGGATCTGTCCCCTCACAGATCAAATCCACCAGGAGCAGGATGTATTCAAAAGATGTTACTTTAGGCTGGATCTCCATTAAAAATAAAAAATTTCAAAAGAAAAAAAAAAACCACAAACGACCAAACAAAACTGAAAACCCAAACCCAACCAACCAACCCAAAAGACCAAAACAAACTAAAAAACCACCACAACAAACCAACAAAGGCGTGAATAGGTGCAAGGGAAATTGCAAAATGTTTCGCTTCCTGCCACAGAGGAAATAGCTCCACTAAAAAAAGTTTCTTCTAAACAGGAGCTCAGGGGTGCGAGGACAGTATTTGATATGTGAAGCTGCTATTTGTTAAAGGACCAAAAAGCTGGAACCATTCCATGAAGCAGTGGGCGGCACAGCTGGCACTGCTGAGAAACAGCATCTGCTCAAACAGCTGAAAGTTACATGATATGTAACTGCCCCTTGTTCCCGATGGTCATGTCTAGGCAGTAACACAGAAGAGCATATAAAAACCCAAGCAGTACTCACCTTTGTCTTCTGCTGTTTGAGACAAAACAGAAACAAAATAAAACCAGATGTGATCAAGCCTTCTAAATCTCAGCCTTTTTGCCTAGCCATCACACCAGTGATTAAAAAAGGATTAGTAAACTACAAGCTTAGTGAAAGCTTTCGCTTACAAAAAAAAAGAACAGTACTTGTCACTGTACAAAATAAAGATGTAAGTTCATTGTTGACTGTTCCACGATAGAGCCTTGGTGGCCTGTGCATGAATGCACCACATTGCAGATGCCGTCCAACCTGAGGTTCTTTGGCAGACCTTCTGCCTTACAGCAGTCTCTGGGTTTCCCTGCAGCTGTCCAAGGGGAGCAGCATTTTCTAGAACCTAGATCACCTCAATCTACAAGCAACTAACAGATACCTAGTCATCTCATCAGACTGAGCTGTCTTGGAAAGTCTCTCCCTGCACCTGGACAAAGGGCTGCTTTGCTATTTTTTGTCCATGACTCGCAATCCTTTGTGAGGATCAGGGTAGATGGTCATTTCAAAGACTCTGATTTTCATCCTCCTGCTGCCTATGGTCACATCTCCACTTATTCACTAAGAGGAACAGCTGAGACACCACAGTTCCACAGATCTTCACTTCTAGTCATACAGTGTGGCATCAACATTTTGGGAGTGCAACTCATGCCCTTTCCCTCTGACCCAGAAAATTCAGACTGGAGCTCTGGCATCACAAGTCGCCAGCTGCTGACTTCCCAAAGTCTGGGCTGTAGAACATATTTTCTTCACATTCGAACTCCACGTATTCATTTGCAAACTAAGCATCCCCCAAATCCCTACTTTGACCTTTTGTCTCTTTATGGGATGAAAATTGCACTCGTGAAGGTCAGCAAAGTCCCACTGATGTTGCAGGACCACACTTCAATGCCAGCTTCCTGTGCTAGGACAACATCCGTCGCACAGCACTGCAAAGCTGAACATGTTCTCACCAGAACTGCTTGCTGCCAGTATCCTTCCGGGCTCTGGAATGGCAGCCACTTGTCCCTCTGCTCTGCAAAGCCTGGCTAGCCCTACTCCTGCTGTCTAGTTTGTGTTGCCCATCCCCTCGGGACTGCAGCACCCCACATCTTCTGAGCTTTGCCAGGTGGCCTCTTGAAATCCCTCTGACCCCTTCCACAGTGATTTAATAGCATCATTTCAGGAGACATCACATTGCAGAAGGGACAACATTTTTCTTCAGTAGGAGCAGAGCAAGATTTAAACAACAATGCTATTGCTTTGCTGCACTATCAAAAATGTCTCCAAGCAGGAAGAAATACGCTCAAAGCCCCCAGTGAGGTCCCCTGGACTGCAGAGATACCACACCCTCAAAATCTCAGAGACTGACACTAACGAGTCTGCCCTGGCGCTCCTGGTCTCACTACCTGCTTTCACACCTACCTGGAATCCTCACCCGTGACATCTTTGCAGCAAGTTTGCAGAGCCTCAAGTAATACCCTACTGCAACAGCACGAGTAGCTGACTGACTGCACAACAGCCTAACACTAATTTTACTGCCTTCCCCTCCCTGTAATTAGACTCTCCCACTCTAAAAGGAGAACGGAGATCAACTGTAAGACTATTTAAAGTGCTACCACAAACACTTGAACTGAAACAGGTGAAACCAGGGCTCAAATTCAACTTTTTTTTAGTTAGGCTTTCATTTTTACATTTAGTAGAGTTTCACCTGTCGTCTGACAAGACTGCTTCTTCCCAGGACAGCTGCACCTTTCTAAAGTGGACTGTGGAAATCAGTCTTTTAAGAGGAACTAAAACTGATATGTTCTGTGCTGAACCAGGGGTTTAAAGGAAACCCTTAAGGCACAGGGCTGTTCTCATCAGAACAGGAGCTGTGGATAGGTACAAATGATGTGCTCTCACCAACTAGTGCGCTATTCAGAAAATATTTTTTTCTGAGAGAGAGGTCTACTTGAAAGACTGGGTTTTAGGAACAGGAGTTGCATAGATGGCTTGGATCTGGCAGAGCAGACTGTCACTTTGAGAAGCACCTCTTGGCTTATTTTAAGAAGATTTTTTTCTAGAATGCAGGTATTGAGGGCTATAGCCAGTCCTTTAGGGTCAAACCTACTTCAGAGCTCTCACATGAACTGGAAAACAGCTCCTGTCTGAATAAAACAGCCAGAATTTGTAGTGCCCTGCGTGTTGCCAAGGCAACTCTGAGCTTCTGACTCAGCTTCCTGGTGGGAAGCGGTAGGTCTAAAGAGGTCAGAAGGATACAAGACTTTTGATTTGAAACACTCTTTTCCTTTTCATTTGTACTTCACTTTTTGATGGAGTTAAAAAACTACACTGCAATCAGGACAGGTCAACCAAAGCATTCAGGCCAGTCAGCACAGTCTTGGTGCTGATTTAAAAGGTGACTTTGATCAGAACATTGAAAAGAACAGAAAAATCAGCACCCCTGGAAAAGGCAACATTGTTTGGAGATACACATGTGTGTGAGGGGTTCCTGTGCTATATTTTGTAGGAACAGTTATGAAAAGGCTTTGTCCAAGAAGGTGTCTAAAATCATGAGAGTTACTCGTGTAAGTCAGATGAGCTGAGGCCTATCACAGCATCTCCAGCTGAGATTATTTCCAGAGTATCCAGGAACTCTCTCTGAAAGATCATTATATGATATGCACAACTTCAAAACACACTGGGTTACAATTAAGAAATCATTTAGAATTCAGAGAGTTTTTGCCCCGCTTTCCAGATACTCCCCAAACCTGTAAGTTGATTTGCCCCTGCAACATGCAGAGAGAGGTGCAGCCAACAGGGCAAAGCTGGGATGCTGTTACAGGCTCGATCTCTAGTGCATGGTCTTCTTTCTCATGCTGATGGCAGTTTTCAGTTTCCAAATTATTCTTATTTTTACTCACTCCCCAGTTTGTGAGTTCCCACACTACATTATTAATTATTTCATTTAAGGTAACTAAAAACTGGCTCCTGCTTGTTTGCTCTCCCACAAGGACTGTATCTGCCCCTAACCTTTTGGGGTGTATTGAGATCTTGGGATTCACATTTGAAACCAAAAATAACCTTTAGAGTGCAGAGGTCATCTTCCTGAAGAGGTCTCTTGATCCCCTAGCTTTTTAAATCACAGGGTCAACTTAATTGGGTTCATGGTAGAAATATGAGTAAAGCTTGGGTATGCCGTGCTAAAGTTAGACCTACAGCCTCTTTAGACTGAAGGACTGAATATAAACAAGCCATCTTCCCACTGCTTTTCAGCTGGAAAGTAATTCACACCCAGAGGCTTCAGAGTGGCTCTAAACCCCCACACTTTGAGATGCCTTCATTCCACCTAAGTCTAGTCAAAGGAAAATGGCCAAACATGCCAGAAATTTAGCAGCTTAGGGTGTTTAGCAGGATCCTCCTCTAGTTCACCTAGCGGAGCAGCCATACCACAGGGGTAGCTGTCCAAAGAGATGCCCAGAGTCAAGTTTTGCTAGAAAATGGTTTCAATTCCTGAAGTATTAACAGAGAGGGGGTCATGTGGAAACTCACAAGGGCTCCTTGGTGTGCTGTGCCTTTGACCAACAGCACCTTGCAATAAGAAGAGCCTCAGCAAGTTCTTCTCTGCCCACATGGCCTCTTAAGTCATTCCCTACACAGATTCCCCTGGGCCCTCTGTTCCAGTATGCAACAAAAGTCAGCAAGTCCTTCAGGTGCAAACTAGTTTCTAGGAACAGATTGTTACAGGTAACAATCATAATGGAGAACAGCTTTGCTAATAAGCCAAGAAAATCCTTGGTTTTAAACCACCCCTCTGTACTCGTATTCCTAATCTCTCCTTTTGGAACTGGCAGCGACTACTTCAGCTACACAGCGCAAAGACTTTTATACACCTGGTACTAGAATCATATTCTTAAGTTCCTTGCGCAGAAAAGAGACTGACCTTGGGTTCCAGAGGCCTGACACAATGTCTTCAGAGAAGCACACTTACATCACACTTACTGTGAGGTTCAGCACAATCTGCCAACAGGGAAGTACTTTAGAAGACTGAATTAAGCCACTGAAAAGCCTAACAGAGAGCATGATTTGGACACAGCAATAACTTTATAGCTAATTTTACTCTTGGAATATCAAGGAAAGAAACTTCCCCTCCCCCATTTTTTGACTTAGCAAGTATCCTTTTCAAGGGCAAAGTCAACAAAAATATCATGAGGAACCCCACTGCAAACATAGAAGCTCCACACCAATGCAAGATGCAGGACAGCACAGACCAGTGAAGTCACTAAAACTGGGCTCTGGAACAAGTCTACCGTATGTCTCAAAGCCACTCTCTCTGCTTGTTCACGCTATGGTGAACATACGCGATACCGCTCTTCATGCCACATTACAGAAGAAGAACTTGAGTAAATCCAGATCCCACAGAGAAAGCAGATAGCATTGTGATAAGCTTTCTGTAAGCCAGTTGTGGATCCCATGCCCAGATCACTACCACAAAAGAAACAACCAAAGAATTCAAAGTTTATTCTTTAAAAAAGTTATTTAAGAAGCAAAATAATTTACTTCAAACCAAAAGAGATGCATTATTGAAAGCAAATAATTATACAAGGTAACAACAAATTAGCCCTTGGATAAAAAGTCTAGATCCCAACAGTTCCCTGCTATCCTGGAGGTCATACACAAACAGTCACTCAAGGCTTGTGGAGTAAAGGAAGACCACATATAGGATCAGAATGCAATTCAAGTTTCCACTTCTCTCCTTCCCCCCCCATAGGCCTGAAGTTGCCTGAAATCCAATTCCAAGTCACTGAACTGTACTGAAAATTATGATGGCTTAAGCCTCATGGTTGCTCTCCGAAGTCCTACTGGTGACAACAACAAAATTCGAGCAGTGCTGTTTGAACGAGGCCATGGAAGGGGCACACTAACACACAACAAGAGTTGTACTGTCTCATTAGACAGCTGGTCTCAGTCCATAGCAACAGAAACATTTTTTTCAATTATTGGCACCTACAATTTTTGAACAAGAGCTTTACCTTTTTCCTGTATTTTACCTCAAAGTTGTTTACACCTGTTCTTCCCAGTCAGGATAGCAAAGTTAGCTTGGCAGTAAACAGTGCTGTGTGTTAGTTCTAAATAACAATATTTGGACTAAATCTACAAAATCACCTTTTCCAGGGACCAGTCTTGTGCAAAAACTTATCTGCTTATCTTCTAATTAATCTTCCCAAAACTTCTCGTGGCTTTGTCCTTACACGGTTTTCTCTCAGTTGCCACCAAAATCAGGGTTCTCTTATAGACAGCTGGAAACAAAGTGCAGCCATTTGCTTCGTACTCGTGACTAACACAATGCTGATTTTGTATCACTCGTGAGATCCGAAACTAAACCCCTGCAGATGGGAGCACCGCCTGTGCAGTTCAGCTCTGCAGCATCCTAAAAGCTGATGCATCCCCCTCTAAGGCTGCACAGGTGAAATACACACTGACCTGCCCTTACCGGGTCTTACTTCCTTTTAAGATTTTATATAGCCCAAGACAAAGGGAACACTGAAGAGAAAGTAGGTGCATTTGCCAGTTCCCATACAATTCTGAGAATTCACAACTTTCGGAGTTACAGCCAGTAGGTTTTTAATGACAACTAGAACGTGCCATGCTACGTCAAGAATTGTTATGACAAACCTCCATCCAAAAGAAGTATTTTTCCATAGTTGATTACACAACCTTCAAACAGCAAATGCCAGCTGCACAAGGTTTCCCATGGCCACAAGCTGCCATGATCTGAACTCTGCAATCCTGCTTGCCAGGAAAAAAAACAACTATCTGTAGCCATCCATAACACTGCCCACCACTACGTATGCTGCTGGAAAAGAATGTTTTATGTAGAACTATTGTGGTTTTCAATCTTATCAGTATCACATCAGTCAAGAGTAAAATCAATGGCAAAAAGTACTTATAAGGATTATCACAAATAAAGAAAATGTGATGCAGATTGATCCTCTTCATTCCAAGAAGAAAATTAAGAATGTAGGTAGTGAAGGAAGTTATATTAAAAGGAACAATTTCTTCTCTCAGTATTTACTAATTTCTAGTATCATTTGAAATGAAGAACTTCAAATTAAGATGTATGAATCTGACACCAACCATCTGAAATTGAGTCCCTTGCAACTTCTCTGGGCGTGCTGGTTCTGCAGACCAACTGAACGCTCCCTCTGTTGGCTGAAGGTTCATTATTCTTCCACCAGACAGTAAATGGGAATTCAGCTGTGCTGTGGGACACACTGTCTGACCACACAGGAGAGAATCCCGTGTCAGCAGCACAAGAACTAGGGAAGGACACCATATTCCAAGGAACACCAGTAGGTTTTGCAACAGTGACCACACTCGTACATCCCAATTATGAGGTGATGGCGTTGTGTTCTAGGAAGAATCCACACGGCTTAAGCAGCAATTCTCTCGCACTCTGAGGCTGCTGGAACAAGTCTAGAGTTCCCAGCAGTGTATCAGACACCTTCTGTGTAGTCATCACTGAACTTGCTTCCTTCCTCATTTTGCAAGGATGCTGCCATCGGAAGCTCGCTCCGTTCTCCATCACAGCTCATTATCTTCTCCCCTCAGTCTGGACATCTTAAGAGCATGACAACCACTGCACCAAATACACTCAATCTGAAATCTCACACTCCTTCCCTGACACGGAGACTCTCCAACTACATTTTACAGAGAGATATTTTGAAGAGACTATGTTTACGGTCTGGCAGTAAGAAAATAATTCAGAATAAAATAATTTGCAACATAACAGAGCTGAATAACAGCTCTGCAAACTAACCTCCAGCTACGAGATTAACTACTGAGAAGCTGCCCATAAATGTTGGCAGTTAATGTTAAAAATGAACAGCTGACTAATTTGGTCCGACCTGGAAGAGATCTGAATGCTGCAGAAAACCAGTATGAAATATGAAGAGTTCCACCTACAAAGAAAGTAAAACACAGATGCAAGATATACCTCTTGCTAGTTCAAGAGTCTTACAAGTGCCTGCTGGATCTTCCAGCCTATGAATTCCTGGTTTAGTATCCTGTCAGGCAAAGAGATCACCCATGCAAGACCTGCCTGCTTCAGACAATGAGCTCCCAAGAAATTCCAGTCTTTGGGGCTTTCCTCAACCCAAGGGAACAGGGGACAACTTCACATCTTCTTAGCAAACAGGCACTTAAGTTAGGAAAGATTTCTCCTTTTTATTACAGAAAATGAAGGATCAGTTAAGTGGTACTCCTGGCACAACGGAAACGTCGCAAACACGCTGTATGGGAGCACAGAGAGCAGACACCGACCTGCTATGTGACAGGAGCATTCACGTTGGCAAAACCATCTCTGACATTACCTGCCAAGCAAGGATTAGTGCCACTCCTCTGGCAGCACCGCAAATCAGAATCCAACAGAGAGGGGACAAATATCACTTCTAGCTTTTACTCTAGAGGTAAAGTGTCATCTTTTTCACAGCATTTAGTCTCTACAGTTCACTTTTCTCGTGACTGGTTTTCTTCTTGAACAAACCCAGATAACATAGTGAGAAAAGAAACCCAGTACATCAAGAGATGCGACTGCTCCGTGAGCTGAGCAAGGAGGTAGATGCCAGAGATGTTTCTCTTCAGATGGAGCACACAAAAGGACCTTGTGCTAATTAACTGGTACCAAGATTCTGGTCACTGGCACCAAAATACTGCAGGGCATCAGCATGAGACACAACACAGTAGCATCGAGACTCGTCCAGCAGCTACATCTGAACCACGTATTCTTGGCATCTGGAACAGAAAGGCACCTCTATTAGCCGCTGTCCAAATTTGCGAGGGATGCGCAATGCAACAGTGTAGTACAAGTCCTGAACGGGTCTACCTGGTTTTATAGTGATGAGCAACATCTTTTCAATTACACTTAGCTGGGGAACTCAGAAATGTCATTACTCTCATTATTTTATTTGGTTAATCTTCAAACAGTGCATATCCCAGAGGAACACAGCTCAAGATAAGCTGTGCAGAAGTTAAGCAATCAGCAGCAAATGGCAACCACAGAATTGCGCACTCTCCTTTTTCTATTTGAGGTGTTTCTCGTGTACAAGACAGAAATTACACATTCTCCAAATAGTCAAAATGGCTTCCCAAAGAAAGGAGAGACTGGCAAGAGTGACACAGTAAAAAAACAACAAGAAAAAGAAATTAAAAA
>VWZK01016527.1:150767-169537 GCA_013396935.1 Baryphthengus martii | reverse complement strand
AAAAAAAAAAAAAAAAAAAATCACAGAATTATCAGTTCAGTGGAGGTCCCCAGGCCACAGCCAAAAGGTTGCTGTGAATAGAATTTCCTTTTCTTAAGCTTTGTGACCTACTTAGAGAGAAATAAATAAATAAATAAATTTGCAGAAGTTATTAGTTGTAGGATCTAAATCTCTGGGTCTCAGTGCGATGTATAACAGGGAAAAAGTCCACCTATAGCAGCTTGTATCTTTAACCCATGCTTATCATCAACTGAAAGACACACAGACAAGAAGCCAAGGAAAAACACTTACAGCTGCTCACCTTATCACATCACAACGCACGACAATCCCATACAGCCTTGATTCCCATCTTCATTGCTGTTGAGCTTTTTCATCCGGTACTGCCGGATCTCTCTCACCAGTGTGTAAAACGCATCTTCCACACCCTGAATGCAAATGATCCAGGTAAAGTATTTTCTTTCCCGAAACTTTTGAGATCACTGTACTTTCCACTACAGAATCCCTTAACACATTTGAAAGACACATTTCTAGAGGAAGAGTAGTAGCGAACGTATCCCATGACTCGTAAGAAATCAGCACTTATGTCCAAAACTCTGCTTACGTTCTTATCTCCTCCTCTGAGGCAAACATCCAGGGCAGCAGCCATTCAAACAAGGCAAATCGTAACTGTAGAGAGGTCCCCTGCAGCAAACAAGCTACTTCTTGACCAATCAGCTCTGGTTTAGAATTCTTAGAATTTTCTGGCTGCTGCTTAATAATTGCACCTTTTCTGCTTTATTTCACACCGATGTAGGTAGAACACAGGCTGCCTGAGCAGCCATACGTTCAAAGCAACTCTGAAGAAGTCTGGGGAATTCTTTCTGTAAACATAATCTTATAGTTGGCCTTCACAAAGAAGACAAGAAAACCAAAGAGGTATGGGATGAGTAACCACTTCCCAGCAAGAGCAGATGGAGCTCTCTTCTTGTTACGAACACGACCCACTTGAAAGAAAGTCAAGATGAGTATGAAGCGATGTGTGCAATGGCCTAGCCCCGTGATAAAGAGAGTGAGTGGGGAAATCAAGAGCTAGAAGTCGCAAATAGATTAAAAAATGCTTACTCCTGTAGATAAGCAAAAAGAACACGTGAAAGTAGAGTATTCAGCATTCAGAAAGAAGTCAGACCACGAATGGAAACGTCTTACCTGGCGTGTTTTAGCAGATGTCTCTATGAAGGGGATTCCATAGCTTTTTGCTAATTCTTGAGCCTGTTTTGTGTCTACTGTTCTTGTGGGCAAGTCACACTTATTCCCCACCAGCACCATTGGCACGTCATCTGAATCTTTCACTCTCTTGATCTGTTCTCTTTAAAAGGAGAAATAAGAAGTTAGGAACTACTTTTTTAAACATAAAATCTGTTTTAGTTCTGTGTTCAAACAACCTTGTTCTGCAAAAACGTATTAAAGTTGAACAGGATCTCAGAGGTTCTGACCTACAGCAGTAAGTCTAATAACGTGAAACACTCCATCTTCTAGCCCATGTATAACTCCACTGATTGCGTTTGCCTTCATCTCTTTTTGATTAGAGATGTTCTGTACGCTCTAAATATTTGATCATCACAAGCCAGGTCACCGTCCTACTCTCGACTGACTAATTACTGCTGACGTAGAATGCAAATAAGCTTGAAAAACTCCCCTGAAAGTGAGTGATTTAATAATTGTCTATCAATCGATCTTCACTGGATCTAATTGCAAATAGGTCTGATACCTTTCCCAGCCGTCCCTCCCGGCAGCAGGCCCAGACCATACCTGTAAAGGTTGATATCAGCAAAAGATTTACTGTTGTTGATGGCGAACACACAGAGGAATCCCTCCCCAGTCCGCATGTACTGGTCACGCATGGCACTGTACTCCTCCTGTCCTGCAGTGTCCAGAATGTCTAACAGGCACGTCTCTCCATCAATAACAACCTGCTTTCTATATGAATCCTGCAAAATACAAAACCAAATTTTAGATTAGACAAAAACATCACACTACTTTCTGCCTTGGGCATTCTTAAGAAAAAATAAAAATAATAAAGAAAAATACAATTCAGAGGAGCTTTTCTAGTGCACTCAAGGAAAAAATACCAGTATCTAAAATTAGCATTTAAAGTGTTACTCTACAGCTCCTCAATTTGGTCTTCATAAGAAGTATCTTACTTGGTAGACAGAAAAAAAAAAAAAATTTATAAATACCATCACTACCAACTCACGACTAGAATCCACAATCTACCCAGATCGGTGGCGACTGTTTGCACTGCCACTGGCTGCCTACGCTCTGCTTTGGGAACGGGAGGTAGAACGGACAAGGAACCTTTAGAAGAGTTTTCCCGGAATTTCTTATCCCGTGCCCTCTGGCCTCACATCCGGCTTTTTAATCAAAAACAAATCAATCAATCAAACTCAGTAGCAGCCTCCCGCCTCGATCCGCGCAAAGCTCCGGGCCTGGGATCGCCACCGGCGGCTCGGCCGCGGCCGCCCCGCGCACCTCGATGGTGGGGTCGTACTCGTCCACGAAGTGGTTCTGGATCAGCTGGATGGTCAGCGCGCTCTTGCCGACGCCGCCCGCTCCCACCACTACCAGCTTGTACTCGGTCATCGCCCCGCGGCCACCTCGGGCGGAGCNGGAGGGAAGGGGGCAGGAGGAGGGAGAGGGGAAGAAAAAAAAAAAAGCACACAGACATCAACTATTTCACCTTGATGAAAGTCTCAATACAGCTATGGAAAGCCTAAGTATTTATTCTTTTACAGTACACTGGGTGCCGGCTGCAAAAAAAAAGAAAAAAAAGTATTCACTTCAGGCACAACTTTTTTTTTTAAATTTAAATCAGTAAAAGAAACTGGGTTTAGAAGCTGCAGTGTTCTAAGCAGCAGCAGATTTGTGCATTGTTTTAAATATATTTAAATTACCACACTGATGGCACACCTCAGCCTTACGGAATTCTGCACTGCACGTGTTTCAGAACGCTACAAAAATAAGTCTACCCCAGAAAGACACTCTCATTAAGCTCTAACAACTTTGCTGGCTAAAGGACTCAAGTTAAATGAAATACTAAAACACTGTAAATTTGGCCATGAACTTGTCTGAACGTTCATACAGGGTTTGCATCAAGTTGAATTTACTCCACCTTCACACAGTCCTCAGAATTTGAGCTGAGTGAGCTGGCGCTTGCCTTCCGCTTGGAAGTAAGGAGACAATGCAACCGAGCGCTAAGGCAGAGTAACAGCTTGGCCAAAAGAAGGATAAAGCATAGGTAACTGTAGTGCAGAATTCCATAAGGTCTACCAGAGTAGAGCTGTCTAATGGTTACTCACATAGGCAATGTAGATTTGCAGTTACCAGTTGCGTTAAATGCACCATTCAAAACAAGCTTCTAAAGTGTGATACTATAAGGCGCCACCTTAAGTTCTCCAGAATGCAACTGTGCATAATTTTAAAATGGTTTCATAAATTTATTTTAAACATAACATGAGAAGGTGTTAAAACCGGTGTAATAGCTTCTTAGAATTTGGAGGAAGGGATGAATAGGGAGATATTCAGTACCCTTCACCAGCCCCCACCACTCAATCGTACATCAGGTATGGGTTTTGTGGATCAGTCTATAACACCAGCTTGACGGATCTTTCTCTCTGCACCAAATCCCTGCAAGGAAAACAAGAACTTTTAGATCCAGCATCACACCTTAAAGCAAACCTGTTCTCTTCCAGGTACAGCATGAGCATGTTCCTCATTAGCCACATTTGTCTTCAGAAACAGACAGTAAGGAGACAGGGTCTGTGGGTTGCTCTTTATAGTCCCAGATACTTCAGATTCCAGACACTTTACCCCTTTTGCTCAGCAAGTGGCAGCAGAATCTTACTCAAAATCCAATTTTAGTTAAAGGGATTTCACTTGCAGTCTCTGAGAAAGCGAGCAGGAGGTTTATAAAAGTAAAACCAAGTAAGTAGACAGTCATTAAGGGCTACAACACAAGCAGCAACTGGTTGCTTGTGTACTGTCTGCTCTTCTGAAACCACAGCACAGCTACTGACTCAGGGGACAGTGCCCCTGACCTCCCCCAGCAGGTGACCAGGTCACTCTGGAATGAAAGCAGACACCATGTGTGAAACAGTTCGGGCTTCCAGAGGAAGCCATGTCATGTTACCCCAGTTAAAACAGAAAGCGCAGCCATTCTGCAAGCCAGCCTCTTATCTCACGTACCTTTGAGTTATCCGGTCCCCTAGGCTGACGAAGAACTGTTAGACGAGGAGCGTTGGCATCATCCAGATTAATGCTCTTTAAACGATTAACGAGCCTGTCCGGACGTGGAGCAGCAACGGCCTTCGCGCCTTCGCTGTAACAGAGTCAGCCACAGAGAGCACCAATCACCCTGAGCCACCCAGCTCACCCTCACCTTCCCCGTGAACCGTCAGCATCCCCTGTGCTGCCTGAGGGCCCTTTGGGATGACACTCAGGTGTCTGCCTCGAGACACAGGGCTCCGTGATAGCAGGAGCTCAAAACAGCCTTCTCTAAAGGGTGTTCCTTAGTTAGGGCAGGTGCTGCACTTACTCTCACGCACACTTCACTGCTATTCCCTACAGATCTGTTCCCTTTAACTGCAACAATAGCTTGAGTTGCCAGCACATAATGGCTTAGCATTAACAGCTTTGAAGAGAACAGACAATTTAGAGAGAAAATAAAATTAACTTTCTGTTGCTGTAGAAATGCTCGCTCTCAAGCTTAAGCAAGAGTCAAATTGTGTAGTTTTCTTCAAAATGTGCAAGTAGTTCAAGAAAAAAAAAAAACAAACACCCATCACCTTTAAGAAATGACATGCAAAAAAGAATGCCTAACAACATTGGTTTTCTGTTTAAAAATGAAAGGTGCTCTTGAGGAAACAGGTGGAAGCTCTGTGTACTACGATGCTGGCCAGAGAGGCCATCAGCTGTGTAGAAATACCATCAGTTTTCCTCTTCACTGATTTCTACTTAGAAGGCTGTACCCAAGTTCCTGCTACAGGGGCAGCTTCTTATGAATAGATTTAAAAAAAAAAAAAAAAAGAACGAACAAGCTATCTGCAATTCAGAAAAGCTGAGGGTTATGCTGCTGGACACCCCTACAAGTGCTGGCTGCTCTCAGGTGAGAGGCTCTCGCTGGGGCTCCCACACCAGGAGCAGCGAGCTCTGACTCAAAGCAGGACACGCTCCTCTGCCATGCGCCAGATTAAATCTCTTTAACTCAAAATCCTCACCAGACACGCCAAACGTTACAGGCACTGCATTTTCCTGTGCGCTGGTTCAGGATTACAGAGAACTCCACTTCATCCCCAGCCTGCAGCTCCACACCATCCTGAACTTCTTTGACATGGAAGAAGAGCTTTTTGCTGTCACCCACTTCGTAGTTAATGAAACCAAACTGAAAACCAACACATCACAAGGTTATTTCTTTCCTCTCAATCCAAACAGACACAAAGACTTACTGATGCTTGCAGTTCAGCTCCTTTTAGAAAAAAACCAACCCCTCTGAACTGAAGGGCTTAATACAAGCAGAAATGCAATTTCTACACCGAACAAAACATCCTGTCTGGAAACAATACTTATGGAAGTCTATGCACTCCTCTTGGTTTTGTAGCCATAATTAAACCTCAGTCTATACAGCAAGTTCTGAAAACTGCCAGTGGTGACAGTTGTATTCAACTGCGAAGAATGCTGTTGCATGTTCTAAGATTCCACCCTAGAAGATATTCAGTACAAACTACTCCGTGTTTCAGGCTGTCACTAGTAGAAGTCGTCAGTTACTTCCACTTTCTGTTCCACTCATGTATAAACCCAAAACTCATCTAGCCTCTCCATAAATGACTAGAGCTCAGCATTCCACAACAACTACAAAAATGGAAAACCTTCACAGTACTTATGTTCTAATCATTCTGAGATGCAACTGACTAGGGCCACGTCCTGAGTTTGGCCGGGATAAAGTTAGCTTTCTTATTAGTAGTTGCTACAGGGCTTTGTTTTGGATTTAGGATGAGAATAATGTAGATAAGATGCCAATGTTTTCATTACTGCTGAGCAGTGTTTACACTAACACAAAGACTTTCCATCTTCTCATGTTGCCCTGCCAGTGAGCAGGCTGGGGGTGCACGAGGAGCTGGGAAGCTATGCTGCCAGGACAGCTGACTCACACTGGTCAAAGGGATCTATTTGTAGAACATCTCAAAGACGTGTTTTCAGAATCAACCAGAGCAGGAACTGCTGCCCAGTAGTATGGATGCATCAGAACCAAAGTACTGAGCTCACCTTTACTCAAGTCCTATTACAGAGGCTTGTGTAAACCTTGTGTAACCTCTGACTTACAGACTTAATTGCCTAGAATCAGAGTAGAAAGCAATCCACTTGTGCACAACAAGATTCCTGGATTCAAGTGCTGAAGTGGGTTCTCATCTGCCTTGTGCCAAGTCAAGCAGTTATTTCCTACTTATGTGCATCTTCTCTTCCCAGCAGCAGCCACTCACCTGGTCTTTCACACATTCCACTGTGGCTCTGCGGAACGGTGTGATGTTAACAGCCATTGTCTGCCCATTTTGACCAAGAACACAGAGCTGAAACTTCACTGTCTCTCCCTTTTGCAGACAGTCACCTTTATTTGCCATTCCAACAATTCCAAATGGATAGACCTCTCCCTTCATCTCACCTAGAGGAGAAAGTACCACACAGAATTGAGAGGCATCCTTTCCTACCTGAGGGCATTCAGAACTTATTTCCAATATAAGAAGTGCTTCTTTTACTGTCAGCTTAGTAGCATGAATGCAGTCTGTAGTATGACTATAATCCTCAACACCTACAGTTTATCAGAGTTGTAAGCTGCTTCTGCATTTGTGAAAGGAACACATAATTTAAAAGTAACAAATCTCACCATCCTCCATGACTTCAATCATGCCCTGGTATTCAGTTTGTGTGGGATCTACACTCCTTAAAGGACGAATTACTTTACCAGAGTAAACAGTTGGGTCAGCTTCTTCAGTGATACCATTCACTGAAAAGAAACAGACAGTGGAAGAACAGGATGTTCTCATTATACTTCATTTTAAAAAGAATCCATAAGTGATTCAGATTAACCAGAAGCCAATAGCTTTCAATGCAAGACACCTAAGGCAGCACACACTACCACCCAGTGAAACAGCGTTAACAGAGCAGTAAGTCATGACAGCGTCTCTAATCAAGACCACATTGATGTTGCAAACATAGAAGCAGAAAAATATTTTCTCATGGAACTAGACACCATGGAACTTTAAATGCAAAGCAAAGCATTTTACTTATCTTTCACTAGCATCCCCATTCTGTTTTCCCTTTAAGATTATTGAATGATTGAAGTACGCATTTTTTGCCCCTAAGCCCTTAATATCACCACCTGTATTCCTCCTGCAAATTTCCTTCTGTGAGGTACAGTGCAGCTACTGCAATTACTAGCCTGGCTATTTCTGCCACTAAGTCTCCTTATAACCCTCCAACTGAAGAGGAGAGTACAGCAAAAGTCTAAAGAGCTGCTACTGCCTACAGGGCCGTTGGTCTGCACTGTCTGTTTTCTGGGAACAGAGGCAACAACTTTCTGGAAACCAATGACTACCACATTAAGCACTGCCCTCTTGGTCTAAGCTCCAACTGTAAACAGATTATTAATGAACTTTATCCATCAGCATCTGCCAAAAGCCTTGTAAGCAGAAAATACCAGGTACAGACTTACCTGCATGTGTTTTGTTCACCTTTTCTGCACTAACTTTGTTTCCTTTGCCTTTTGACAAGCTGTATTCAACAGTGTCTCCAAGTTCCAGGCTATCAATATCACCACAGTATTCACTACAGGAAGGGAATTTAATAAAATTTCTCTGTAAGTTACATGACAAAAGTGATACCCATCCAATACTTACAGAGCTAGTTAAATAGTTTCTGATCAACTTAGGTATCTCACATTTTCAAGAAATCCTCATTGAAGAAAGTGAAGCATTTCAAGCAAATATATATATTTACACACACAGATGCATAATACAACTGTATTTCTTGGCCTAGGATTCAGAAGCACAGAACATCAAGACTGCTGACTAACGGAGATGTCTGAACCAGTCCAGAAAAGATAGTAAATGGAAGCTGAGACACCTATGCATGCCTACATTTGTGTGTGTGCACGTCAAGTCAAATTGGTTTAAGTCAACCCTATGAAACTTCGCCCCTCCCCCTGCCCTCTCAAACGAAACAAATAACTCACACACACAAAACTAACAACAATAATAAAACAGTCATTTACCTGTAGTGGAAAAATATCTCCTTATCATGATTAGCTGTTTCAATAAATCCAAAGTTGTCTTTCAGGGCTGCCACATACCCCAAAAGCCTCTTCGAACTGTAATTGCGTCCGAGCATTCTAACAGAAACAGCTGTTTGCAGACCAGTTCTCTTTACTTCACAAACACAGAACTCAACCTGTTGAAGAAGTACATATCAATACTAGATAGAAAAAAAAACAAATAAACCACAATCACCAAACCCATGACCAACCACAAAACCCTGAAACAACTCTCTTCAAAGCTGTGTAGCTCTCATCAATACCTAGGCTCTCCAGGAAAGTAATTTTCTAGCCACTACTCTCCCAGAAACATCTATCAGTCATTGACATTTACTACATTCCAAAGAATAACAGTCACAGCAGCAATATCTGCAAGGCAATCCAGCCTCTAGCTCTCGGCTTCTTTCACCCATTCAGGATGAGAATCTTTATGTGATCACCACACACCACCACCGGCACACACTGAGCATGCACTCAGCTTTGTTTGCTTGTTTCAGATTTTTAAAAACAGTAATTAGTGCCTTCCTAGCACAGCTCCTGAACACTGCAGTTCCTAGGCTGCTCTTCCAGACCCTCAGGCAACTTCTCCCTTCCCATTGTCTGTTAGGCTAATTTGCTCCCTCTTCAACATCCATCTCTATGCCTATTTCCTCTTGAGTATTCACAAGCAGAATCCACTGTCTTAATGATAAGAATTCCTTGGTTTAAAAGCATCATTTACACAGTTATACACTATTTTCATATACGTATCACCACATTTTAAGATATTTTTCTTAGTTATAGAGAAGATTAAGCCACTGAAACCTAGGATGGAAGAACAGAAATGGGCAGCTTTACGCAAATGCTTTGTCCTTCATCTCTGTTCCAAAGGGAAGAACAAATACAGTAACAAGGTAAAATTCACATCTCAATGCACATAAAAGTATCTCCCAAGAGTATAGTTAAGTTATATTGCCTTATCTCCTAGCTGGGGACTAGTAGATCCTTCCACATCCTTGGCCTGGTAAGGAATGGTCAGTTTTACTCCACAGTCATCATAAACAATTATTCCATCCTCAGCTTCCTAAAAACAAGACAACAGAATTCGGCAGTGCCATTATTTGTAAGCAAACAAGTTTACTACACGCAATTCATGCACTGCTCATTTGAGCCACAGTGGTTTTACTGCTCAGCAACTGGTGAAAAAAACACAAAAGCAATCAAGTAAAAAGATTTTCAAAATATTGTCATAGTATCACTTAAGGAAAGAAAGCATTTACCACCATTTTCAGTAAGTATTTATTAAAGTTTGAATTCTTCTGGCTTTGTTTAAAATGCCAGAGAGCAGCATTACCTTCTCTTTGCCTTTATTTGGGCTAGCGGCCTTGGCTGGAGTGGCTTCTTTGTCTATAGTGCCCACAAAACGGTGATCTGATTGGGTGTGGAAAGAAACCGTGCCCTTTGGAAGTTTTTTAATCCTTATAGCATGATTTCTTTGGGCAGACAACATATCCTAAAAAAACCAAGATTGATCAGATTTTAGACAGACCGCACATAATTTCTTTAAAAACTAGTATTTCATAAAAGCATTAATCTCACTTACTGGAACGACAGTAAATTCTACTTCATCAGAAATATGGAGTTGATTTCCATCCATAATTTCACTGAAGTGAAAGAACATGCGAGCGTCCCGGTCCACACATTTAATGAAGCCAAAACCATCTCTCATTGCTGCAATCACACCCTGAGAAGAGTCAAACGCAGTGACAGCTTTACCACTAGCACACAACATGTATCTGCAGGTACTCCACATCTGTCTGTGGAGCACGTAACAAGTGGAACACAAGGTCTGAATCCTATGAAAATAACTCCTGGTTTATGTGCTATGCTTCCCTGCCAGACGTAATGCTAATATTTATAGTCAGCCTGAAACGCAAACAAGTCATCCGTACCTAGGTTCTCAACTTCTCATGAAGAGCGGAGAAGATTAATATAAGCCATTAACAAGAACGACTACAGTTAAAGAACGTGACATTACTACTACACAGAAAACACAGTCCTGAAAGGGGTAACTCTGCAAATACGTGTATCACCTATACAAGTATTATATACAAAACATATGAAACATGCAAGAATGTATATAAACAATAAATAAAACCAGGAGTCAGAAAAGTTTGAGAAAAAGCTTCAGTTTTCATTTCCCCTAAAGAATTAAAAACTTTTAAAAAGATAAAAGATAAAAAGATAAAACTTGCCATTTCCCTAGTTTCATTAGTAAACTGGAAAGTATTGGGAAGAACTTCAATATTGGTGGCTCGTTCCAGTTTATCACGTCTGTCTGTTGAAATATTGAATCGAACGTGGTCACTTTCCAGCAAGGTCACCTTGGATTTTGTATCTTTGTCTCCAAATGGGAGTTCTTTAGGAATCACAAAGTCAACTTTGATGCGGCCAGGTAGTGGATCACTCTAACAGACAGAAAACCCAACAGAAAAAGTTAGTTCACCTACAAGATGCAGCAAAACTGCAGACAGAATAGTTGGCAGGAATACGCATGCCAACAAAAGCACGAAATGACACCAGATGCCTGCTGGACTCAGACCACTATGCTTCATTTCTACCACCACTCCTAATTTGTAATTTACTGTCCACAGCCAAACGCAAGGTGGGTTTTGTTGTATGGTTTGGATTTATTTTTAAGCACCAAGCACGTATGGCGAAAGAAATTAAGACTATTTCAATAATCAAGTTTATAACCATACTCAGAATACTTCTAAAAGGCAGTACAGTTTTTTTATTAAGTGTTCAAAACACACCAAAAAACCCCACCCCAAATCTTCCCAAAACAAACTCACTTAGAACATTATGCGAAGTGCTCATGTACACTCTTCCCTCAAAGACAAACATTAAAGGTCAAGTTACTTCTGTCAAAAACCTTGTTAATTGTTAATGCTCACAGCAAGCCACAGATCAGGCTTCTTTTTCCCAGCAAACATTTTCTCCCCTTTTCCCTGTGCCTTTACTTTAAAGATACATCCTAAACCCTCAGAATACAAAAGAGAAATACTTGAAACATAAGAGAATACATATTTCTCAATGTACTATTATCCTAATGCCTGCCCTTTATAAGTTTTAGAAAAATTGCACACTGTGACTGCTACCAAGCTTACTCCGTTACTCTGCCACAATGCCTATGCAGCAGTCTGACAGGGAAAAGGGAACATTTTTACCATTTGACAGGAATTTAATACACTCAGTACAACATTTCTCAAACTTAAGTAAATGCTGAAACTTACCTGGTTTTTACTGGGTACTTTTGGAATAACTTTGGTTACAGTTCCTTCAAAATGTTCAATGCTGATATCTTCGAAAATGACAGTTCCTTGAGGGAGCAGTCTAACATCTGTTGCAACTTCTTTACCCTACAAGCACAAAATCAGTCAAATGCCCATAGAGAAGAGGCAAAGTAACAGACATTTTCCAATGAACCTCCTCCCCCCATTCATTTTACAAGTTAATTTGATGAAACAAACAGCTGTTCAGTTATGCCCTAGGATCTTGTCTTCAGTTTTTACTGGATTTCATCTTACATTTCTGTCTTTGATTGTAAACTCCACATCATCACCAGGCTGTAAGGCTTCTAGGTCACCTTTAAATTCACTATAGTGAAAGAATATCTCCTTCACGACATCACCCCTCTCAATAAATCCAAAGGCTTCCTAAGAATAGAACAAAGTGTTAAATAAATCGCCTATTCTCTTAATATAACAAGACAAAATTTTACAGGTACTGTCAAACACAATAAAAGATTAAGACACACCAGTATAGCAGGCTTATGAGTGCACGTAGCTAACAGACCACCACAAGAAATATATAAATGGAAATCAATGGGACTTCTTAACAGAAAAGTATTAGTACCAGATTAGCGGTTTAAACCACTTCATGCAGTTTATGTCCACAGCTTCAAGCTGTTAAAAGCTCTTAATGCCCTAAATATATGGCTTATAACACCACTTTTCAGAACAGCATTCCATTTTCAAATGAAACTTTAAAGCTAAAGCATCACTTACTTTCATGGCACAGACTACTCCTTGACAGCGGGCCTGTTTCTTTTTTAATAGCATAATGTTACGAGCACTTACAGCACCAGTACTAGAGGGGAAAAAAACCAAACAAACAGAGCAAACTTGAAACAACTCAAAACTGGAGCAAAAATGAAGATAAGAGTTCATAACGTTATTTCAGTTCTTGGAACAGGCATGAATTCTGCCTGACTACTAAAACAAAGTATGAAGTCAGAAAAGCAGTACCAACTTACTGTTTATTTGTATCAATTACAAAGTTTATTTTATCTCCTGTTTCCAGCTGTACATTTCCTTCAACATCCTCTGGGGTATAAGTCAAGTAAAACACTTCCTGTAAATTAACATTGACTAATATTACTCTAATTGCGGAATAGTTGTTTTAATGAAAGATTAGCAGAGTTTTGTTTAATAACAGTATTTGCTATTAAAGAAATTAATTTAGTGACAAAATTGAAAATGATCAAACATGGCATGCAAAACCATTCTTTTTTTCCACTGTGCTGTTTTCACGAGTCTGTAACAAGCAGCTTAAGTTGAAAGGTTTGTACCTGGCCACCTTTAAAATGTCCATTTCTAAACCCTAAAAGTTCAAGATAAGGATATATCAACATTTTAAATTTAATGAAGCTGGGTTATGTAAATTGAAAAACAACTATCTGACTCTATATAATGTTCTCCATAGATATAAGTAAGCAAGCTGTCAAACTAACATTTCTGTTTGTAGTAATTATCAGAGCATGCTATTTTTTTTTTTGGCCAAGAACTACAGTCCTTAGCAGTGTCAATTGTTCACATTAAATTGCATCTTTTTTTTTTGCTATTAGACCACAGCGATGGATCAGTGAAGAGTTCAAGTAAAATACATAAGCTTTACCCCATTACGTTCGTAGCATACACTCCCTGTTGGACTCTGACCCGGGGCAGCTGGAGATTTACTCTCTAAATTGTGAGGAACAGCGCACACAACCTACCAGTCAAAAAAAAAAAAAAAAAATCCATTGCTAGTCATTTCAGGAGCAGCATTGTTGAATACAAAATGAATCTCAGTATCCTCTACTATACACTCCGGGCTATATTTCTAGTGTAACTCAACGGGGAATGCCACGCTGCCCATCTCAATCTTACAGAACACCTGTTGACTCTGAACTGCTTGGAACTAGGATCTCAAGCTGAACCCCTGAATTTTTACCAGAACAACAAAAATGTATTTCAGTGTCACTGCATACTGTATGTAGTTAATATGCACGCTTAATGAAACTAGCCTTCTGTACTGGAGTAAAGGATGGAAATTATGCATGTATAGAAAACAGGCACTAACTTGTCCGTTTATTCGCTCTTCAGGTAATATTTCTGGTTTTATCTTGACCAATTTAATAGCAATGGGTTTTCCAGTTCGGCGATCAGAAGACACTTCAAACTCAACATCGTCTACAAGACAAACACGACAATGGCATCAGTTTGGTTTGGTTTTGGTGTCTTTGTTTTTTTAAAATCACTAAACGGTTACATTTGGTAATTCGCTGCTGGTAGCCAAACACAAAGTAACTCAGGTGCTTTTGTTACCAAGGAAGGAAACTATTTGCAAGTACTTCTCTGGTTATTCTGCTTATTCACTTATGTTGCTAATGAACTATTCTGTGGTAATGGCTTGGCCCTCAATAATTCCCTCCCCCTGTCCTGCTGACTATATAGCAGACTTCACACTGAAGCTCACACAACAGAACATATGCCATTAAACACTTTAGAAACTTCATCGACACATTAATTAGTTGCATGAAGCAGCAGCCCCTCCATTCTGAAAAACATTTGTTCATCTTCCAACAAATTGTAAAAAAAGGAACACGGAGTATGTCAGGTGTATTATTACACAGTCTAAGCACCGGCTTCTGCCTTCAGTCATACAAATCCGACCTAGCACCGCACCTTCCTCAGAATGGCCACAACTCTATCAATACAAGTTGCACAGCGTTTAAATGCTGTAAAGGTCTCATCAGGAGTGGCAGATGATTAATTCAATTGTGTCTTTAGCCCACCAGAAGCAACAGCATGTATCTGTTCAAGCCACAAGAGAAAAGCATTTTCTATGGCAAGTGAACGAGACTGGTCTTCACTCAAGAAGCTCTGAAAATTGGCAATTACCTCCTACTTTGAGCTCCTGTAAGTTGCCATTATACTGTGAACAGTGGAAGAACAGTCTAGCTTGCCGTTCTGAACACTGAATGAATCCATACGAGGTCAGCAGTTTTTCTATAACCCCAGTCTCACGCAGCGCTGCCGAAGTACCATTGGGGTACCCGTTGTGTCCATTGTTGTGGAGCAGGTTTGGATCAAAGCTCATCTGTTTAAAAGAAAGCATACGGGGGAAAAAAAACACACAAAACAAAACACACTCTACTTAAAATAAGTTTCCTTTCTCCATGCCCACATAACAGAATAACGAACACAAAGAGCTTGTGGAAGTTTTAAACAGGTAATTAGGAAAACACAACCCTTACGAATCAACAGAATTAGGCTCACAACCCTGCAGAACATGACCCCCGCAAAGACCCCTGGAGAAGTCTAGTCCATTCTCCCCCTCCTCCAAGGCCTCTTGCCAAGAAGAGGCAAAGGCAGCCATGCCTTCCTCTGGTTGAGTCTCAAAAGTCTCAATCTTTCTGCTGTTCTTAACAAAACTTGTAATAGCCTACAAACTATTAATGTACAAGCAAGACTTGTTTGGACCGACAATAAATGGTTACATACTGGACCTTGACAACTACCTGGCTGTGCTGTCCACTGCCAACAGTTCACCCCCAACAGCTGACCTGTCAGTTTACAAGAATAACTACGAACCCCACCAATACAAGCACTCAGAGGAAGGAAAAAACCCTGTGTAGTAAGATTTAAAGATGACTAAACAGAGGTTATTTGAAAAGAAGCAACTGAAACCACAATTCTACTGTTCCTAGAAGAGACAAACGTTAATAACCACCTCTCCAGGGTTGCAAGTATTGTTAAACAGAAGCATAATGCAGGTACTATTAATTCATCATTCTACTACTAAACCAACATAAGAGCAAAGAGCTAAAAAAGCCTAAAAAAACCCATATCCTTCTGCGGACAAATTGTTTCTTATTAAGTTTAGAAATACAGATATATAACTTTACATAACACATGCACCAACCTCGCAGTGATATTAAAATATTGCACTTTCAGTAGTATTGGCCGATTCTTCTGTTTCAGCACAAGTTTCTAAGGATGAAGACTGCTATTATTAAAAAAAAAGAAAAAAAAAAGGAAAGAAAGAAAGAGAGAGAAAAAAGATAGCAAGAAAACGTGCTCTATCAAGCTAATAGAGAATGCAAGTGCTGCTGCCCTGGGCAGTGTCAATACAGCACTGGAGAAAACAAAGACTAGTAGCAGCGTCGGGACGTGCTCTTTTGAAGCTGTTGAGTAGGCACAAACTTCTTGTTTCAGATCAAGCCTTGTATCTTCAGTGTAAGTTTCCTCTTCTTTGGTCTTGAGTTGTTGTTACAATATGATATATTCTTTTCCTGATCTGAACTTGAAGCAGCAGTTTCAGGTGGTAAATTCTGTTCTGTTCCACTTCATACTGTAAAAAAAAAGAGAGAGACAGACTGTAAGTTTCACTCTACAAGAAACTACACATCAGTCCTCTGTGCTCCTACAAACATGTTTCCTCTGCCTTTCTACTGCAGCTTTGATCTGAGCTAGGAAAGACTGTTTTAGGGGTATATTTGGTATTCCTATTTTCAGTTTTGTTTTCCAAGAAACTCCACCTCTGAGCCAGTGACATATTTCCAATTTTAAACTCTTTGGACACTATCATGCATTTCAGGAAAGGTCTCAGTTTGTACAATTAAACCAGCAGCTTCATTTTGATGAATAACAGCATCATTTAATGCAAGTCTTAATCCTCCTATTAATAAGCCTATATGGGTGCCATCTTATAATTTTACAGACCTTCAGAATAGTAATAGGGTAGGTGTGGGGGCAGAATTGGAACTTCCTGACAAGTTTTATTCTAGAAGGTAAGTCATGGACTAGCAATACCTGAAGCACCTTCAGCTTTGTACAAAAATAAACAAGCTTAACAATTATATGTACAGATGCTATAGATCTGTTCTACACGGACCATATATAACCGCAGAGCCATTCTCTACACTTCTTAAAAGAGTGTTTGCCCAATGTTGGTTACATGTAGAGATTATCTGTGTAGATAACAGAAGAGACACCTCTCTGCAACAGTAGCTAGATAGCAACTCTCTCCAGTTTTCCAGAATCACTGTGTGTTCTTGAGAAAGTAGTTTAGACAAACTGCCACCAAACAGCCTTATAGAAACAGCAGCTTTTTTTCAAAGAAAAAAAAAAAACAAGTTTTGATTTGAGTTTGTTGCTTACTCAGTAGATATAGGCGGGAAAAAAAGAGAGGAGATTTTTGTGGACAAAAGTTGCGAAGAAGCAACAGAGCAATGAATAAACCAGTATGTTATGTCGTAATCTAAAGGTATGACGCATCAGACATTCCACAAGTCCCACACCAAACAAGCAAAATTATGGACACAGTCGAATTCTCCCCTGTAGCAGGAAAGTGAATTTCACGATTTACACTGAGCTCCGAATTCCCTTTAGTGAACCTGGAAGAGTCAACTTAAGAGACTGAAACGTGAATGCAAAGACATTTAACTCCCATCACGGTGGAAGTGCTGGCTGCAGTCAGCCACTACAGCAGGAACTCCTACCCCCACCAGCCCATGAGGGCTGTCTGCAAACTCAGCACCCAGTTTCCACACAAGTCCGTATTTCAATGATCTCTCCTCTAGATGAAGCACCTTCCTGTAGTTACCAATTTGAAAAAACTTTTGGCTGAAAGGAGTTTTCCTGTCAAACCATTACCCATACATGAATGGGAGAGATTAAGTAAGAAACTGGAGGAGGGCAGTATAAACCAGCATCTAGTATGAAAGGTTTTCAGTGAAAGGTTCAATTTTAATTAAAAAAAGTTAATAATCAGAAGGCACAAAGCTACTGCATAAATAAGGGGGTCATCAGACTTTTCACATACTTCCATATGAGATCCAGGCAACCACCACTACAATCTCTTTTAGGATATTACTTTTTGGACAGCATTTCAGATCTCAAATGGGCATCCTCTCCACCCAGTTCGGGAGCACTGAAGCAGGCATACACTGTTCCACAAGAACTGCACAGAGGCATCTGGAATCCTCTTATTCATGTATCTCTCTTTCGTGCACTTGGACCAAGATTATCAGAGCTCTACTAGTATCATATTGTCATATAATAACAAAAAACATTCTCGGCCCAAAGAGGACTAAAACTAATTAGTTGTGGAATAAGACATAAGCTTTTCCCTTAAAAGTCAATTCAATTTCATAGCAAGATTTTTAAAAATAACTAACTTAAGTGGAGTAAACCAGAGAGGCTGTCAAGCAAGTAGAACTTGACGAAAAAAAAAAATTTTGTGTGTCTGCCTTAAATTCTTTACTTTTTAATTCAGCTACTATAAATACTCCTCCAAATGGTAAACACTTTAAGCAGCTGCCCAGCCTCCAAGTCTCACTGGATTTTGTATTTATATATTTAATGCAAAAACAGGGAAGAGCTCTACAAGTCCTATTCCTGAAGTCCTTTAGGTGCAGGTTTTGCTAAATGAGTGGGTCACAAAGCAGTTCACAGCTACAAACCATCTACACAGCCTACCAGCAGAACCTGCCAGATTACAAACATTATTTGCGAAGAAAATGTGAAACAAAAAAGAACTAAATACAAGAACATTCATTTTACTCGACTGCAACATGTGCTTCTAGAGATAGAAATCTTTTGTATGACTAAAACCAAATGGAATAAATGTAAAACTATATTTTCCGCATACATGCACAACATAGCTATTAAATACTTGGAGACAAAACTATTCCAGATGAAAATCGAAAAGTCACACTGCATACTACTAGCTCTTGAGCACCCCAACCAATACATAACAGCTACTAGATCAGCTACCACATTGACTAGCTTAGTGAAGTCACTTTTATATAAAAAAAAATAAAAAAATACATCTATGAGGAAAAAAAAAAAAGTTACAAACTTCCAAGGACATCTGCAAAGGAATACACACATAAGCATCATCAAAAAAATAATCATAAAAGCGAAACCCCGTTTCCTTTCAACGGGCGCGGATCTGGGGAAGAGCCCTGTCCCTGTTCTGAATCGGAGACAAGAGAAAACTGGACGCAGACCGACAGAGGCTCGTCGCAGGCCTTCAGGAGGGGCCCGGGCCCGGCGCGGCCCTGTTCACTGCGCTGCAGCAAGATGGTGGCCGCGGAGCAGAGCCGCGGGCCCGGCCGAGGGGC
>VWZK01016527.1:110441-144988 GCA_013396935.1 Baryphthengus martii | reverse complement strand
GCCCGTGTGAGGCGGGAGGGGGCACCAGCCGCCGGGAAATGGCGATGCAGAGCTGTCCGCACCGCCTGAGCGCCCTCGCCCTTTAACGAGCTTCTCTCTCCCGAAGTGCGCCCGGTGCCCGAGCTGGAAACACGCAGAGGCGCTCTGGGACGCGGCTCTCCTGGAGGAAGACGAGCGGCGCGGGAGGGCTGCTCGGTGCCGCGCGCTCTGTTTGCGGGAGGGCGCCCGCCCTTGACCCGAGCCGTCCCGGTTATCTTTTAAAATACTCCCTTAAACAGTGTGTGATAAATTCTGGGCGGAGATCTGTTGAGCTGTCATCTTATCTGATACTCTTGTTTGTCCCTTGTAACTAAACATCCTCTCCTCAAGTTAAAACAACAAGCGCTGTAATGCTGACTTGCTGCTTTGATAGTTATTTGCCAACCAAAGCTACTGCTACTGATTTGTGATGTCCTTGACGCTCTGGTTAACTTGGTGCCACAAAACTTTTTTATTTAGTATTACCGGCTTTATTAATAATGTTTTCAACAATGTTTTAACAGGACTCCCTTTGAGTCATCTTTCAAGTTTAAATCTCCATTCAGACAGACATACAAGAAAAATCTAGGATGCTTTTTATCTGATAAATGCTTTTTTATGATCCCAGAGATAATCAAGCCTAGTGCAGAAGTGCTGAATACACAATTTTACATAAGCGACAAATTCAAAACATTCATACAATCCAGAAGAGAATAGAGTAAGTAGCTGCATTTATTCAATCAGAATTAGATCAACAAGAGGTATGTTTTGCAAATCTGCAAAATGTAATGCTCCTTTATAGTAATTTGTGCTAGACTAAAGGTCTAGACTATGCTTTATAGCAAGTTTTACCTTCTGTTTCCTTCCTTATTTTTCTTATTAGAGAATACTGAAAAGTTAAGACAACTTGTTATCAGAATTCCTTTTTCATAATGGATGACTCACGAACATTTGGAGAACCGACAAATATTACTGTGTTTACCATTCTGGTTATGGAACAAGTTGGCAAAGGATTGCCCTGTCCTAAGGTGGACATCACATCCCCAAGTTGTAGCCAATGCTTTTTTCCTCAGTTCCACCGTCTGTCCCCACTACTACACCCTCAAATGACCCTACCTGTGCAGTTCAGCACCTACTGTTGCTTCTCTGCTTACATACCCAGACCCATGGCCGCCTCTAAAGCCTCGGCCCGTATGCCAGCTTTTGCAGAGCCACTCAGGAGCAGGCCTGATACGATAACATAGAATGATATGTGTGTACCCATTCAGTATCCTCTTGTCTTCCACCTTATTCGACATGAGGGGGTTCTGTGGAATCTAACATGCAATCTCTGGCTGCTTGCAATAAAATTGCAGAAAGAGAGGAAGACAAGTCTACAGTATTACCACCATACAGCGCTCAGTCTTGTGTTCTCACTCAAGGATGAGGCTCACCCTCTCTCCAGCAGATCTTTTGACACAGAATCATTTGTTGAACTTCCAGAGGACAGTAGAGTAAGTTAGTGTGGCGCCAGGACACAGACTAGATCCCAGTAGGACAAAGCTCCTTGATTTAAATGCTGGGAATGCTTGTCACCAAAACTTCTAGTATGTAGCAAGAGAGCTTAAACAAATCAACGGATGAGCATTTTCTGAGTAGTGGTGGCTTATGATTCCTTTGGCTTATCACATCAATTCTGTATAAACTGAAGAGAATTTATAAATTTGGCCTCTCCAACTTTTTAGTGTTTAACTTCAATTCGATTAAACACTTATGTATGTGTACAAAGTGAAAAATGAGGTTACAAGAGGTTAATGGTTTAATGCTTTTAATAACTCTTAACTACATGGCTGTATTTTGTCAAACAGACCATGGATTTGTTCTAGCAGGAAAAGTATATGCTAGATAGAAGCACACTGAGGCTCTCCAAAATAGCAAAGATGCTACAGAACCAAAACAATTTCTAGGCCATCTTTGAAAAATCATAAATAGTACTTCTGTGATGGAATAGATACATAGTATTTATGAGTATAGCTGAGGAAGTTCTTGTTCACAGTAGGAAAATCAAAAAGAAAAGAAATCTAGACAGGCAAAAAGCAGAGAAAAAATAATTAAAGGACCAGTAACAGACACGGCACAGAATCCTGAGTGCAACATAGTCCCCGTAAACCTGGGAGGAGTCCAGGCATTGGTACTGAAGATGTTAATGTGCACCAGGTAATGCCTGTAACTCACCTAGAAACTGGTAGTGGAGTAAATGATGGATAATAATGCACAGAGTAATTGACTGGTAGAAAATGTGAAAATCTGTGACAGACCCCAATGCTTTTTGACTGCTTGCTTTTAAAATTAAGTGATGGCATCAACACAATCATCATCTACCGTCACAATTTCACTAGTATTGCCCTTAACAAAACATTTAGCAGAGACTCATTGACCAGGAGGCCAAGTGAATCCTGTTGCACTTCCCAGCCTGTATTTCAGGCTGGGTTACTGTTGCATAAAGCACAGTCATTTTGTGACAAAAGTGATTACCGAGAAACTCAGTTTTACTGTTCATCTTAATTACCCTGCTTTGATAGATCTTGAAGTCACCCATTGCACCACAGCACTCACATTTATGAGCCTAATATTCTTTTTCCCATTGAAACAAATGTCCTTAAGATGGAATCCAGTCTGGAAAAAAAGAGAAAACATTATCATTGATAAATGGATATATCCAGCTATTTCAGTCCCTCAGCAGCAAGACTCCACTGCTGATAAAATGCTGACCAAGGGATTCCACAGTAATTATTTGGTAATGCTTAATACAGAGTGTCAAGATATTCTGCTTTATGGAAATCAGGGCCAGGACTTGGCTTCTCTTTGCTGTACTTACGAAGAAGTACAGTCATTTAAGAATCTCAATGCTTAAGGTTACATTTATAAGCATTCTCTAAGAACTATCAATTCTGAGATCATTGCAGGAAATGGTAATCAAGCTTCAGTTGCTATCTTTACTCTTCCTGCTGCGGGAAAACACATTTGGCACAGGGTACCGAAAGGTGGAGAAGTAAGGATACCCACACATTTTGTTAGTGTTGAATGGATGGGCTTATTAGTACCTATTCTGCCTTAAGGTAGTGGGACTGCCACACATACTGAGCTTAAAAGAACGCATGGAAAAAAATCAGGCACATTTTGTAGGCTGTCTTGAGATTTTCAAGTAAGTTTGAAGCAGTGTGGCTCTTGCATAAGTCAAGTGTTTAGCTGTTCAAGAGTTGTGAAAAGCCTGTAAGCAAATGCATAGTGAAACTAACCAATAACTTCATAATTAAGAAAAAAAAAAAGTCTTAAAAAGATCAAATTTGTTTTTCCTCTCTAGTCTGATATGGTCTCCCATTATTTAATCCCATGAAAGCATTTAAGAACTTAATGAGAACTTTCATCTTCTTCCGAGTTCTAATTTCCCTTCTAATTTCACTATGCTAATCTGTCTGATAGATCTGATGCGAAACAGAACAGTATTTGTATTATCTAACACTAAACCAACTGAAAGAACACGTGCCCTACAATGCTAAATGGGAGCTGTTCGCTGTATAAATCCCTTGTCACCCCCTTTGAGGGAATAGTTGAATAATTTTATATTTGAACATTATATAAATTCAGGTAGAAACATGCTGCCTGATGAAATCTCCCTGGCTAGTCTCACTCTCACTCCTCTGCTGAAACATACAGTTTTGCTCCGCAAAGACTATTTCTCTTCAATTTCCCCAAATAACTGTACTGTTGAAAAAAAGCTATGTGTAGGAAAGACAAAAGTTTTGCAAACCAGTGGTCAAACTAAATAACACACAAACCTTTTTGCTTGAAGCTACAAAAACAAGTACATGGCTGGGTGAAGTTGCAGTACAAATAGCATCTTCTTTATGCTTTGTTTCATCGGTGGAAGTGCTACGTTGGATCTTAAGCACTTCAGTCTGCCTGGGGCCTCATCCAACAGAGGTTGTACATGTATGCAGGAAAAGACAGTCCATGACCTGCTACCCTCACATTCTTAAGTTTCAAGCAAATCAACCAAGGTTCTCTCTCTGCTGCAGGCAGATAATGACAACAAAACAAGCATATCTATCAAAATTCTAGGTTAATTACATTTTAGGGAAATAACAAGACAAAACAAACCAAGTCATCTCTGACACAGTCCCATGCTTCTTCTGTGCTTTGCAATGCTCCTCCTAACTGATGCCTGTGTACAGTTTAGCACCATTCCCATACAAGCTTCCTTCGCCTGTCCTCAAGTTTTGCATATAAATTGTTGTTAAACGTGCTGAATACCCCAAGGGAAAATTTCCTACAACTGCAGCTTCTGGACCTGATAGTATCTTGGAACACGTGATCCAACAATCACAAAACCACAGATACGCATTCTGTTCAAATTAAATCTTTCTCTCTGTTGATAGTCAGGAGCACAATATGACATCAACATGCAAAAGCATTAATCACTATCAGGCTTTGCTCCGCTTCTCACCCAGGGCTTAGGTTCGTCCATGACATGCAGAAAAGCCTAACAGTGACAGAACCACTGCACCTTTTGAAGATCAATAAATAATCCAGAACTCTGGGTGAACAGAAAGCTTCCACTTTTTTTCATGAGTTCCTTAATAAATTGTAAATGCAAGTAGCTCACATAACACACAATTCTTGGCATGTATTTGTCTGCCAGAATATTTTATGCCTCTAAAATATTTTATTTCTCTAAAAAAAAATAGGCAAAGATTAAACGGTATTGTTGATATTCTACTTTCTTGAATATTGTTCAGAACAGTTTACTAACAGAAGAGACTTAATCCTATAATGAAATAAACTGTATTTCAATATAACCTTTAACTCACATATAACAACAATTACTGTAATTAGCAATTAGTTTTCTAAGGGCTCCCAATTGTTCAGTATTTGACTCTTGCTTTCATCATTTAATGATTTACAGTAATGAGCTGGAACATCAGTATTTTGTACTGAAATGGCCAAAATAGTTGTCCAGGCATCATTGCCCTCATGTGACAGATCGCAGATGTTTTTGTGAAAAGTGAGCCAAAAGCAATAGACAATGTCATAATTTCTGTTTCATTTTTACTGAAAAACAACAACAAAGTGACCGTAATGACTTGTAGTCAGAGTCTCAGTAGCTTTTGAAGGACTGCTACTTTGACAAGATTCTGCCCTATGTTTAAGTTTTGTTTGACAAATGCTTTATAAATGAGCAGAAGAGGTGGTTTATGTTTCATTAATGAGGCTGATAGTGGTTAATTACTGAAGTTACGTAAACAATCCAGTACCAGATCAAGCCAAACGGGTCAGTTATGTAGAGAAGATCCAGCTGGAGTGGATATGGTTTCCTTTAACTATTCAGATACCAAACAAGTTACACAGATCTAGAATCTCTAGTTCAGATGAACAAAGAATTCTGCTTAGCTTGAAAATTAATTTTCTCAACAGCTATCAATCTAGCGACACTCATTCTTGATCTGCAATTTTAGCACTCGTCAAACTCTCAGACCTAACTGCACAAAGGCAGATATTCTACGTATATTAGATTGTACTGAAGCTCACAGTTCACACTAATAATGGAAATGAGACTGCAAAAGCAGTGCAAAACAAGGTGTTCAGCTCAGAGTGATGTCATCAGATCTGATTATTTTCTATGGAAAACATGCATCTCATTCTCCATTTCAGTGGCACTTCCAGATTTTGGCTCAAAAACATGAGCTAATATTTTCAGGCCATATCTATTTGGGGAATAACATTTTGTTTACTCACCTCTAGTAAAGCATGCTTGAAGTATATCATTACTTCCTTGGAGGAGCTTCACCAACACACCGAGCAGCTGGTTCAGGATCAGTATGGGAACTACACAACCCAGCACGTACTAAAACATAGTCGGCCTGAGGACAAGGGCAAGACTGTAGCAGAAATCATATGTAAAGCGGTGAAGTGCGTGACCCACGCTTCGCACACGGAGCGCACCATGCTGATTGATGAGGCATGCACTATGAATGACGGCCCTCACAGTGGAAATGGTTTCAAGCTGAAGAAGAATAGGTTTAGACTGGATCTTAGGAAGAAGTTCTTCAGTATGAGGGTGGCGAGACTCTGGAATAGATTGCCCAGAGAAGCTGTGGATGCTCCCTCCCTGGAGGTGTTCAAGGCCAGGTTGGATGAGGCCTTGAGCAACCAGCTCTAGTCGAGAGGCGTTCCTGCCTGTGGCAAGGAGGTTGGATTAGATGATCTCTGAGGTCCTTTCCAGCCTAAACCATCCTATGATTCTTTGCCCATTAATATGGCAGTAGGCATGTTTATGATAGAGATTTTATCAGTGTTTTACAAAATTGACATATGTAAGGAAAAATAATGGAAAATAGAGCTGGAAGAGATATCAAAAGTCCTTTCTCCTCCTTTAGATATCAAATTAGCTCTGAGAGAACAATTCGTAAATTCTATCAGGTTGCCCAAAGTGATATTCAAAACATCCAGAGATTAAGATTGTGCAGGCAACTCATTCTAGTCCTATTTTTACCACCATAATTGCTTTCTCTAGTATCTAATTTAAATCTTCCTTACTACTAAATGAGCTTTTTATTTCTTGATCCTTTACAAGCATGGAAAACAGTTTATTTTTGTCTTCTTTGCAGCAGTTCTTTATGTGGCTCAGGTGTGCTGCTAGGTCTCCCATTTTTATTATGCTAAGCTTTGAATACGAGAGGTGATCTGTTAAAATACAGTAAATGTATGTATTTAACACGGACCAGTCACCTGGTCTGAATTACTGAATGATTACACAAAATAGCTATGAAGATAGCATGTGGGCTGGAGTAAATGACCACGAGCTAATACTTAAAGTTGCACTTCAGTTAATTTCTGCTACAACCAAGTTTTAGGTTCTTATACACTTATTTTAGAAATTGAATTTACTCTGAGTCCACCAAGTTTTATAACACTGAACAGCTTCTAAAAACTTGGGCTTCAGACTTAAGTTTCCTTAAGTCAATGGGCTTTACATACCCATGTCCCGTACGTGTAGTTGAACAGCTCAGCAGTAAAGTATCTTCTGTTGGAAAAAGTACTAAAAAATAGGCAGTAGCATTTAAAAGCTGAAGGTAATACTTCACAAACCTCTGCTTGCTTTTCCAACTTTCATAAGAAAGGCTGAAAAGCTGGATGAAAAAGCCAGTGGTATATGTGAAAGAAATACTGCTATGAAAAATGTCTTAGTGCTGACAATTTTAAGTTCGTAATTTTTACCACTACCTTTTTTAACATCTTAGTAAGTTGCTGTATAAGGCTGCTTTTACCAGAAAGACAAATACTGACCATAATTAAACTTATAAGATCATTATCTTTGTTTCTACCTCATAATCTATGCATCTCAACCTTCTGTCACCACACATGATCAATGTAGAGCATTTTAAAGCTCAAAGAAAACCTCATAAGATGCTCAAATAACATCTGTGAGTCTCTCTCTTTTGTTCTTGAAAACCAGACTCAACCACTCCACCTCCAGATTTCTAGATGATGCCAGACTACATGGAAATAGGTAGCATGCTCTCCTCTGGAGCCTACAGAATACAAATATGACCCTCCTTTGAAGGGTATTGTCAGTTTGCTGTGTATGGTGCCATAGATCCATGAAAACTTCTAGATCCTAAACACTATTTTAAGTGACTTTGCAGTGAGATAACCAACAGGAAATGAGTTTTTCCCTTTGCACCTAATTCAATAATGTATACAAAATAAACATTTTTTCCTGAGGTAAATTGAGAATTGCTCTTACACAGAAGGAAAGTGGCCTCCTCCTGGAGTTAGCATGCTTGCAACCTGCTGTGCATCCTGTTAGGGGGCAAGCATAATGACACGATACCTAACCAGAAAATACATGCTCCAAAAGATCACATCTTCTATCGAGGAAATGATGAAAACATCGAAGTGTAATGAGTAATTTCTTGGAAATTATTAATGTTGGTAATACTTGGATTTTTAAAAATGAAATTTTGCAAAATTAGCAGCAACAAAAGTTGCTAACGATCATTGGCTGTTACGGGGGCATACATCAGAATTAGAATAGGGAGAATAAAGTAAGAGTTTTATGTTTGGAGATCCTGGCCTAATCAAGTGTTTCCAAATTCAATTACTATGTCATGTAGATATCACCAAATAATATTACTGCAATATTTTCTCTGCCTAGGAAATGAACATTATCCATTTACACTCAGACATGTCAATGTTAAGCGGTCAAAATTAGAGAATTTTGAATTCTACCAAGAAAGCAGAATATTTAGTAATCGGGCAGGGAGAACTATGGGAAACAGTGACGTGAGGGTCCCCATGGCCCCTGTCCCTGATGACCCAGTTATTATTTGATTTATGTGGACTTGCAGCTGCCCTTGCTTTGACCCCAGAAAAGGCTGTGTGGGAAGTTTGTGTCTCAGAGCTGCAGCATTGCTCTGCGGAGTGTCTGGAGCCCTGTGTATGCACAGAAACTGATAAATAGGGAAAAGGCCCAGTCTGCTCCAGCTGGACTCAGAGCTAGGATCAGTGCTACAGCGCAGCAGACTCAACTCTGGAAGCACAAAACTCTCTGGAACTACTGTAAGTATTTAATTTACTTCTCTGAATGTTCTGGGATTATAAATTGTTGCTCTAGTCACACATTAACTTGCCATGTGAAAATATTTCAGACATTGGGCTTTTTTTCTTCTTTTTCCTTTTTTTTTCTCCTTTCTTTCTAAACGACTGACTAAATGAAAATAGAAAATATGCAATTTTAAATTTGATATTCTAGTGCCAAGAATTTGTTCCAACAGTACTTCATTTGAAACACAGAGTGAAGTAAAATGACTCTTAAATTCAATTATTTCTTTCCCTTTCCCAAAGTACCTGGAAAACTGTAAGTTTCATACAACCTCTAACCTCTTAATTTAAAACATATAAAAATCACACCTTTGAAATAATTATCCATGAAGTAACAATTCCAAAGGAGGATTTCAAGATAATTGCAACACAGTCCATTAGTGAAATAAGTCAAATCCTATTATGGTCATTATGTGACAAGGAAGGAACATGTTTAATGAGAAGAAAAGTGGGATTTTTTTCCAACAGCAGTTTTGGGGAGCTTCCTGGCGTATTAAAACTGGAAGAAACAGGTAAAAACTTAGTATGCATATAAGCTGCATATAGGGATAATTAAATGATCCTACAACTTCCCCTGCAAAATAATTCTTTAATTACAGTAACCAGTGATTGCTGAATTGCTTGAGTGACACTCAATATATCACCTGGAATTGCACATAGTTGCCATCGATCATGATCAGATAAAATTTCTTTCAGCTTTGGGCTTACATTTTACAAATCAAAAATTAAGCTATGCTTTCCAAAAGAAAAAAAATAAAAGTGCCGTGATTAACACTGGGATTGAAATGTACTATCTAGTTTCACTGCATGATCATTAACATGCTAAAAGGTGTGTTAAGTAAATGCTGAAGACCTTCTGCTTGAGGTCCTAAAATTCCCTGTAAACAAGAAATTTCCCTATGACTCAACTGTCAAAATATTTACAATAGCAGTTAAAATGCTGTCAATACAGACCTCTTAAAAAGCTCCCTGGAGCCTCTTCCACAAGAAGTATGTTTTGCATCTTAATAAATTAGATAATATAAGCTGATGATATGTTCCTTTATTATGTGTTTTTTCATAGCAATAAAAATGGTAAAAGCAGTATCTGTCACCATGCATAACAATAACTAGATGGACAGTATGTATTCTAGTCTGAACACATATGTTTTGTTAAGTGACTAGTTTGTGATTCTTCTCTAATCAATTATGGCTTTTTTTTTTTTTTTCTTTAATGGCTTTCATCTTTGATAAATCGAAAAGTCTTTCAGTTAGGGCTCATAACTCAATGTTGCTGATTTTCTGTATTAGATGGATAACCAACCCCTCGAAACAACACATTCCAGTTCATATTGAATGTTCATAGTTTCAAAGACAGATTACTGTCACAATTAAGCCTGTAAAGCGCAACATTTTCTAGTGTCCTTAAGAAACCTAGAGTCTAAGTCACATCTTCCTCTGAAAATAATAATAATTAAAAAAAAATCTCCTTTTTGAGGATGCTTTTAAAACAACCACCAACACCACCCTCAATGATCAGGATTTCACACAGGAAAATACCCAGCAGAAATTGCACCTCAAAAGTAACTAAGAAGGAAAAACAGGGAACTGCATGCGCCTTTATGCAGATGACATTTTCTTTCAGGTCATTATGTCCAATTAAGGACTAAAGAATTTTATTTTAGCTCCTATTCTTCTGTTAATTTTATTTAAAGAAACTACTGGAATCCAGAAACACATTTCTTCAGCAAATACACAGTTTTTGGGAAAAATGTAGACTTTGCCCAGGCCAAATTGATCTAACTGATAAGGACCTCATGATTCAGTGAGTCATTTCTCTCTGAAACAAATATTTACTATCAGAGATAACCCCAAAAAAAAAAAAGAGTCGGCATTCCAGCCTCACTGCATCTTTTCACCTTCTGCTGACAACACAAAGAGAAAGTGTTCAGTTCCAAGATATGTCCAGTTTTGGGGGAAGGGATGTGTGTCTTTCAAGACACGACTTCAGTTCAGATTCCCTGATACGATATATTCATTTTCTCAGCTGCAGCTGGGTATAGGTATTGCACAAAACCCAACAAATGAGTCTTTCAAAGAAGATCTTTAAACCAAATTTGCTGTAAATTCTGCAAGAGGTATACAGAGAATCCTGCTGCATATACACAATTTGATTTGCTATACTTTTGAAACACTTACTAACCTTATTTTCCTATATTTACTTGCTTCAAATTTGCATAAAAACGAATGAAGCAAATTCACTAAAAGCCCATCTTCGTGCAGAAACAGAACATGTGCGTTAGTGCAAATGCCCATCTGCATTCTGAAAGCAAGTTTTTCTATCAAGTGAAGCTCCCTTTTAATCTCATCCTGAACCAGAGAATTTACCGAAGATTAGTCTGATTCTCCCATACGGTTTTGTGTTTGGAACAAAACAGCCCTAAATATAACTTGGAAATTTAGTAGCTGACTCTATCCTGAATCTGTACTAATAGGACCATCAAATGTTTTGCTATCTTATTTAAAGTACTATGTGACTTTGCATATACCCCTCATTTTCTCACGATCTGCAAACTGGTCCATATTTTAGAGATTTCTGGGTTTAGCTCTGTAGCTAAACCTACCCAACAATTCTTTCTCACATTATGTTCCTCTTACTTTTACATTTCTCTAGGTTGCCTTCTATCACATAGCGAAGTGAATGAAACAGTGCGTTTGGGAGCAGAGTATGGCAAATACATTTGTCACTGTACCTGATGGGTATTGTCTTCCTGAGCCCATACAGTATTATGGTGAGTAAAGCAAAATTTTTATGTTATGAAAAAGCGGTATGGTAAAATGAACATCTCTGGGATCTCCCATTATTTTCTTCATTTTTGTTTACCTTTACAAGCTCTTAGAAGTCACATGTTTGACTATCAAGCCCATACTGAAAGTGTATTGAAATATATTAGCATGTGCTCACACAAATTTTGTACACAAAGTGATTATGTTTCCTGATCATTTCATATAAACATTACTGTTGCTGTCTCCCTTTGACTTGTACAAAGAAGATACAGATTTTATTACAGTGTTCCAGATAAGTTAAAAATAGATAATGGTTATTTCATATCTCATATAATTGCAATAACTAATTTGATTCTGGATGAGTAAAAGCAGGACCCAAACCCCACTAAAAAGAAAAAGACCTTCAAACTGCTTAAAAATACTCCACCTCTCCAGTTTGTTTTTACATAGATTTGGACAATCCCAAAGAATGAAACACGATGCAAGTTGCACAACCTTTCTTCAGTACGGCTGTGTTCATTCAAGGGGTGGGTGGATAAAATTAAAACTCGAGGTAACAAAAGGCAGAAATAAGCCCACTTCATAATTCTGTACCTACATTTTACTAAAATAAAATTTCGTTAACTATAAGGAATTATATGTGGAAAAATACTATATAGAACAAGCTGCTGCTTTTTATTCTACTGAATTTCAACTGTAAGACCCTTGTCGCAGTAATTTTTATCACTCTAATTTCTGAGGTCTTTCTCAGGCTCTTGTTGTGCAATATTTTCAAAATTATGTCTGAAATACCTACCAATAACAAACACTTTTCTCATTAACAAATTCACTTATTCTTCTGTAATGTGGACGACAAGTAAAAACAACCTGTAAGTGTAAAATCCGGAAATAGCTATATCATCAGTTGGCAAGTGATACTCAATTACATACCAAGAAGAATCTAGTGGCACCCACATGACATTGCCCAAATTGTTACCAGATCATTTTTACTACATCTAATATTCTACTTAGAAGCATTACAGGTAGTATATTGAAAAAGAATGTGTAAGACTGCTTTTCTGAAAATGTGTTCCTCTTTTAAAGCTCTAAAGTAGTTGATGTTGAAATATGCTTCAGGTTTTTATTTCATTTTCAATTTTTTCCATATGTAGATGTTTTACCAGAGCACATCAACTATCAGCTGGAAGACACCGATTTTCAGACTGTGTCTTACTGCCAATACTCCACAGTTCAAATTTCTCCTCCAGTACTGCAGTCACAGCCTTCTCAGTCCCAGTACAGCACCTATGGCCTGGACTCTCAGTATGGAGACGGGCAGTGTACCATCAGCAGCTGTGAATTAGGCAAATCTCCTTTCATGGCACCCCACATTGATGACAGTGGATATCAAGGGTTAAAACTGCCACGATTAAACCACTCTTCTTTGAGACTGAAGGGACAGGAGGAGCTGTGTGTTGTGTGTGGTGACAAGGCTTCGGGCTATCACTACAACGCACTCACCTGCGAAGGCTGTAAAGGTGAGAGAAGAACAGGCTGATCTGTATCTTACCCAGGACCCTGGCCCCACAATGCTCAATATAATGTTCCACATCTGTGATTTAAGCAAACAGATTTCATCACTTTTTTAAGCTGACATTTCTACTGAGGATTTTAATTTATCTAAGGAACTGTTTATCTATCATGCTTACTCCAGATTCACATTTTTATAACATTAATGAAGAAATGCTTTCACAGCGTGTATTCAATACAAGCATTTTTACGCATCTCATTTTTGCACTGATTATTCACTAAAAGTGTCTGTTTAAGCAGATGCTCATTTTCTCGTCACCATTTATTATAGTTTTATGTCAGCGTTATTAATTCTACGTATTATGAAAATGAAACAAAACCAAGTAATTACTTGCTACTTATATTTTAACTTCTATATTTAACTTGATCTCTCTTGAGATCAAGTAAGGAAAACAGCGATTAATATTAGTCAGAAAGAACAAGACATAACTATGTTGCTAAAGAGCAAATTTAAAATCAAGGAAATGTTTCCATTATAAAAGAAAAAAGAAAAAAAAAAAAGACACTTTAATTTTTTAAATCAAAGCACCTTAGATTTCTTCAGTTATAATCTTATCCTTGTCTGTAGGCTTCTTTCGACGTAGCATAACCAAAAATGCAGTGTATCGATGCAAGAATGGTGGTCATTGTGAAATGGACATGTACATGCGAAGGAAGTGTCAGGAATGTCGCTTGAAGAAGTGTAAAGCTGTAGGAATGTTGGCAGAATGTAAGTGCTCCTTCCATGTCGGGTACTTCACTACTCCACTTGGATAAAACCTTTTCCAAAGTCAATCCCTTCTCCTCATTGGAGCTTAGTGGTATTGGTCTAAACTTCATTTAGTTGTAGGAAAATGTAACTTTGGGGTCTTGTCCTGGTTTTACTGGGATGGAATCCTAGGCAGGCCATGGTCTGCAGGCCATTAGCAGTTTGGAGTCAGCCAGAGCACCTGCACCTGAACTGGCTGCAGGTGTATTCTATACCATAGATGTCCTGCTCAGTATAAAGGGGGAAGTTTGGAGAAGGGTTCCTCCTCCTTCTTTTCTTTCTGCCTCTCTCTGTTCTGAGGGGCTCATTTACCATTCTGCTCCTGAGTGCTGCTTTCCTGTTTATTATAACTGCTGTACATTCACTGGGCTGAGTATAGCTTTGTATATTTTATATCAGCATCCGTATTGACATTAGTTTAGCTCTTTCACTAATTCTGTTTTCATTTCAGCCTAGGGGTCTCCTCTTTTTTTTTTCCCCAATCCCCCTTCCTGGCTGGGGATGGGTCACTGGGTGATAGAACAACTGCTATAGTTTAGCCCTAGATATGTGCTAAATGCAGATCAGTCTGTAGTACTTTTAGCATCTTCATCTGCAGAAATAAACAATGCTTGGGAAGTATCTCCTGAAGTTAGGAGGATTCCTGTTAAAAGATATTGCAAGAAAAAAAAAGAAGAAAAACTACTAACAAGAGACGCTTAAATGTGCTGAACCTTGACAGGACAGCAGTAAACTTATCAGATGTGCTCTTGTAAATAAATAAATTTGAGCAATCATTTTTTTATGAAAGATTCTCATGCTTGTATGCCACAGAGCCACAAATAAGATAACATAAGACTGCAAACAGTCAGGAGTTTGGTGGATACTGAACACTAACTTGCCTAATAAACCATCACTATATTCTCTAGGAAGCCTAGTTCCTTATGGGTGATGGCTCCTATGATGCAAGTCTTATGATATCTATACTAGTAACAGTGATTATTTCAACTTTCAATTATTTGAAAATACATGTAATGATGCACATTTCCGTGGCTCACAGGTTTGCTGACTGAAGTACAGTGCAAGTCAAAGCGACTCAGGAAGAATTTCAAACAGAAGAACAGTTTTCTTTGCAACATAAAACTGGAAGATGACGGACTGAATAGTAAGCATGTATCATCGACAACAAGATCTGGAAAAGTGGGATATTTTTCTATTTAAAATATTTCTTTTAATCGTTTATTTTTGCCCCAAGCGATTGTCACTTGATCGGTTTATTTCTTGACAGATTCCAGAGAAGATGGAACTTACTCCAGGGGAGCATCAGCTTCTTGACCACATTGTTGCAGCACACCAAAAATACATGATTGCCCCCGAGGAAGCAAGGAAGTTTGTACGTATACAGAAAAATCAGCCTGTATTACTTAGTAATATTATCCTAAGCACCGAACTTTGGTTATATCAGATGTCTAAACACTCTTTCGTGCAGCTACATGAAACTGCAAGTCCTGAGGAAAGTTTTCTTCGTCTCTCTGAGACAGCAGTTGTCCATGTACAAGTATTGGTGGATTTCACAAAACGACTTCCAGGTAAGTTTTTTCCTTTGGGAAATACTAGTCACCCATGAAAATATTCACAAGAATAGCGTGAGTCTTTTAAGGGGCAGAAACACTGGGCACTGACAGCTGCACTTTTTGTCGAACCTGCAGACTAGCAGGAAAAATCCCAATAGTCTTTGGTACATGCACCTTTTAACTATGGCTCCACCTTTCCAGCTTAAAGGCTGCCACAGACTGCCTTGGTTCTTAACATGCATCTTTCTCTGCAGGATTTGAAAGTTTAGCTAGTGAAGATCAGATTGCACTGCTAAAAGGGTCAACAGTTGAAGCAATGTTCTTGTGTTCAGCCCAAATATATAACCAAAGAACTCGTGAATGCCAACCATCAACAAGTGAAAGTAAGTTTGACTAGTAAGCTTTTTATCAATACCTCTAGGAGATTCTGCCATTTTTAAACAGCTTTCATTCACTTTAATTCACTTAGGCTCAAGTAATTTCCTGTTCAAGCGTAGTGGTACTTAAAATAGTACTGGTAATGCCTATGTACCTTCTATAGGCTTTATTTTTCTAAAGAGTGTACAAAAAGAAAATAACTGGATCTCTCTTTTCCTCCCATTAGTTCCAAAACAACATTTCTGAGTGTTGCGCAAATTCTGGGGTGAATGGATAATATTAGCTGTATCAATGACATATATTGTCAAGTTTAACATGGGACGCTGACCAATGAATTTGGTGTTGGGTGCCAAAAAGAACATTTTTTTTTCTACCTTCATGAATCTGGGAAAAAATTCACACATTTTCAGGTGTATATATCTGCAAAGCAAATGCAGATAAACGTTTAAAGTCACATTAAGCTTGGCTGGGAACTGTCATCTGTCTTGTTACAGGTCATGTAAGACTTTCTGATCATGGGACATGTTGCCATGTTCAAAACCTTGATAAAAACGTTTATTCTGCGGAAATGTCTCACAATGAAGAAAGTCCAACTTCAACTACTACCACAGGTAACGGAGGTCTAATGAAAACACTGGGCAATCTTTTGCTTTGCTAGTCCCATTCTTAATCCCACTGTGCAATGCTGTAGGTGTGGCTACTGCTCAATCTCTTCTCGTCCCTTGCCTGGCTCCTGCTGCTTTGTCATAAGCACATGCCTTACATCCTCAGGGAGGAAGAGGTGGTCGTGTGTGCTCACGTCCCAGGTTAAAGCCTTCTTGAGCTGTATCCCTGAACAATGGGCAGTACAACTTTTGTTACGACTTTAGAAACTGACATTGTTTTGAGGGAATTTGTTAACTGTTCCATGCAACGGGGCAGCCTGAAGCCTTAAAAGTCGGGGACAAAGATGATTTGTAATAGCAGCGCCTGTGTCCGCAGTGAAATAACGTTGTGATTGTTTCATTTAATTTTTAAGGTATAACCGAGGAGTTTATTACCGCACTGTTTTACTTCTACAGAAGCATGGGGGAACTGAAAGTGACCGAGATCGAGTATGCCCTGCTCGTAGCAACAACGGTGTTTTTTTCAGGTAAGCTAGCAGGCGACTCGCTCTTCGCCGCGTTAACAACGAGCCCGCGCTCCGCGGCGGCGCGGCCGCCCCCCGCACTCACTGCGTTCTCCCGCCGCGCTCCCGCAGACCGCCCGCTCCTGAGGAACAAGCGTCAGGTGGAAGAGCTGCAGGAGCCGCTCCTGGGCATCCTCTACAAGTACTCCAAGATCCACCACCCCGAGGACCCCCAGCCCTTCGCCCGACTCATCGGGCGCCTGACGGAGCTGCGCACCCTCAACCACAGCCACGCCGAGGTGCTGGTGACGTGGCGCGCGAAGGACGCGCGGCTCACGCCGCTGCTCTGCGAGCTCTGGGACTTGCCCTGAGCGCTCGCCTCGGGGACCCGCGCTGCCCAGCGCGCGCCGCGCCCGCCGCCGCCTTTTCCGCCTCCTTCGCGCGCTTTCGCTTCCCGCCTTTCAGCCTCCCCTCAGTCGCCGGAGAGTTCGAGGCGTGAGTGGGCCCGTCGCAAGGCGCTGGCGTCGAGCCCAGCCCTGCCCTCCGAGGCCATGGAGAAAGAACAGCCGTTTAAATTGTTCGTGCCGCCGCGCCTGAGCGGCGGTCAGGTGTCTGCCGTCAAGCCCCAGACGAGCACTCGGGCTGCAGGGCCGCGTCAGGTAAACGGTGCTGCGGCCTCATCCTGCCTCGGCCGTGTAGCTCTGGAGGTGGTGCGGCGAGAGCGGAGGCGGAGCGCAGAGGCCCTCCCACCGGGACTCTGAGGGAGCGGCGCTCCCGGGTGGACCCCGGGCAAGGTCCTGCCTCTCTGTCCGGCGGGCAGACGCACCTGTGTGCGTAAAAGTGCATGCGCTGGACTAGTTCTTAGGCAAACTGCTAAACTCGGTGCTGGGGTGGGGCACATCGTAAAGTTTAATTACAGAGACTTTTTGCTTTTATCAAAACCGCAGAGAATCATTCTCAAGCGCTTACTATGTATTTTAACTGTACACCACTGATAATACATAAGTGTCTGTGGGAAATTCAGTAATGGGAGTTCCACCACTTGGGCACCTTTACTAGCTTTGACTCACTGGTGCCAGCAGATCAAGTGTGCAGTGAAAATGTTCTGCCACTATGCTCTGAGTTTTATGTGAATTCAGCAAAGTATTTTTTCACATTTCACATTGAGGGTCCTTCTAAAATAAGTTTAGATTCAAATGTATTATGACAGACAAGTTACACTATTCACAACACAAATTTCTGTGGCTTAAAACACCTTGTAAAATGAAATTTTCATGGTAAAACATAATCAGATATGTTTTAGAAATGCTCTTGGGAATAAAGCAAAAAATAAATGTCAAGTACTGGACTTTAAAAAAAATGATTTCGATTGAGTGCTTTACCATACAATTGTGTACTCATATGGCAATAGCTACTAAGTTCTTGTCGTCAAAAGCTTCTGCTTTGGCCACAGTGTAGTCTATAAAGCTAACTACAAAAGACCAATAATTTGAAAAATCACTGTAACTTTTAAAAGGAAGCAAGAGAGTTCCAAAGCCACTTCCAGTGCCTTGGCCTTTGAAAACTGTACATAGTTTTATTAATGGAAAATTCTATTTTTGCATTGGCTGTAGTTTTTTGGTGGGTTTTATAATTCTTCTTTACAAATATACCTGTAAGAAACTAATTTTTAAATTTGTGCAGGATTTTAACAAGAGCCCGGATGATGATTTTAGTTTGCCATTTGTAATGAGCGCACCAAATCGTGGTGAAATCATTGATTCAGGTAAGGCTAAAATAAGCATTTACCTTGAACATTCTCTATTTTTTAATATTGTTGACATTCTTCCTGAATAGTTTAACAGTTTCATAGCTGTTAAATACAGTTTCACTGTTATTCTTAGAAATACATTGATCAAAATCTCTTCATATTTCAGATGCGATTTCACAGCAAGTAAAACTTTGCTCTGAGGTAGATGAAGAGGTCAGCTAAGTATAAACTCTGTATATCTCATTTCTTAGGGCCTGTTAGTTTGTTCCCAAAACAGTGCCTAAAGCACTATTCAGTAGATATGTCAGAGCTGAAAGAAGTAGTCAAAGGGGAGTAACAATTTTCTGTCTCCTGTTTAAAGCTGAATCACTTAGAGGAGGTATTTGTGATTTGGAGAACATGCATGGAGATAATAAATATTAAGTTTTGTTGTTTGTTTTGTTCGTTGTTAAGTGCCTGAGGAGTCTGGGAATTTTAATTGGAGTAAGATTTAGGCTCTTAAGTATCTCTATGAAACTGATTCCTAGTAGTCTGTTGAAAGGCAGAAGGGTTAAAGTCAAGAGTGTTCTTTGAAGAATTGAAGCATATTATTCCAATTGCTTTGTCTGGCTTTTTTATCTATAAAAAGATGAACTTAGTGGAGTGGTTTCCTTAAGCACTTGATTCTTCTCATAGCATCTTTACCAATGATCTGCTTCAGTATAACTCAGTAAAGCTAACTTTGCAGTAGCTTCCTGTTCTTCCCAGATATGAAGTGTTGTTTGCTGCAACAAAATAAAACATGTTTCTTGTAGTCCTCCTAATGATTTTCATATCTCTGAGGACTAAACTTATTTTAGCTCTAGCAGCTACTAAAGTGAGGTCAGGACTGTAGTAATGTCGTGATGCAGTGAAAACAAGAATAGCATTGGGTGACATCTTACCTAGAACAAACTGTGGAACAGCCCTGCCCTACTCTTCCCTGCCTAAACCATTGGTCAAGTGTTGCTTGTGCAGGGCTTTAAGGATGTTCCAAGAGCACAGGTTTGATTGGGTTTTCTTCCTGCTTTGTGTATGAGCTAACTGCAAAAGCATTGCAGATGGTCTTGGATGAGATCTCTGAAGCTGCTTCTGCTTATCTCAGCAGTATCAGTCAGAATGAGAAGAGAGAAATGATGTCAAGAACCTAGCAGAAGGGATCTTGTCTGTACTGATAATTACAGCAAAATTTGTATTGACTTTTGGTGAAGTGCAGTTATCTGTATCTTTAAGACCATCTGTTGAGTGGTATCACTGTATTTGAAGGCAGTGGAGTACTTTTCAGGTGCTTATGTCTCTTATTTGTTCTGTAATGTTTGTTGATACATACACAGTGGATACACAAAGATTTAAACTCTGGTTCCTGTTCATATATAAGCTTGAGTCACTATTTGTGAAGAAAAAAACTTGTGATATTCCTAAGAAATAAATATGTATCTAAACCAATATTAATGAAATAGCATTTGAGAATAAAATGTGGAACCTGTTTTAACAGAATATAGAAACAATGAATGAATTGTATTCAAAACTCTACAAAGAGGCTGAGAAGATCAAGCAGTGGAAGCTAACTGTAGAATCAGAGCTAAAGCAGAAAGAGAGAAAGCTGCAAGAAAATAGAAAGATTATTGAAGCACAGCGTAAAGCCATTCAAGAATTGCAGGCCAGTATTGTACAATATACATTGCATACATAAAGAGAAAATTCTTCTTGATTAGTATACAGATATTATTCATATAATTTAATATTTTTAAATGTTGCAGAGGTTGAAAGAATTTTGAACTGTTCATATGATATCTTCAAAGCAGCCATTTGGCTAGATACCAGTGACCTATGACTCTACTGTTATTGAAGGAAAAAGTAACATTTTGTTTTAAAATGGTTTTGACCATGGGCATTCCATCTTTTTAACAATGCACATTCCCTCTTCGTGTTACTTACACATTGCACTGAGTATGCAGAAACCCATTCATACCTGGGTAAGTTTTCATCCTCCTGATACGTGTAAAGTGTGCTCATGTGTATTTCTGTATTCAACACATACAGGAAGTAGTGTGCTCTGCTTTAGTCCAGTTACTTATCTCGCTGGTAACGATGGACAGATTTGTGACTGAGACATATTTTAAACAATTTAATTTTTTGGTTTTTTTGCATTGATTTTGGTAACCTTATTCATCTTTGGACTTTTGCCTCGAAAACGGTTATTCTGAGGAGAGGTGCACATTGCCACACATTCACACAATGTATGTATGAATAACATACCTGTAAATGTTTCAGTTGCTGGTAAATTATTGTTTATTTTGAGGTCTTTCATATAAACTAGCAAAAGATGGCTTACCATGTAATATCAAATAAAATGGATTTCTGTCTTCTGATGCAGAAAGTTACTTTTTCATGTGAAAAGTGAAAGTGTGTTTCTAGCATATTTTTCAATAACAATGTGTTTTTGTATTTGTTCCTTATGAAATTAGTTTGAAAATGAAAAACTAAGTTTAAAACTGGAAGATGAGATATGTGAAAATAAAGATCTCTTAAAAGAGTAAGTAGTGCAGTCAAATATATTTTTGTGAAAATAATTAGCATTCATACTGAGAACTGTATTTGCAAGGGAAGGTACATATAGCTGCTAAACTGTAAAGATCATCAGGGCACTTTACATTATTACTACTTGGATGTGCGCAGCACCATGCCTTCCTGTGACAGTGTTATGTTGGTTCCCCGCCCCCCTTCTAGAAACAGTGCTTCAAGGCATCTGTGTAATCTGCTCAAGGAAACCTGTACTCACTTCACAGAGAAGTCCACAAAATGTAAGTGCTATTTACACTTTGATTTATGAAAGTAAATGCACTTCTAGCTTTCACTAAAATCAGAAATGGCAAAAAAGCTTTCATTCGTTTCCTGTGTGTTCTCTGGTTGAGATGCCCTATGTGGCTCTGCATCAGAGTGATATTAGAAGTGAAGCCATAGGTATAATACATGCATGTTTTACAATGCTAAATCCAGAGGCTTTCTGAAGTCAGAATGATTGTTTGCTAAAAGGTTATAAGCCTGGGAGAGCTATTCAGACATCTAAACACTGATGCAGGTTTAAGGCAGTGTAAACAACCCTGAGTAGCTGCTAGCAGCCACTCCAGAGGAGTGCAGGTCTCCTGAAATCTTGTCAGTCCTGGCCATATAGCTTGAGTATCTTAAGACATGTGAGTTGGCATTTCATGCCTGTGTATAAGTAGTAGAATCTAATGTCTTTACCTCTCCCAGCTCTTTAACAAATTTGCAGAGCTGGTGTTATCCTGTTTGGAGCAGTTAACAGACTTGCGGGGGGAAAAAAGGTCCAAATCTGAGATGCTATGAGTAACTAGCATTCTTCTCATTAGATTGACTAAGCCAAGACAGCTGCATAACTTGAAGTTGCTTTTTTAGGGGAAAATGCTTTTTCAGGGGAAGTTGTTTTTTTAGGGGAAAATGTCAGTTACAGAATCACAGAATATTAGGGGCTGGAAGGGGCCTCGTAAGATCATCGACCCCCAATCCCCAAAGAAAGAGATGGGGAATGAAGTATTGTTACAGTTCTATAATGTCTGTTTTGTGGTCGCAGGTATCTCTGCTGATGGGAAGAAATTTAGTGCTAAACCTTATGCTGCAGTTTTTCAAATGCTTGTATTTGTGATACATTAAAACAGTTATGCAAATTGATCCAGAACTGCACTGTTCACAGAAAAAGCAATGTTGCAAAGGAAATTTTAAAAGCTGAGCTTGCTTTGCGTTTCATTTTGGCACTCTGTTCATAATGATATGCTTAAATAAGAAAAGAGCCTATAATTCCTTTCTAAATTCTTCATGCTGTTTGAGCATAATGACTTGGGCAGTTGGCATTCTTTTTCAAAAGGAAAACTATGGTATGTTCTTTGACAGATGAACATGAAAGAGAAGAAACAAGACAATTATATGTGGAACTTAATAACAATGTTGAAGTAAGTGATGTAGCTTATTAAAAGGCTGAAATGAGATCCAGTTTTTATGGATATGTTGAGCTATCTCACATGTGTATGTTGAGATCCTATTTCTACAAAGAACACTGATAAAAGTGATTAGAACTGTGATGTGCTGCTGGAAGTCAGATTTTTGATCCCTTTTGATTAATTATTTTTGTGTTGTATAGAGCAAATTAATTGGATAAAATGCAACAGTGTTCAGCATGTAGATCCGTATGATTTGTGTGATGTGTGTGATCTACTTAGTTTTAGGTGACTGCCATAACTTCTGTCTTGGTTTTGTACTCTTGTTTCACCTGTCTGGTGATTTCATGGAATGGCTGAGGTTGGTATCATCCTCTGGAGGAAAATCTGGAGAATGTTCTCTGCTAAAAGCAGAGTCAACTACAGCAGGTTGCATAGGGCTGTATTAATCAGGTTTTGGTGTCAGAGGTTATTCTATTAGATGATTTTATTTAATGCAAAGTACAATATAAAATAAAGATGAACAAAGAAAATTAATTTCAGTTTTGAAAGTGACACAAAACAAGAAAATTCATTATGGAAACTGGTGATTTTGTGTGGAATAAAAAGTATAAGGTGTGAATATTCCTTGACTTACTGAAGGGGTTTGCATTTTTTTATTTGTAAAAGAGGTGCCGTTTTGCCAAATTCACCTTACTTTTGTTATTAATTATTCCAATATGGAAGGTAATACACTAGTGTATTTAACAGAGAAATGTGAGGCATCATTGTTTGGGAGTGATGAACTTGATATTAAGCAGTCAGAGTACATGGTATAATGGTTAAATAATAATTGTATGTTGCAGTAGCAGCTAAGAAAAGCACAGTGACTCCTTTGTTGTGTTGAAGATCTACAAACATGTACCAGTAAAAACACTTTATTCTTTTAATTGTTTAGATCTTGAGGACAGAAATTCTTAAACTTCCAACTTTGAATAATTACAACATTCTGTTAATTCAAAATGTTTGTGCTCTGAATTTTGTTTTTAACAATTTTTTTTCCTACAAGTATGAAAGAACTTGCAATATTGGTTTTTTTTACAGACAATGAACAATTCTTCACTGCTGAAAGTACTTAGTATTCTATGATTGTATATATTGAATTTTATTTTTAGAGAATGATAATGGCATTTGAAGAGCTTCGTGTTCAAGCAGAGAATGCCAGATTGGAAATGTGTTTCAAATGTGAGAATTCTCTTTATTGTGTTTATGATGCAGGCTTAATAATTCTGTACTTCACAGATTGTATTGCATGCAATCTGAGGCCGGAAAGATAAGAAGTGCTCACAGGGTGCACAGGTCACACCGTGACAGTCTGGACCTCCTGTTATTCATGTTACCTGCTACAAATGCCTGGGCCCTTTTATTGTTCTTCCACTGGGTCAGATTTGAAACTTAAGACTTTGACTGACTATCTGAAAAATAGTTTTGTCTGTGAAGTACAGTCCAGAGATCACTACTTATTTTATGTAGCTAATTTATTTAAATGTCAATGCACTGGTGTATAGCTGCAGAAAATGAAACATTTGCTTTATTTACACTACTGTGTGCCTTGTTTTGTTTTTACATGTGCATTTCTGTTAGTTTCTTCTAACAAACTATTAAGTAATACATGGAATGATGGACTAATTCTGTGGAAAGCTGGTGCAAAAATTATTTTGTCTGATTAGAAAATAATTTCAAACATGACCTAGTGTATTAACTATGGATATTACCATATCTTAAAAGTAAAAGAAGAAGCAGAAAAAGTGGACAAGTTTGAAAAAGAATGCAAACTGGAAGTCAGTATGAAGGAGAAGCAGGTAAACAAAATCTTGCAGTTTAATATTTGAACTCTGTTTTGCTTCTTGATGTACTGATAGATAAAATGAAAATAATTATTTTAGAAGTGCTTTGTTGTTTGTAAAATACTTGCATTTTGGAAGGCTACACATTAATATTGATCTTTTGATGGTGTGTTCCTTTCATGTTATTTGGATAAAATGTGCATTAGGCTGCTGTAACATAATGAAGGACGTTGTAGTGACAGAACTTAAAAGAACTATGTAAACACTGAATACTCTTTGTTCTCTGCATATGCTTGCCTTTATGCCTCTGCACAAGCCACTTTATAAAATTAGCAAAGGAGTTGACTCCTAATAGTAAAGAAAGGTATGGTCCATATCTGGTAGGAAGAAAGGTGGAAAGAAGGATTATAATGCATAACAGACCACAGGCTGGTAAGAGGGTTTGAGAATCTGAGAATAGATTTTTTGATAGTCGTGATGAGATATCCATGATGGAAGACTGATGTAGTTGAAATTAATTATGAAAAGAGTCAAGAGTTGTTGATTTTTCTGACAATGTGTGACATTGCAAAGGGGCAAGGAGTGTTTCTAGGCATGCAGCTGGAGCTGCATTGAAGTCAGATTCTGCAAACTTTAGTCATGTTCCAGTATCTTTGATCTGTTGGAATTCATGTTTTGATTTTGAACTGAAGAACTTTTACATCCATGGTAATATGACTTCATCAATATTTGGCTAAGACTGATCACACTATTTAAGTTGAATGACAGCAGTATGTATGCTAATCATACATGATGCACAAATAAAAATGTGAAAATGTCCTTTTTTCTAGACTTCATTATGATACTGTTTTAATTTTGTTAGATTTCAGTTCTAACCATACAGAGCGATGAAAAAGATGATATAATAAAAGACATCAAGACTCAGCTGCAGGAATCAAAAAATAAGATTGCTGATTTAGCAGAAGAAAAAAGTAAGACTTCTCTGCTCTGTTAAAATGTAATTGTTTATAGAAGTATAGGAAATGGGATTGTGATGGTTTTACCCTGTTACTAGTCAAAAGCAGAATTTTGAGTCTTTGGCCATTTTTTTTGTTTAGAAGAGAAGCTGCTGTTGTGGGATCAGGATTGATAGTGTAATCTGCATATATATAAAAATCTAGGCCCTTAATTCCGAACAAAGGTTTTCCCTTTAGACTTAGGCTGCACCCCCTGTTTTTGTATTGACACGACAGCTTCACTGTGAGGGATTTTTCTTTTACTCTTTGATTCAAAGTCTAGTTTGAACATGCTATATTACTGTGAAGGTGACACACACCCTTTCACTTCTTTTCTGTAACAGAAGTTTTACTAGGACGCTGTATAACCCTACCCCTGTTCTGGGCATTTTTCTGTTTCAGTTGGACTTGTATAGTAAGCATGGCATGATAATAGATAAAAGTGTTTTTCCTGTTTACTTACTGTTTTGCTTAGGATATGAAGGAGAAATGCTAAAGGAATCCCAGATCAATCAAGAACATTTGAGGGCAGAACTGAAAGAGGCCAAAGCTTTATTGCGAGAAAAAGAGGTATAGCTGGCTTATAACTTTCCAGTGTACATGTGATGAGTAATTGCATAAATAATTACTGATACTTTAGATATGAAACAATTGTAACTGTTTTTGTGAAATATGCATAAAAACTATTTTTTTTTTTTGGAGGTTACTCAAAAGAGTTTAGAAACTGAACTGCAGACTGCAGTGAAAGCGTTAATTCAGGTCACTGGAGAAAAAGAAGTGCAGGTGGAAGAATGTGAAAAAACAAAAGCTTTGCATGCTTCCATGGTAGAGGAGTTTGAGACTTCTATTTCCAATCTGAAAAGCTTGCTGCAAAAAGAGCAAAATAGGTAACTTAAACAGCTTAAATTCAAAGAATGATCTTATAGGTAAAATACTAGATTTCTGAGCTTCTGGGAATAAAACATAATCTTCATATGTTACCACTAATTGTAATCACTAGTAACATCTTTTAAAGTCTTTCATCTGCCTGGTTATTTGAATTAGTAGCACTTGGAGAAAGTTATACTGTTTGGTTTTGTGTGTTTCATAGTTCTAATTTTAAGAAATACAGATTCATGTATGTGTATATTTGTTTACCTTTATTATTCTGAAGTCATAAAAGTGAAATTTGATACGTCGCAGGCAGATATATCATCTGCCTATTGAAAGGCAAGAGTTCTTAAAATACTTATGTAAGACTTTCTTATTGTCCTCTGTTTCAAATGCAGTGCTTTGTACTATACTTTTTTATCACTATTTTCTTAGATTGGAGAAATATGAAGATGAGTCAAAGCTACTTACCTTGGAGCTCAGAAATAAGTCTGCGGAACTGGGTAAGATTTGTAGAAAGAAAGAAAAGCTAAGTAGTAATAAAAATGTCTTATTCTGTTTTCTGAACATGGACTGTCCCTTTTACTTGGAAAAATGGTTTTACAGTGCCCTGTACCTGTCAGAAATGCACTTTAGCACTCTTTTCCCAGTGTGCAACATATGTCTCTAGTTCTGATATGATATATGAGAAATATAATTTGATGCCCTTGTATGTATTGCGGGCATCTAAAGATAAGTGTTCAAAAGTCGACCCCTAATGCTTGTCTGAATCATGGTGAGATGTGACCTGGGAGAACTCCAGAGCAGAAATGAGTTTGGTGTCCAGCACTTGCAAAAAATACTGGTAATGTGAATGTGCACATAGGAAAGACTTTGAAGTTACTAGCAAGTGTTTTCCTTTTTCAGCATATCCATGTGAATATCTTCGTCAGTCCAGATTTTTTTTTCTGGAAAAATGCAGATGCATCAATAGTTGGAGATTACTTCATTCCTACAGTCCATGATTTATTTGAAACCATGAGTGTGGAAAACACAATAGGCTTTGAATGTTATTTAAGAAGAATTATTAGTTTTTCTTCAGATATATATGTTTGCTAATGTCTTTCTGAATGATTTTTTCAACTCTACGTTTAGATTAAGTCATAATTTAGCGTTACAATTTCTGAATTTGATCAAATTTCGAAAACTGGGTACTGCAAAGGGATAAATGTTTTACACTACATGCTAAATGTACATTTTTTTCTGTTCAATTTTACATTACATGTGCTGTAGAAGAGATTACTAAAGTAAAATGTGACAAAGAAATGCAACTTGAAGAGCTATCAGAAACACTGGTAAAAATTCATTTTATTAGTCTCATGGCATTTACCTTTCATATGAAGTCTCTCTTGCTCTTTAACTGTCTTAAATGCCATAGAATAAGCCCTGTCTCATCTGCCTTGATGTTTCTACTAAACTACATCTAACTGGCTTTTAGATAATTTCACTGTTTTCTTTGAAGGACTCAATTTTTTTTCCACTGTTTTATTGGTTTTGTTCTGCTTTGTTTTGTTTTTCTTGTCAGGATGAGAGGTCATTTCTTTCTTCATTCACACCTATTCAAATGCCACTTCCTCCTGACATAAAGGTTTCCTGTTTTTAGTTATGCCCAGTACTAACTCTTTCCTAATTCTGAAACTTTCTGAAAAATACTTTTTTTTCAATATGATGAACATTTGCTCAAACCTTGTGAGCACTATGCATGTGACACTTAAGGCTGAGGCATAAACTATTTTTTGACAGTAAAGATAATTCCTGGAGTGGCTAATTTCGTCAATAATTTTGCAGACTAGTTAGTTGGGCTTACAATGGGGGACACATTTAACACTCATATCGGAGTTCAACATCTCACGCTATTTCCAGATCACACCAGAGAGATGTAAAAACATACAGTCTAATTTGTGTTGTGTATGTTGTTTTGTTTCTTAAAACTTTGTGTTGTGACTTGTAATTTACATATGTTTACTCAAAACGCTTCCTTTTTCTTCTGCAGAAAGAAATACATGATTTGAAAGTACAACTGACTAGTACAGCTGAAAGGGAACAAAATTATTTAAAACAGCTTACAACACTGAATACAGATCTTGAACAAGAGGCGTATGATCATTTTTGAAAATACAGTATTAGGGTTTTTTAGTGTTACATAGAAATTACTTTATAATGAATTGTTTTGTAATGTAAATGAACCTATGCACACAGTATGACATCCTTTATATACTTACATTTGTAAGTTTTCTGTATTTGTATATAGTTGTTCCATGTCTCTGTGACTTGATTGAGTTAATATGAAGAGAAAGTTTCTAAATTCGTTGTTGACCTTGCCTTGAGTTGGATATTGAACTACATTGTCTTCAATGACCATTATATTAATAGAAAACTTGACTTACTTGATCTTTTTTTTTCTTCTGTTGCCTTTTCTCATCACTGTGATTTTGCTGCAATTGCTTAAACTTGTAGATAACAGGCCTGGACTTTTTTCAGTGTGAAGTAACATTTTCAACAGATAAATGTAACTTAAAAGGAAATTTCAAGGTACATATTGTTACTTCTCTTGACCGTTTGTTTTAAATTAGGCTAAAGAATGAACAACTAACAGTTCATATCAACAAGCTTTTATTAGAAAAGGAACAGATAGCACAAGAGAAAAGTGGTATGGCTACAGAACTCAAGAAACTGAAAGAAAGTAATGAGGCAAGTTACAAGCTTCCAGCTGTTTTTAAAGGAGAACATTCAATTTAAAATGCAAATCTTATGGTAAACTGCAAAGTGACGTAGTTCTGTAGAGTATCTGAACTATTTTTTTGTGTTTAAAAAACACAGGAAGTGCAGTTACCCTTGTGAATAAGACAGGTCAAGATACTGCTTAAGATGTCTTTGAATCTTCTAGGATGTCACTCTGATTTTTACTCATTTTACTTACATGTATCTTTAGGATAGTAGAAAAAGAGAAGAAAGTACAAAGCAGTTAGTTGAAAACCTGGAAGAATCAAATGGCCAGCTAAGGCAAGTAAAAACCGATATTAAGGTACAACATTATTAAAGGAGGTAGGCTCATTTCTTTCACAGTTAATCTGAATGTTTTGTTCACATGCTACTTTCTGTGATTCATAGATTAATGCTTTTTTGGTTGTATAGCTAAACAGAAACTATTTAGTAATGATGTTAGCTTCATATTACACACGGAGATCTATCTTCATCTACGTTAAAACTTTAGCTGTGAAGGAAATGAAAAGAGAAGTTAAAGGTTATGGATTAAATGTGAAAAGGTGAAACTAGTTAAAAGTTGCTCTCTGAAGTAGTCTCTGTACCACCAGCCCAATAGACAGGCTGCATGTTTCATGGATGCATTACAGTATAACAGACTAGGATATATTTTACTCAGGTAAGGGGAACATCTTTCCGTACTTAAAGAAAGTATATATGGGTCAGATGTTAACTTACCAGTCTCTTCACATCATTTTAAGAACTTTTTTTTTTAAAAGAGTTGATAATATTTATGAGAGATTCATAAACTGATCAATGAAAAAGTGTAGGTTTATTTAGCAGTACTGAAAAGAAGGTAATGTTCCCTAATGCATGTTAATTTTGCATTTAGAAATGAACTGGAGTCTTTGAAGGAGAATATGGCAAAGAAAGGTGAAGAGATTAAAAGTAAACTGGATGAAAGAGAAGAAAATGTATGCTGTTATGTGCTTTATTATGAAAATATATAATGTAACCTGTAGGACAAAATTTAAATGTAAAACTTTTTTTGTTTTGCAAAGCTCTGCCTAGGGATGTTAGAAAGGCTTTCTTCTTTCAGTGCTGCTACCAGTTGCACCAACATATGTGCATATTTTGAGCCCTTTTATTTTAAAAGGACAAGATGCTTGCTCTTTGCGTGGAGGCCTGAAAGTCCAGATTTGTTAGATTTGAGGCAGATAGCTTTTTAACTTCCATTATACCCACTTAGTGATAGATGAAGCATGGATTAGCTTTCAATATGTAATATGAGTTTTAGTTAAAATTTATTCATATATTTTTACTTACTGTAGCTTCAAGGCACACCTCTTTTTTTTTAACATCATATAACAGATTTCAAACTTCTATTATAAAAGTAAAAGACTTACAATTATAATTCCAGGCTAAGAGTATTGAAAGTGAAATTTCAAGAAAAGAAAAGCAGGTGAAGATCCTAGAAAATAAGGTATGAAAGTTCATTTTTTTTCACAGACTGTAGAGAACTTCACACAAGACTATTTTTTAAATTATAAAGTTACTTTTCTTTTTCTTTCTAAATTCTGCAGCCACTAAGGAACTGGTTCACTGCTATTAATGTTGGTGGTATTGGGCTAGCAAAATTCTTGCAACGCTTTAATTTACACGCTGGTCATTGTAACACGTCAGCGTGTGTTTTAGTCCAGTTGGAATTAATCACACTTGTGCAAGTGCATGTTTAATATTGTTGATAGTGAATCATTTTTTAGGAGTTTGTTTAATGTTTAAAATATCTCTTTTAGTTGAATAATATAAAGAAACAGGTGGAAAACAAAACCAAATATATCGAAGAGATGCAACAGGAGGTATGTACAGTATTTAATTCACAAATAATGATATTTTATGGTAGATGTTACTTTTCAACAGTTTTTTCTGGTGTGATATGTTTATGTAATTAATAACTTGTCCTTCCTTATCCTAACTGAGCAAATTAAGGCGTGATCTTTTACTTAATTTGTAAGATTATCCTTAATTTTGAAAAGAAATAACATCTTTAATATCTTTAATAAACTTCTACTATTTTCACTTAGTACATGATATCATTGAAACACTTGAAACAATGACCTATCTCAGTTACCAATAGTGGAAAAGAATTGTCCATTAGGACAAATTGTTAATAACTGTACTGTAAAAATATATAACGTCATGATAAAAAATACAGCTACATATTTTCTGTCAGCAACATCTTAGCTTTTCTTCACATTATGCACCCTCTTTTGTTGCTCTCTGCTGTTGCTCATGAGGAGTTTTTTATAAGGTCGTGAAGTAACTATTATTACTCTTTTCTTTGGAGAATTGATCTTGAACCTGAATGGCACAACAGAGTTACTTGCTTGCTGAAAGCTGGAGTTTTGAAGATTCTGACCTACCTGATGCAGTTGGATCATTACATAATTCTGTTAACTTATTAAAGTACAGTGTTTCTTTTATTTTAACAGAATAAGGTGCTGAAAAAGAAACTTACTGCGGAAAGCAAGAAAACAAGTATTTATGAAGGGAAGGTAGGTTTGAATAACATTACGCACCCTCGAAAATGAGGATGAAGCACAAGAACTGAATGCTTTAAGTACCAGCGTAACTAGTGATAGTACATGTTTAGCATGTTCTTAACTGTTTTACGGATCTGGGATACAGATTTTACAGGAGTGAGCCCAGAATTTTTGGAAGATGCTTCAATGTTTAATCATTGAACACTGACTTGGCTATCAGACATTTGTAAGAAATGGAGATCACTTCTCAAGGAATTATGTACTCAGTCAGTCCCTTTATGTTTTGGTTGATAGTGTGCTGAACATTATTCAGTAATGCCACCACATTGAAACAGAAAAACAATTAAACGAAATGCATATATTATACACTGTAGGAAGTTCTGTGTTCTGCAGTGATATGTCCCTGATTAGAATATTGTGTCCACTTTTGGGTACCATGCTTCAAGAAGCATGTAGTCTCTTTGAGATTGTTCTTAAGAGAAACTTAAAAGGAAGAATTATAATCAAAATGCACACTTGAGAGGAAAATGTACCCAGTTAAAATCTTAAATAGATTTGCAAGAACGGGAATAAAATCTCTGTCTATATCCTTTTTGTCTGTTTTTTATTTTTTTTAAGAATTCACAGCATTTAGGGTGACTGCTTAGGAATAGACTCTTCCTATTGCTTTCATACCAAATTCTCATTAACATCAGCAGCTAAAAGGAATTAATCTTCTTTAGAACTAAATAAAATTCTGAAAATAAACTTTTTCTAGATAGACTGTTTCTTCACTTGTTAACTGAAAAAAAAAAATTAATTTTAAACATCATGCGATCATACTACTAAGTCTTAATCTCAGTTATACTTTATTTTCCCACCTTGTGTTCCATGCCAGCAGTACTAAAGAGTCTTTTGTACAAAAGGCGGAATAGTGTCAGATTGCTAATGGATGGTTCCCTTGGAATGATTCTTTGTGATTGATTAGTTTTTAGCTTGGGGACTGTTTTTGTTAACTAGGGTGAACAACATTGGTATGAGCTGTCTTTCTATTGTGGTGTTGCCATTGTTTCTATGAGTATTTTCTAACTCCAGGCCAGAGTTCAACTCCTCATAAAGAAAAGCTGAATAGGAAATAGTTCAATCATGTATCTGAAAAGTAACAGAGTAGTTCTGCTCAAAAATAAGATTTACAAAGAAATCATTTGCATAATTGTTCCCAAACAAATAACAGCAATAATTCTGCATTCTCAAAAGGTGAATAAATTAAAATTAGAGATGGCAAATATGAACAAACAACATAAGGAAACAGTTGATATCTATCAAAAAGACATTGAAACAAAAAAAGTAAATGAAAATAAGCTTCTTGAAGAGGTGAGAGTTGTTAATTTTTACTTTTAATTATTTTATTGTTGTATGGTGGTTTTATAAAGCTGTATTGGCCAGAGTCTTACATGCCAGTCTTACCAACATAAATGGAACTTCTTGAGTGTGTGTGAGCAAAGCTTTAGTACATTAGATCATTAAGTTGAAGTATTTGTATATGTCCTGAAAAATAAGAAACCAATTAAAAATACTTTTTTTGTCAAGATACTGTTCACAGAAATTGAATTCTTGGTATAAATACAGCATAAACAAATTAGATTATAATTTTTCCCGTATTAGTATTTTCCTGCCCACCCTTTCTTGATGGTAATGCCAAAAAGTGTTAAGGCAGAGTACTTAAAATGTCTTTAAAAAAATACCGTGTTGTTAATTGTTCATGAACAATTAAATGAAACTTGTTGCTAACAGGTAGAAAAGATGAGGTTGCTTGCTGATGAAGCAACAGTAACACAGAGAGAAACTGATATCCGATGTCAGCACAAGATAACTGAAATGGTTGCACTTATGGAAAAACACAAGGTGAGAGACTACTGATTTCTGTATTTTGTGATGTGTGATACTATATTGAGTAAAAATCTTTCAAAACCAGGATATTACAAATTAAAAAGTGAAACTTCATAATAAAGACTTAAGTCTAGGAAAATGAAGTTAAATATGTGCTTGACTTTTCATCATCTATAAATAAATTAATCTTAAGGTTTTGTAAATATGCCTACTGGCAGATAAATTCCATTTATCTAAATATCTAGGATATTATTTTTTTATATTCAGGCTTCCTTTGATACCATCCTAAGGCAGTGTTTTTTAGTATCACTTTGGGCCTCTTTTTATGGGGAGACTACTTGACCTTCAGCAGTTTAACATATGTTAAGTTACATGCCTTATTACTCTGTTTTGCAGTATATTTAGCAGATACCATTAATAAAAATAATATGGCTTGCTTTTGTGTGCGGAAACACTTACTGCTGCATAGAGAGCATTCTTTGTCAGCCCACAAAATAGTATTGTTTGTGCATTTTCTGCTTACAGCTTCTGCTGAAGCATCAGTGTTTGTTCATAGCGTTTTCTGATTCTTCAGAAGGGCCTTTAAAAAAAAAAGTATTAAGACTAGGTAGACCTGTAACTGTAACAGTTAAATGTTTTGAGTTTGGGTTTTTTATTGTTTGTTTTAACACAGCATGAATATGACAAAATGGTTGAAGAAAAAGATACAGAGTTAAGACTTTATAAAATAAAAGAGCAAGAACAGTTATCGTCAAAAAGATCATTGGTAAGCTGTACTCTTCAGCAATAAATAACTATATGGAGGGGCTGCTGTCCTTAAAGTGTAATATAATAAATACTGTATTTGACTTACCCAGTTTAACGCTTGGAAGGGGTTGAGTGTCTGCTTTAGTGGGACTGAACAGTGAGCAACAACCTGCTAATTTTTGTTTGCTGTTATTTTCTCTATAGAGTAGATGTGCTTTTCTATGCACTTTTCCTAATAGTGCATCATGTTGAAACCTCACTGTGAATAAGAAACTTTTGTATTAAATAGCTGGATTCTACCTCCCACTCCCTTGTTCTCAGAAGTGTTTTAAGTTCTTCCTTGAACAGTTCTGGTCAAGTACCTGTTTCTTAGTAGTACTTAAGCTCTTTTTTAAAAAAACTTAACCAAAATGTCAAGTCTAAAGTTGCATTGCTTCATCTACCGGCCCAC
>VWZK01016527.1:45810-110419 GCA_013396935.1 Baryphthengus martii | reverse complement strand
TCCCCCCCCCCCCCCCCGCTTCTGTCTGGGAAGCTTAGCTTTGAGAAATGTTCTGAGAGCCAACAACCCCTCAAGACTTTCACAAAAGTGTGTTTGTACAGCATCCCCTTAAAACACAGTATTTGTCTGGCAGTTACCTTCACAGAGCTTTCATTCAGTTAAGACTATTTTTTTTAATAGAAGGATGTATGTCTCAAGTCTACATGTTGGGAGTGTGTTTTCATTGTTTTGTTTTTTTTTAATTTGGTAACTGCTTCTTTGATCATCTGTTATTCTTGTGATTGAATCATTCTGAAAATGAATTGTAGATCACTTGGCATGCTGGCTTGATGGATAGATCAGCTCTATTGAATAAATGGGATTTTGTTTTGTATATAATATCCTTATTAATTACTGTCTCATTTTGGACTGTTTTCTGTTTTCCAGGTTAAGCATAGTTGACTCTATCCTTTATCTAATTGTTTTTAGGAAAGTGAACTGTCATGTTTGAAAAGCGAACTGTCATCCCTTAAGGACCAACTTAAAGCAGAGATTGAAGAGAAGGTATTTTTTTCATTAAATGTAGCATTATGGGTGACAGTTATGGCCTAGTGTTAGTCACTAATAATGACAGCTGCAAAGTGAACTTTTCATTCTAGATCTTGCTCTCACTTGCTGTCTGATTTCAAGAGCTTGATGCTCTCTGAAGTCATTACATCTCATTTCTGGTGATAGTGTATGTTTTGCATTACTCCTTAATTGATAAGTAGGAAGGAAGCAGGGAGACATTGAAACCCTGTGAAGAACTGCTCAGGCTTGCAGGGGTGATGTCAGGAAAGCCAGAGACTTTTACCTGGAAGGCAAAACTGACAAGAGAATTGAAGGGCAGCAAGAAAGGCTTCTACAAGACCTGCTGTCAAATGTGGCAGGAGTTCTGATGTAAAAGGACAAGAAAAGTCCTTTTACAATCCTTTTACAGGCTGTGGTACTAATGGGACTTGGAAAGTGTGGAGAAAGGAGGACTTAGCCTTGGTGGAGGATCAGGTTAGGGAATCTTTAAACAACCTGGACGTACACAAGTCCATGAAATCTGATGGGATACACTCATAAGGGCTGAGGGAAGTGGTCAGTATCATTGCAAGGCCACTCTTGATTATTTTCAAAAGGTCGTGGTGACTGGCCAAGGTTCCTGAGGAACTGAAGAAAGCAATTGTCAGTCCTACCTTCCAGAAGGTCAACGAAGATCTGGTGAAATGGCGGCTAGTCAGCCTCATCTCAGTTCCTGGAAAAATGAAGGAACAAATAATCCTGGAAACCATTTCCAAACATAGGAAGGGCAAAAAGGTGTTTGGGAGTAGTCAGCATAGATTTATATGAAGGGGGAGTCATGCAGAACCAATCTGACTGCCCTTTGTGATGAGGTGACTGAGTTGGCATATGAGGAGAAAACACTGGATATTTCTTATCTCGGCCTTAGTGAGGCTTCAGCACCATCTCTCATAACATCCTTGTAGGCAAACAGGTCAAGTATGGACTAGGTGAGTGGACAGTACGGTAGATGAAAAACAGGCTGAACTGCTAGGCTTATGGGATTGCATTTAGTGTGGCACAAAGAGGCCAGGCACTCAGTAACAGAGTATGATTGTGGACTGTCTTCTGTAATTGCATGAAGATTTTCAATAACTCAATTAAAATATTTACTTCCTATCACGTAACTCTTTTTAGGAGAAGCTTGCAAAAGAAGCCCCCCAAAATGTGGTTTCTGAAAAAGAAAAGAAGCACAAGGTATCTTTAATGTTATCATTAATTAGTTTTAGAATTTGGTGATATTTATACATATGCAATCTAGCTGAATTTCCATGATAAATTATGTATATCCAACAAAAGTCACTGAAATTACTTCTAATTTAAACCATTTTTCTTAATTTTAGAAAATACAAACTCATTTTCCTGAGACTCCAAAACCCCATTTAGATCTGGACTGTGAATCTATTAATGTAAAAAAGAAAAACTCTCCAAATAATATTCCTATAAAAGTCAGTGTGATGGAAAAGAAAAAAATGCCTTCTTCAGTATCTGCAAAAAGTCCCTTGGGTAGTCTGTCATTAAAGGTTTGTAATTCATAACAGTGAATTGTTCTTTGTTTATTTTTCTGACTTTATTTCTTCTTTGTAGATGCTTATTTATTTTTGTTTTGATAAGTAGAGATTTAAAAGGTAGATAGCCACAAAAAAGTATTCTGCAGCGATGTTGGAAAGCAGTTTTTGTAAGGGCTCTCACTGTGTGTCATTTTTCTTCCTCAGTTACTTAATTTGCTTGTTATCAGTAACAGTTCCCGTCTTAGAGGGACTGTGAATTTAATAATGTCTCTGGAGTTCATTTACTTCATCTTAAAAGAAAACTGTTGTCTCATTGTAAAGGCACATTTTCTCTGGAACAGAAAATACCTCATGTGATTGTAGAAGTTGCCGAAGTGTTCCTGACTGCTTTGCCATAGCTTTAAAACCTTGTGCTTCTAGTCTGTCAAAAGCTCACGTGTGATACTTATATCTTAACAATTGAAGCAACTACCATTTTTATGTTATCCTTTCTACAAAAAACGATTGCATTGTTTCATTGCAATGTTTCTGCAAAGCTTAACTTCTAGTAAAAGAACTATTTAAAAACAACCTTGTTCTTGATACCACTGTCAGTGTCTTTCTGAAAGCTTTTTCCCTGCATCTCTGCGTTTTCTTAGATGTTGCTTATAGTCTGTATGTAGAGACTGCAGTTCAGAATAACCTGAAGTTCTGCAAAGAAGCGTGAAGAAGTTAATGTGCCATGAAATTCAGTTCTTCTACAGCTTCCTGTTCATTCTCCTTGTTTGGCAACAAATAAAAGGATTTTATTTTTTTCTATGTTGAAAGTCTTCACATTTTGGACGGAAAGATAGTTGTTCCATAGCACCTCTTGAATGTCTCCCTGGCTAGATATTCAGTCTACGTTATGAATTTGGTTTTAGAGTCTGTAATTACCACTGAAAATATAATTTTAAGTGCCATCTTTTTCTTTCTCAGACGTACGTTATAAAGACTCCTCCAATAGATAAACTGCAAAGTGAAAGCACAAATCTGCATTCAGAACAGTGCATGAGAAAAAAGCAAAAAGTGCTACTACAGCTGGATGCTCAATCAGATACCTCTGAACGCAGTGACCTCCTGGTAAAAAGTGTACTTAACAGTTTGTTATGCGCACTGGTATATCTAAGAATTTATGTAAAGCATTTGGATTTCTGTGTCCAAGACAATATCTGTGTGTATACTTTTATTTCATTGGTTCTTTCTGGAATTGTATTTATATGTACATAATTGCTAACTATATGACAAATAGAATACTGCTATACTAAAATACGTATTAACTTTTGTCATGATTGTTTATGTTGTTTTATAGAACTGTTCAGGTTTCATAGTAACATCTTTCTTAGAGTATGAAAAAAAGTATTCCTAGGGGGAAAGAAAATACAGTTTTTAATATAGTGTGAGAAAGTAACTTTCTTACTTTTAATTGAAGAGCATAGTCTCGGAGGAAGAAATGTTTAAAAAATTCTACAAAGATTATCCTGAAGCTTCACAGTTATATGCCATGACACCAAAAAAGGTACCTTAGCTTTTCTTCATATCAAAACAAGCAAGTAATCAAATTGGTTATAGAAGGTAATGGATGACTTTATTTTTCTTCTTAGAAACCAACTACACCAAACATAAAAACCCCAGGCTCTGTGTTGAAGCTTACAACCATGAGAAAAATGCGTGAGGCTGGATGGACTGCAGTTTCTAAAATGGACAGGAAAAGAAAAATCAAAGAAGCTGAAAAGTTCTTTACTTAAAGCAAAAATTACTAGTTCCCTAGTATTACTTGATTAGTAGAACCACGGTAGTAGTATTCTTTCAGAGTTAGTACATTGTTGCATTTTTCTGTCATACTCAGTATGTTTAATGCTACTTTCATTTCCTTTACACATTCAAACTTTATAGATACATAAACACATCCACTTGCAGAACATTTTCTACATTTCATCCCCTATGAAAGTCAGGAGACAAATTAGCACATTTTAGAATTTTGAAATAAGTATTAACTACATAGAAAGTTGTTTGAAAAAGTCTGGCATTAGAAATACTGATTGTAAAGAAATTAGATTTTGTTCTTTTAAATTTGCTCTTTTTCTTAATACATACTTCACAAGAGGATATTATTTAGTGAAAGAAATACTGAAGCTGTTAAAATGCCTGCACTTTTACCTGATGTCTTGCTTTTTTGTTAATTTTAAATGTTGTTAAGCTGTCTTTTTAGACTGTTTTGTTTTCAGTAGCTACTATTTCAGTATGTTGAAAATAGTTTTAAAACTTTCAAAGTTGAATTTTCAATAGAATTACTTTGGTTGAAAAATATTTCAGCTTCATAAGGGATAAAATATGCACATGTTTTAAGATTGTAAGAACATAGTTAAGAGGTCATTAAATTGTTTTTCCAAAATAAAGCGTGGGACCAAATGTTATTGTTTTGTGTTAGAACACAGATATAAATCACCAGGTAGCCTTCCTAAGGACTAACAGCTTCTGCCACGTAAGTGTAAGAACAGTTTAGAACAACATGTATTTCTGCATTAGTTCTTGATTATTCTTGGTTTCACAACAACAAAAACTTCCTTCAGAGCTTAAAGATAACAAGAAAACTACAGGTGCATCTTAAAACATTACGAAAAATCAAAATCCTACGTTCATCTGAAGTGAGTAGCAAAACACATATTTCATTCTTTTTGTATAGCAAATTTGTGTATAGGCTGGTAGTTTGGGTTCCTTATGCCTTATTTGTTGAACAGTGATGATGATTTTTTTATTGTATGTGATTGACAAATATTTTCCAAAGATCTGAAAGGATATACTGTGGGGTTTTTTTTTCCATATTTGGAAATGGAATCTGTTATGCAAGCGCATTTTCTGAGAAGTTAGAATGACTTTTCTTGCTGGAAAGATGTTTCATGTTTCTGAGTATTGAGGTTTTATAATTTATCTGCTTAAATAGTGTAAATTAGACCAAACACAGAGCAGAGAAGCTGCTTGTAATACATTAATTCCAGATGTCTGTTCTTTTCAAGGAAGATTATTTTACCCTAAATAGTGTAAAATAAATGTTTAAACCTCACCCAGATACTTGGATTGGTTATTTTTTTGAATGGATACAGAGCATGTTGTACAAAGTCAGTTATTCTTTGTTTTAGCTTGGGATGTTACTTACTAATCTCTTCATCTGGTTTGCAGGAAAAAAGAAAATGCAGTCACCAGAAACAAGTATGTGCAGTTTGTAATTTATTTTAATAGGGAGTGGTGTTTTTTTCACAAGATCTAAACACTTGCCAATGTTTGTTACTTCATTTCAAGATGGCATATTTATCATTTTGACTTGCTGTTAGTGACATCATCAGTTATGCAGACTTGACTCGAAGCTAGGTACTGAGAAATCAATAATAAAAGCTGTTGTTTCTGAGTATAAAGAGATTACTATCTAGTCTTCTCACAGATCTACAAAATACAATTTTGCAATCTTGAAGATTGAAAATCCACACCAAACCTAGCCTACCCACATTCATAGCTTTGCTAATGACAGAATATGTGATATTTGAATGCCTTACTATTAAAAAAAAAAAAGGGATTTAAATGATTGTTCATTGAGACTTTACATGAAAAATAAATGTTCTTCGTGGTATGTACCAAACATGATTTCTAGTATAGTGGTATAGGTACAGTATCTGACATAGTAAAAGAAGAAATGACAAAAAACTTAAGTGGTAAGAACTAGAAATACTAGTTAATTATTGTAAGAGTTTCTGCATGTTGCACTGAGCCTTGTTGTAATTAAACTCTTGAAGCTGGAGAAAAGTCTTTCCACATGACCAGAAAAGAAGTCAAGTCTGCTGCCCACATCTCTTCTCAAATGGTAAGTAATCGGTTGAAACCTTGTTATTTTCAAGTATTGTTGTGGCAGAGTTGTGAATCTGTGGTGCATCATATAGTCGTCCTGGTATTGTGTGTCATGTGATGTATTGTATAAATCATCTGCAAAATTACAAAAATACTATTAGTACTATTATAGAAAACTTACAGCAAATGTAATCAACTAGGAATATCTTTTATATCTTAGAATAACAAAAATATCTAGCACTTTCCAAAGAAATGAAAGCAAATACGAAGCAGTCTATCGTATAAGCCAAACACCAAATAGGATTATGAAGCATTTTCAGACCATAAATGGAGATTGTTGGCATATGATATGCAACAGAGAACTGCTGTTTTAATCTGTGGTAGATAGGAAATGCTGCAGCTAATCCTAGGAAAGAGAGAAGAGCAGTCATCTGTGAATCTATCAATTAGAGAGATGAGAGCTGTTTCAAACTGTTACAGAGTGACTTAGAATAGACATATTAGCTTTGAAAATTCAGCAGCCACAGTCTGTTTAAATGCAAAACCTGGCAAAACCATTTGTTCCTATGGCAGCATGTTAGAATCTTACTTCGTTTTATCAGTGGAAGTCTGCAACAGGACAGGGTTGGAAATTAGTATTCTGGTAGAAGAATTATCTTTTAGAGATCTAATTGGCTTTGTCTGATTTTCATCAGCCTAGTTTGTAATTCTGTGTTGTTTGCAAGCATCGACATGTTTTTCTTTTAATATTCAGTGCTATATGCAGTGGAAACGAGTTACTCTGCTCTACAAGTTAACCTGCTTGTAAGATCAGTGTTCATTGTACTACTAACAGGGCAAGAGTGAGTAGGAATAACATGTGACAGCTTCTTCTTGCTCCTACTTTTTTCTTAAGCGTTGGTCAGTGACAGAATCCTATTAATTACATATATAAACTGAATGCACTGAATTTGTCTAGCCCATTACAGGGATGGGTACCGGTAATGAACCCAGGAATTTTATGATTGCTAGATTCTGTTTACTGAGATCACTTAAAACACTTGTACATCAGCATACTGTCTTTCACTTAATGAAAGTGTAAAGTAACTGATGTCAGTGAATGGATTGGTTTAAGAGAAAGGTTAAAGATAAATAATTAACAGCCTAACTGGCTGTTCCAGAACAGGGCTACAAAGGTGATGGCTGTAAAAGCACAATAAAAAAATACCTAGCACTGAATAATCTGCAGGTCATCTGGGGGGCAACCAAAGAAATGGATCTGTAAGTATCAAACTTTTAACTGTGGAGACTAGGAAACTGTAGGAAAGAAGCCTTTGGCGCTCACAGATTGCCACACCGGACTTTGTCCTGCTGCAGTCTTGTCTTGCTGTTGCCAGTAGGTAGTAGGATCTGCTATGAACACTATGGTCATATGGCCAGTCAGGGAGAAGTTTTTCTACCAGCTTAATAGTTTGTGTACATTACTGAAGAGAAGAGATGTGAATGTCTGTATCACTCTGGTGATGTTTAGTGCATCTCTGATAGCTGGGCAGGCTAGCATGATGCCAGCAAAAAAAGGTTTAGTGTCCATAGTGTGGAGCTAACCTGAGTGTGAGAAGCAGTCGTCACATCAATCTCAAGGCCCACTCAGACTAATTTATTGTGCTTCCAGATAAATGATTTTTTATTCTTAAAACTTGGTCAGCTATTTTGGTAATGCACTGCAGTGCATTCGAAGGCTGGTTAAGAGTTGCAGTGAATAAACGCACTGCTGAAATTACAGTACCTGCTCCAATGATTAATATTCCTGACATTCATCATACACCACGCTGGACTCTGTTCCTAACAGCTCTAAATCTTCATGACAGCAGGGCTATGGACAGATGGAACTAAGGACATTGCATCTATGTAGTTGCCTTAACAACCAAATTTGTAATCACCCCAAATAATTAAATCAGGTTTGTGTGACATGACCTATTTTATGTAACACCATCTTGATGGGCATTAATTATGTTCTCATCCATTAATTCTTCATTGCTCAAATCCTGTATCAACTTTCTGTTACTTTACCTGATCTATTAGGAATAGATGTCAGGCTCACTGATAACTGAGAGTTACCTGGGTCAACATTCTCTCTTAAAATATTGGCGTAATATTAGCACTTTTCTTGGTCTTGAAGTTCCTACAGTATTTCAAGTCTTGTTGAAGTTAGCATTAGCTATCTAATCCTGTTGATTTTAAAATACTTATTCCTTATACAACTTATTTCATATTTTTTATTGCAAATGTGTAGCTGCTAATATTCAGTAGCTACCTTTTCAAATGCATGTGTACTTGACCACAGACTTTCCACTTTGCATCAATAGCTCGTCTTCATCTGGTAATGTCCCTTGGCGTTACTGTTGGCCTCTGTCCTGACAAAAGTTTATTTCCTAGTCTCTAGCTTCCTGAGTGAGCTTCCTACATTTTCTCACTTCCGATGGTGATTGTTGCTTTCCTTTTTCGTTGCTATAATTTTTATTGTTGCTTTCTTTTTCATCTTCATTATGATAGACTTTGAAGAATTGTTACAACTTTTTTCTTCACTACTGATGTTTGCAGACATTTCCCTAAATTGTGTTAAATCAGTCTTAATCCTTTTTTACCCTAATTCAAATTTCACACCCCTTCCCCCCCTTCACCAGTTACACCCAGTTTTCTCCAATCAGAGAAATTAGCACTTTGAACCAGCAGAGAATATATGCTGTCATGCTCTGATCTGTCCTCTGCTTATATTCTTACAGGATATGTTGAGGACACTGGGTGTCCACCTGGATGTGGTCCTGTCAGGACCAGTGTATACAAATACAGCTCAAATTGCCTAAAGCTGTGTGTGTAAATCACTTTAAAATCTTTAGAGAAAAGAATTGGCTGTATCTACTTCAGCTGTGCATGCAAGGGTTGCATGCCATACTCTTGCTTTAGGAATGCTGTTTTTTATTCTCATTTTGGGCACTCTTTGTCCTCTTCAGCATTTAGTTTTATGAATTGTTCCCTTTTCCTTTCAGAATCATCATTGCCCTTGAAATACTCCTAAGATTTTCCAAGAACAAACAGGTTTTTTCCGTCATTAAACAACCGAACTCATGCATATATATGTAGTGTATATATGCATATATAGTGTGTGTATATATACACACATCTTGTCTACATGTGGGTGTATGTATGGGAATACTCACATGGCCTGTATGTTTAACTTGATTAAAATATGCTCAAAAAGTACAGTTAAATAATGTATTTGAATAGTAGCAAAGTAAGTTATGCTTCTGTTGCTACGTGTAGATGGACAGATGTTACTGAAAGTACAATTAATGCTCTGCTCATGTCCTTAAGCCAGGAAGAGTTCTGTTTAATTCCTGAGAAGTTATATGGTAGAAATTAACGCAGAATTAAAGACTTCATGAAAACAGAAAGCATTTGGCCAGTCTTAACAGAACCACAACTCTTACCATGGTATGCAAAAATCCCTTGGAGAGCTAGTCCAGGACACTGGACAGCTGCGTGCAGCAGTCCAAAACCACAGGAAAGAGACAGTATTATTTAGGAATTAGCTAAACACCAATTAGGACTGACTGGATCACTCCTCCAACAGCCCAAGGTAACCATATTTACTAGCTTAAACTCAACTTTATCATATTTCTTACGGCTTCATAAATCAGGAGTATGGTTGACCTACAGAAGACTGAAATTAGATTGAAGTCCTAATGGCAGTTAGGTGATTAACTGAAAGGGGAGGTGTTCACACAGGCATAGTGAGAAGGCTGGCTGGATGTTGATAATGCTGTAGAGGACAGTGGCTGCTTGGATCCTTTCTTACTTTTGTTCCTCACAGGTGTTCTAAAAAGCTCTACATGTGACTGTTTTTCCCTCATCTGTGGACACCTCAGTTTCATTGATACTGGTGCAATATTTTGCATCTCATTGTGCTAAAACAAATGGTTTCTTAAAAAGTTTTTTCCCTATCAATTAGTGTTTCAGAGAGAATTGCTTGTTACTTTGGTTTTTGCTCTGTAGTTTCAAGGCCAGGTAATTTCTCAGTGTGATTTGCTTGAGCAGGTAAGTCAGGCTGTACTAACCACACTGCAGAGCTCTTGCTTTGATTTGAGATATGTTTCTCTGTGTGTAGCACTGCATCTGTCAGCTCTGCCTGCCTGGCAATGAGCAGAGTGAATCAGACTTCATTAAACTTGCACAAAGCATAGGTGTAGAATTAGTCATATGTGATTCAGGATGGCTGCTTTTCTATCTAGCTTCCTGTCTTGATGTTGCTGTCCTGTGTAGCGATTAAATTAATCAATAATAACTTTTTTAAGGCAGTAGTTAGTTTAAAAGCCTGAGGAGAGAATGACTGTTAAAATAATTAGATTTCCAGCTCCAGTTTCCAGGTTAGGATATTATGGACACACTTATTCCTATCACATTTGCTTTGTGGTTCAGTATGAATTTTCAATAGATGATTTTGCGATAAGAAAGCAGCAATTCAGATGCAATTATATAAACAGAAAGATCAGCCTGGAATTAGCCTGGGGAGTATAAAGCGCACACAGAGCTTGTGCTGGGTCACTGCCTCTCCCAGCTCGAGGCAGAATCAGGTTCCTGTACTAGGGAAGAATCAGGTTCCTGTACTAGGGAAGAATTCAGCTGAGAAGAGGTTGGTCTTTCCAGACTTGCACTGTTGCAGCTACAGGGTAAACCAGACTGTAATGAACGGCTTTAGCAATGGGAAGCTGACAGCTAGAAGAGACTAGAGGGTGATGTCCATACATATGTAGACACTGTCATTTAAAGTTTGTAGTTCAGAGGCTACAGAGCAGACCCTGGAATTGTCTTGGAGCTAATCAAAACTTTTTTTCTTGGGATCCCCCACAGGTCTGAGAAATCAAGTCAGTGCAATAGCCAGATAAAGTGGGGATTCATTGATTTTTAACTCTTTGTTGATGTTCTTTATTGTAATTTGTTTGAATCTATTATTTAATTCTTGGCAGCATTCCCATTGCATCATGCCTCTACGCCAACAGGAAAGTAAAAAATATACAGTGGTATGCCTGATACGCATAGCTGTTAGTTTTGTTTTGTTTTTCTCTTGAACGTTTTATAAGATACTTTCTTCAGAAAATTATTTTTAAACCAGTGAGATTATTTTAGCATCTCTGGTTAGTTCTAGAACTCGTGTTCTCACATGTCACACTTTCAAATTCTTTAGCTTTGGTAATTTTTCTGTCAGCATTTTATCACTGGTTATTTTAAAGTTCCATCTAATATGCTTTAGAGAGGAAAAAGTGAATTTGTTACATGTTGTTAATGGCCTGTTTACCCTTCTGTCTAGTGGTGAGTACTATTTCAATTAAAGGTCTGAGGTTGGAAATAAATTGTTAGGTTGTAGCTAAAAGCGTTAAGATTACTTCTGGTCTTTGACTATCGTAACTGTTCTTACCAAATTCTGAGAAAGGTACATCTGATTTTACTTAGGGTTGCTTTGTTTGTTTGCTTTTCCCCCATCTAGCATGAGTTCCTTCATTGTGATGTCTCTCCTCTTTGGCTTGACTTTTGGTCAAACAGCATCACTTTGCGCTCCTGCTGAGTATACAATCCATGTGGAGAAAAGGGAATGTGCCTACTGCCTGGCCATCAACACCACCATCTGCGCTGGATTCTGCATGACTCGGGTACAAGGCATTACTCTGTTCTAGGCAGTTGTTTCTGTAATGGCCATCACTGCAAAACAAATGCCTGTTATCAGTGGAAACTCAGTAAATGATCCAGTTCTAATGGAGTGTTTGTCACAGACAGAAGAATCACACTACCATCATGTTTTCAAGTTAGTAAAGGTATGGATGAGAAATGCCAACCCTCTGGAACTATAGAGTTTAGGACATTAGTGACACAGGAGAGAACTGCTGCTGTCAGAGCCTCTGTAGTCAGCGTGCGGGGTCAGGATGGAACATGTGAGATGCCAATTAGTCACTCTTACGTGATGTGAATGACGTGGGTAACTTCTACTCCCGCTACTGTTACGAGAGCTAGCTGTGGAGAACACCTCGCAAGGAGACACGGCGAACACAGTGCCTGAGCTCCACTGTGAGCAAGGAGAGCATTGTAAGCTCTCCTTGCTCAGGTAGCTGATACCGATGACAAAGTGCTGTCAGCACTCTGAGGCAAGCATGATAAACTAGGTGAACATCTCTACAAGCGTAGAGAGGCCCCAGTCACTTGCAGATTCAGAATTACAGGTCTGAACAGAAGTATGCTGAAAGTATCAAAGCTGGCCCGAGTATAAATGGGTTTTGCTTTCTGCATGTTTGAGAATGTCAAATGAAGTCTTCTGACACTCATGTATTCTTCAGTGAAACAATGCATTTCTTTTTTTCTTTGTAGGACAGCAATGGCAAGAAGCTGCTGCTCAGAAGTGCTCTGTCCCAGAATGTGTGCACATATAAAGAGATGTTGTATCAAACAGCGCTGATCCCTGGCTGTCCTCGTCACACTATCCCTTACTATTCCTACCCTGTGGCTGTGAGCTGCAAATGTGGTAAATGTAACACTGATTATAGTGACTGTGTTCATGAGAAGGTGAAGACAAACTATTGCACTAAACCACAGAAGCTCTGTAACGTGTAACCTCCTCAGAGAATGTGGTCAAAATGTGTATCTGCTCAAAACTAAACAAACGTAAATAAAAGTGTTTCATACAGGTTTCAGAGTGGTGTGCACAAAGTTTTCTGAAGATGTATCTCTAGTAACTTCAATTAACTGTATATTTTGTGACATGCACAAAGCAGAATCCCAGGACTGCAGGCTTGTAGCTATAGCCTACCTGCCATTTACTTTGGGGAAGAAGAAATTACTGTGTGAAAGCCTTTACTTGCAAATCCCAGGTATTTTGTGAAGAGGTGCTCAGACAAAACATTTTATATATTTCAGCGTTAAAGCAATACGTACTTTTAGTATTGAACATTTTAATTAGATTTAGGTTTTGACATAGACTTGCAGCCTTAATCTAGCAAGGATATTTTTCCATACATGTAATATTCTGGGTTTTTGAGGACCCTGGGTTCACTGTAGTTATTTGTGCTATAGATCCGTATCTTTGCCGCTGTCCACGGCTGCGTTCGTTAGGCAGTAGCGGAGGCAGCCTCTCTTTTCCATGGAAGTACACTGTTGGAAAAACTGAGCAGTGAAGAATCAATGAAGCTTCACCTCTTGCTACTCTGTTCTCCAGGAGGGGAGCGTTACACCATCAAACCCTCCGCCTCCCTCCGGCCCCTCCGGAGAGGGANGGTCCCTGGGCGCGGGAGGTGAGACGAAGGCGGCCCCGCCGCGGTAGGGGATTCCTCGCTGGACGCCGCGCTCGCGGGTGGCGGTGGGTGGGGAGTGGGCGTCGCGGAGCCTCCCTGGAGTGAAGTCGAGGAGCACTTGGGGAACTGGTTCTGACAGCACGCGCTGGGGGCACGGAGGCGAGTTCTCTCTGCTTTATTTCAGGTTATGTTTATTAGGAAGTTGTTTCAAGTTCAAGACAGACAAGCTGGTAAAGCACTACTTCAGAACACATTAGACTAGAGGGAGGTGAAAGCTGATTTCAGCAACACATCAAGTTTTTTCTTTTTCTCTCAAAGAAAACTGCCATAGAGGTAATTCTGCTACAGCCTTTGCAGCATAAACCGATACGCTAGTTCCATCCAAAATCAGAATTTATGCTATAAAAACAATATATTATATTGGAAGTTTTGGAGAACTTAGTGACTGGAGCACCAATAGAGAGGAAGAAGTAAGATTGAAACGCTTTATGTACATTTTCTGTGAGCAGCATCTGATGCTGCTAATCAGTAACTTCCAAAGGCTGTAAAATAGAGCATTTGAAGGCTTAAGATAACTAAGTTTCTTTTTCAATACATATGAAATATATTTTGCTATAAAACTATCGCTTTCAGTATGAAGAAAAGTGAAATACAAATTTTCATTGTAGGGATATTACTGGGCTGTGCTTCATCAGCTCCTGTGCAATCTCTGCAAGATATCAAAACAGGCTGAGGTTTTCCTGTAACAAATGAAGCTCCCACTGAAGTTAATTACTTAGGAAAATTAGTCAAGGGAAATGTGAATAATGATGTTTAGACTTAATAAGGGCATCAACAATTTGCATCTTTATGCTTTAGAACAAATTGTTTGACAGGAGAAGAAAAGGTATGTGTTGTGCTTTCAGAATTATTACCTGGAGGGATTTGATCATTTGTCACTTTTGTCTGAAACAGGAACAAGGGACAGGACTAAATAGGTACTTCTGCTGACTTACATGGCAGACACTGTGTCTCTGGTGCGTACAAGCACTGGAGTTGGCTAATGAAGTCCCGGCATGCAACTGTGGAGTGTGAACTGTCTCTGAGGAAGTTTAGATACTGGTTTGGATTTAGTTACCTTGGAAAAGCTTTCTTATTGAACATGTATGGTGTGGTTGCTTGGAAATGACTTTGTACTGCCAACAAACATCAAAGATTTTGCATTTTCAAGAGCTGAAATGAAAGAGCAGCAGCACAATAAACTGTGGGCACTATATACCCAGTTTTGACAGCCATAGCACTACCTGTGACATCTGAGCATTTAAGAAGGGCTGCTCAAGCTAGTCAATGGAAATTGGAGCTATGATCTAAAAGCAACAGGGAAGAATTCTTACGGCTTTGATAGGGAAAGAACAGCTGTATTTTATGTCCCTTAATGAGTTAAAAAAAGACTTTCAGATGCTAAGACGCAGAGAAAACTGCAAATATGCACCTCACAGCAGCAGAGAACAGCAGGAACCACTAAAAGAGGCTGTATCTCAGGATTCTGTTAAAGGCATTAGTAGATGTGTAACATGTTGACTTCCAGCTTGAATTATAACAATAACTTAAAGAACTGAACCAGTAACTGGTATTATTCTGTTCCTGATGTGCAGTACAAGTATCCCATATACCTAAATAGCAGCACACGCTAGATTATAAGCAGTAATTATGCTCAGAAAAACAAATGCACTGTTCGGAGGAAGAAAAAAAGCCTCACAAACCCAAAATGCTTCAGCAGGAAGTTAAGTTGTTCAAGTCTGAATTTATAGAAGGTTTCTTTGTACCACTCTTCCCTGTTTTCACAAGGCACTTAGATAGATGGTTTTGTACTTGGGGGGGGAGTAGGGGGCTGGGGAAGCAAGAGAAGTTTCTGTGAGCTGCCTTCTTATTCAGTGCGCCTCAAAAGCAGGAGTGGGCATCTTCCAACTTGAGAAACAGTAAACAAATTAGGAAGTAAATTTGAGGAATTAAAACCAATTATATGTAGATGTGTTTAAAATAAATAAAAATGTCATTAGAAGTAGGAGTGTAACAGAAGGAAATAGCTTTATTGGCAATAAATATCTATCCCTATAGGACAATAATCTTGGAGCCTGAGCCACTCGGTACCCTGTTGTGCAATTTTCACTGGTTTATCCAGAAAGCTGTCTTGCTCTGAACGGCAAAAATGACACTGTACACCGGTTTCTTCTTTCTGTCATTACTACCTTGGGAGAAGACACCCCAACTGTATATTATGCTGTTATCTGTTTACAGCAGAACCAATTGTAAGGACAGTCTCAAGTGTACCTGGGATCCAGGAAATTCTTTGGCTATATCAGTTGTCCGCTGTGACAAACTTTTCTTAGTTTCATCTTGAGGCCATGGATTTGCTGCCAGTGTCGTTCTCCCAGTTGTGCCTTTCTTAAGACAGAGAGTAGTTCAGGTCCCTATTTCCTGGTCTGATGCTTGCAGAATAAGGTCCCAGGCCCTACCTTTATGTCGCATCCGCAGCTAATCAGCTGTGAATGGAGCGATACCAGCCTAACTCTTCTTTAGCATGGGATATAATCTCTTCTTGTCAACTGGGTGCCTGAAGCTGGGCTCAGAAGCTGCTCAGCGGGCAGTGCGGGCTGCATGCGCAACATGTAGCGCACAGCTGTCTCGGTGTCGGGTTGTGGTTGAACAATTTGTAAAGAGAAATTATGTAAAAGGCAGCAAGATGTGTCAGTTGAATTGGATACAGGGAACAGCAACAGTATTTCTATTCCTGAAGTAACAGAAAGCTGATGGGGGTTTGAATTTCTTTTGTGAAATGAGAGATAAATATTATGAGGGATGTATGTACACATTTTCTGAAATCTTCTTTCTTTCCATTGTGTTTCAGTGGAATAAAGACCCCATGACTTGTAAATGCCACGTCCTGATAAACATTATGGGCCATTTCAATGAGATATGTAGTTTAGCTGAACCTTTTTTCCCCCATCGTGTATGGAACAACTGCATCATATACCTGAACTAGTGATCATCAGAGAGACAGAGCTGCTATGTGGATATTGTTAGCAAAAGGCTGTTCTCTGAAATGATGAATTATCTCGAGTGAGCCAAAAATGGAAGAGATTCTGAGCCTTTGATGTAATTTATTTTCCCCTTCTCCCTTCTGTTTTAAAGGAACTGTTTTAAAGGCTGTTTTAAAAGGAACATACTCCTATGAATAAATATGACAAATAGAAAAATAAAAATATAGAAACAAACGACGTAAACGCAAGCCCTGAGGTATTTCAAGCACGCAGTGTAACTTTTATACCTGACGTGCAATCTGAAGGTGCCAGTAAGAAAATTTACTTTATGGCTCTGTAAAAATGTCCCATCTTTCTTTCCTGCCTTATACCCACAAGAAAGGGTGAGAGGCTGAGGTAAGAGTACCATGGAAGCTGTGATAGTCACAGAAGCAGAAACAGAGGGTATTAAAGTGCTGTGTGTCTTTCCCTGACCATTTGCACTCTTCGGTTGGCTTCCACAGGCCAGTCAGATTCTACAGAGCATCTGACAAAGCTGCTGCTTTTCTGGATATAGGCTCCACTCCTGCACCAGCATATATACCATATAGAGTCTTGCAGGATGATAAAGGGACTTCTGAATAAAGATGTTAGTGGCCCTTTTAATTCACAGATTTTTTTTAATAGGTTTTTTTTTGGTGTATGCCTCAGGCTAGCTTGGGAAGCTTAAGCACACTTTGCACTGCAATTGCTCCCAATTGACTGTGTCATCTTGCCAGCTTCCCACCTCTTTCCCCTCTCTTCCTTTAGCCTGGATGTCTTTGGACATGTTTCCTCCCCCAGAGCTTTCTGCATTTGCAAGAAGGGTCCAGTCCTAAAAAAACCCCAAAATTCAGTCTGCATGACAGTGAAGTCAATGGGTCTACTCACATGAACTAAAGTTTGCTGGAGCAGGCCCTTAGGCATTAAAGTTGTGGGGTTTCTTTTAATAAAGTCCAATTTTATTAATTCTACCCTGGGCTTTGGAAAGAACAGTTGCAAAACAGATTGTAGGCCTTACTTCTTACAATGGCATTTGTTCCTCTGCTAATTCTTGGCAAATGGGCCGATATGAAAGGGTTTCAAGCACTGTATACCTATAGGTGTGTGTACGATCTTGCACAGTGAGACTCTGGAAGGAGACGCCTGCAAACGCGCACACACAACATGCTGCATTTGCACATACTTACCAAACAAAGTACTGCATATGCAGATGCCTGCTCACGTGCATATATACATTTGTAAGGACATATATGCATATGCTTATACAATGTCTATAGGTGTGTAAACTCTTAATTGCACATATACAAACATTTAAAATCAAATTAGTCTTAGATGCACCTTTGCTTCTTTTCATTAAAAAGGACATTTAAACCCCCTTTTTTGTTCACTTCAGTTTTACTGTAACTAATACAATTTGCCTGCTCACCTAATGAGATATTTTCCTCTCAGTATGTTAAAGCACTAATTAAAATGCATTACAGTTATTAAATTGGGTAGAAGAGCGCTTCTTGTAAAGCTTAGTCTGGAACTCCTGGAACATTGTTGTGCAGTGAAAGTTTTAAATCATGTCTCTGGTGTTACGGATCACACAGCACAGAACCATGCTGAATATCATGCCAAAGATCTAGAAGAGAAGGGATGCAATTTAGGGATCTACTTACAAAACAGTAATAAAATCATCTGCATGTCAGAACAATCTGAAGGTTCTTATGGTAGGGTAGCAAGTGGCAGCTTCCATCCGCAAACACCAAGATATCAGACAATTAACATAAAAGAGACTTCACTGATACTCAAAGCCAAGATTTTCTCTGCTCACACCAGTTTCACTGGTCTTTGTTCTAAATAGTAAGGCCAGCATAAACAGCTGTTTTGAAGGGTCCACGTAAGTCCGTCAACCTCAGAGCAGCTAAAGGTGTATTTCTTTACTAACGTCCTGGTTCTTCATGCTGCTTCAGACTGCTGCTGCCTTCTGAGTCTGAAGGAAGTTGTGGCACATGCACGCTGGAAAATGCTTTCTGTTCAAGCCTGGGTTTGATACCGGCTGCCCATTCCTGCCTGTCCTTGCAGCAGGGTGACATCTATTGGTCACAGCTCTGCTAGGAAGGAGCAGACCTTGGGAATACACTTGTGGGAGAAGGGGGATTGTAAAGAAGGTTATTGATGCTTGGATGACACAATTCAATGAAACAACTACCTGTAACTAGCTGCTACTCATTTAAGAAAGAAATGGTGTTCTGAAAACTTTAACAAAATACATTCTGATCACTGAATATGCGACCTAAAAAATATGTTTGTAAACTACCCTTCACAGTGGAGCAGTGCTAAAGTCAGCATTTTACTGGACAGCCGTTTCTATACAAAGGGTAAGTGGTCTCTATTCCTTATGAAATCTATGGAGTGGATCCACACAGGGCTACAGCATCCATTCTGAAATAGATTAAATGCTGCTGCAGCCTTTTGCTTTTCAGTTCAGTTCACGTGCGCTCTGCTTTCCTAGTATTACAACAAAATAAGATTACCATTTGATACTTTGGTCTCTGTCTAAGGATGGAAAATGAACTGGTAAAACGAAGTACCGCAAGTCTGCTTGCACCAAGGCAGGCAATTCCCAGAGAGAGGATGCAGTAAAAGTGGTAAGAGTAGCTGCACCTTAGGGGAGTCTCACCAGCTGCTGCAAAACACCTTCCACAAAGCTTGAGCAAGGGTACCGGTCTCAAATATGCATTTGAGAGCGCAAACGTGGATTTACTCACTGTGACGCCAGCAATTGCAATTCCAACGATTCCAACTAAATGCAGATTAGCATCAATTACATTCTGGATTTCAACCAAGCAGCTCTATTAAAAACAAAATTGGAAGACTTTTACTCATAGAAAATATACTTCAACCAACTCAACTGTCAGTTGTTCTCACTAAACAGCAAATAAATGTGAAAAATATGATTGTAGTCATTGTCCTGATTCTTGCATCTATGCCTTGTGTTTTGTTGGACAGTTTTCACAGCATATTCCCTTTTCTAACAAGACATCTGTACCTCTTGTCTGTACGGCCTAAAACATACTAGCAATTTTCTTATAATCAGATTTCCCTAAATTTGAAACTCTTTATATGATGGTTATGCTTGGTCCTTCGTATTGACATTGTAGTCACAAGCAGATTCCACAAAAGACAGAAATAACAGATCTTCTTACGATCAAGAAAGTTTCTAGTCAGGAGTCTCCATGTATGACTAAGGCAGGCACTTGCCGCAATTCAGCCTTCACAGGGATTTTCATTTAGGAGCTTTTCATTTACATCCTTCCCACTTTTCTTTTCAGATGATGATGTAATATTGTCTCAGCTACCATGGGATGCTACAAGCAGGCTTCAGAAATGAGGGCTGGGCATGCTCAATATGACGTCCAACTTCTACCTCCACTTTGCTCCCTTTCATAAGGAATTTCATGCTGGAATTTACAAGGTAAAAAAGAAGTTCTTCCTTTCTTTTACTTATAGGATGTCTCCAATGTTACTAAATAATTCACATGAAAAAGTCATTAGAAGAATTAGAATAGAAGACACTTGCCTTTGGCATCTGGATATTCTCTGGGCAGGGTAATCCCATTTGTTGTTCCATATTATCTTTACCACAGCATTGGAGCTAAATGAGAGAGAGAGATGAAGAATCAAAGGGGAAGCCACAGACTTGTTTCATACTGAAAGTGAGCTACTACTTTCAAACTGAAAGTGAGACAATAAATAACTACCAAAAAAAAAGAAATACAGATCAAGTCATTAATTTATTCACTATATTAATTGCTGCCTCTGGTAGAGTTCTGTGTGGGCCAAAATCCTCAAAAATCAGTTTCAACTGTCTGAAGCCACAGCAAAAAGACAAATTTGTATTAATAACAACTTCCAGAAAGGATTTTTACCAACAGTATCTCATAACAAAGCAAACAAGTGGATTCTGCAAAAGCAGATCCCTGGCTTAAAAGGAAACAAGAGTTGTTAAACAGAGAAAGCAGGAAGTTCAAATAGTGCATACAAAATGATGGGCAACACACAAAACCAGAGAATGCTAGAATCTTTATTTCTGACAAAACGTAGTGCTGAGTCTGGAGACAGTAATAAATCAGAGTATTTCAGAAGGTTTGTTTTTCCTGTTTGCATATCTCCCACAAAATGCTTGGAATTCCTCTTTGGGTCAAAAATGGCAGCTATGGGAGGACAAAAGGGTCTGAGGTTGTGAAATGTTTGTTTTAAAGAACGTGGGAATGCTGTAAGGAGCAACAAAGCTTGAGCTTGATCTCTGTGGGAGGCAGCACAAATACAGGATGGATAGAAAGAACTCACAGGTTCTAATTTTGATTCATACACATAACTTTTTGGGTGGGCTGAACCGAGTCACACGTGCTTTTGGTAAGTTCAGTCAGTGACCGTACCTGCCACACTGTAGGTCCTGAGACGTAGGTCACGGTTTTTTTCTCCAACAAACGCAAAGACCTTTCTACCTCTCTATGCATTTGTGAGCACTTCTTATGTTTTAATAGCTAAAGAGCTATAATAGTTATATCTTCTCACAGAACAAAGGCCAGACACATCAGCTGAAATATGAAAGCCTGACCATTTTCACTTTCAAAGGGAGGGATCACTTGGGATCTGAAAACCAGAATTCTGACAGAACCATCGTGAAGCCGGGTTGTGAGCCTCTGGCTCTGTTTTAAGTAACAGTTCTATTCTTTCATACCTCAGTGTAAGGCATTCTGAATTTTAAAGGGTAATGTGACAGTAGATTAGTAGTGCAAGGTATTAAAGTTCAGGAGGACTACTCACAGCCAAGTGGTAGTGGTAGATAGTCCTGTTGACCTTCCCCGCTGGGTTTTTCATATAGTCATCATAAATATCTTCATAGATTTTCTGGGCTTCCTGTATTGCCTGCAGAAATCAGACTTTCCAAGTGAGTGTCAAATAAGTCTCACCCCAACCCAGTGCAGACTTACACCTTGTATCATCAATCTCCAGAGCAGAAAATTATGCCTGGTAAACTGAAGTACCATCATAGGAGAGATAGGAGGTTTTGTGGCCTGATGGCATTCAAAGGGACTCTTCATGGGTCTGAATATACATATGCTTTATTCTGTGTTTTTTTGGTTTCTGTTTATTTTGGTTAAATACCATTAGTTGGACAAGTTTAGTGCTTGAATTTGTTTACCCTTATCCCAAGCAATACCCTCTTATCATACAGTTCTATTTGATGTTCCTTGTGGATGTAAAGTTGAACCAGACCTACAGATTTTCCTGTTTCTGTAGGGGAGCAAAACTGCATCCCATTCTGGACTTGTGACAACACAAGCTCTAACAGACTCCAGATAAGTATATCAGAGAGTCTTCCTGGGAGAAGTCTCCTGGAATGTTTTCCAGTGCAAGAGCCAGACTGTTGGTCAGTCGGCGCTGGAATCCATAACTGCCCCATTATTACCTTAGAAGTTGCTTGCTACTTACCACTTTCTTGCCTATAAAGGCAAATACTCCAGCAGTGACTTCAGCTGCAAATATCACCAACAAGCAAGCAAAGAACTGCAGAGGAAGAAGAGAATGTTATATTAATACACCTTGCAGAGTTTTGCTTTATATGGACTGCCAGTCAGTCCCTCGTCCTCACCCAGGCCTCAACAGCCCACACAGTAACTGAAAGAAAGCTAGTAAGCAGGGTCTGTAACAAGCATGTCAAGTCAGATTTATTGTAATATGGAAACAAGAGTGGAATTGGCAAATACGTGGTTCAGATGGTAGCTTCACAAAAGACAGAAGGTAATTTCAGAAAATATATCACAAGACAAGCAATGGAACTTCTTCATATATGGAATCTTTGCAATAGCATGGTGGCTAGAGATGCTAGATTAGCCAGTGAAAGACATTTCAAGTCTTGTTCAGTAAAGAGATTCCCACTATTGACAGAAAGCACATGGTTTTGACTGATTTTCTTGTGCAGCCCGGGCCCCTGAAACCTTTTACTTACTGCTCCAAGTAAGCACTGAGACTCCCGCGCTGCTCCACAGCACCCAAAAAATCCAACTGTGGTCATGAGAGCCCCTGCTCCCACCAATACATAGAGTCCTATGAAAAATCAGAATCAGACAAGAACTTAAGAAGGTTTCTCTTCCCAATTATCTGCTACCTATTTTGTCAAAACCACACATTTATAAGTAACAGTGGTCTCTGTTACAGAGAAAAGTTTCTCTTGCCAGAAAAGCAGACCAAAGATTTCTTCAGAATTCTTGGAGAATCTCATGAAGACAAAGGAGACGACTTCCACCCCCAAGTTTCCTGTCCCAAGGGCAGCTCAGTCCAGGAAGAACATCACCATACCATCCAGAACCATCCTACAATTCTCCAGTGAGGAACACAAGGCAAAAAAAAATAAAAATCCAGCATTGTTAGAGGGCTTATTTCTGTGAGACCTGGGGCTGGAAATGTGCTGTACTGCTATGTAGGGGTGGAACTTAAAAACCTACCTGGCAGCTATGCTCTATCAGTTGCCTGACAGTACATAAAAAAGGACAGTTGAAGATCTCCAGGAAAGGTGCAGACACTACAGTGAGATGTTCCTCTGAAATCAATGATTTGGCTAGGGAAAAGCCAATTGCTATTGGAAAGAAGAGGCTGATTGGGGGAACCCCTGAAAGCTGTTAGAGGAAGTGAATGGAACAAAACAATGAGTTGGAAGAACAGCCTGAGGGAGGTAATAAGATCAGCAATAGTCCTGAGCTCGGTCACTGCAGAGAATGTAAGCTTGTCTACAGTTCAGTGATTTGGGAGTGTGGCATCTTCCTTTTATGGTAAGGAGCTGCCCTGCTGCCTGCTGGGCAGGCATATTCCAGCATCAATACTTTTTTTTTCTCTCCAATTTAGTGATGCAAGTGTCAGTATATGAGATATCAGCAGTTTTAAAGGCTAATATTATCAGTGCATTATGATCAGAAGGGTTGGAGAAGAGTTGCTTGAAAATGGATAGAATCACAGAACCGGACAAATGACATCAGATATTAAAAAAAAAGTGATTCTCTATGAAAGCAGTAGAGTGTCTTAGACTTAGAGGCCAAAAACCTTGCAGGCATGGCCTACAAACAGCATTTCATGACACACACTGCCCTCACCTGAACCGCAGGATACCCTCCCACCTCACTCTGTGTCAACGGGCAGAATCCGTGGCTCTGCAGCAGCCAGTGGCAACACTGCACTGCCTTCACGTCCTGGACATTCACAGTTAAGTATTAGGCTGTTACTGAATCATTTAAGGGACTGCTCAGAGACAGCTTAGTCAACCTCTTCCCAGGACTGCATTGCTGAGTGGACTTCAGGCTACTGGCACAAGGAGTTATCTGTGTGTAGACGAATTTGATGACATAAGGAAAGAACATCAAATAGTGGATCATCAGATTAAACACATTGAGAGGATAACAAAGCAATATAGAGATGAGACTGCCAGCAAAGACCAGGCCTGAGACAAGTACAGAACGTGGGAGATGTCAGTATAGCACCCTACATAGTTAAGGATCTAGGACCCTAGCTATGTTCAGAACTTGACAGGACGAAAACTGTAGAGACAATGGGAATAGCATTCATCTCTGCCACCTGTAAACCTGCTAGAAGTACTCACATTCAGCAGGCTGTTTGATTTTTGTTTGTTTGTTTGTTTCTTTTTCTTTTTCTATGACCTTTATCTAGGAGAAGAGGAAACCAGAGCACAAAATCTTCCTTCCCTCATTTGTAATTTACATACTTCATCCATGGGATACATCCCTTGTTCATGTGTAGTGTCAGTTCCCATCAGACCACAAAAACTGTGTTTGTGCCTTTTCTCAGGGTATCCTGTCAGCCAAAGCACAACAGGCTCAGTGCAGTGCCTTGTAATTCTAGTCTTTGTCTTGTGTGGGCAATGTGGAGGACATACAGAACTCTGCCCTTCCAATCCACTGCCTAAAAAACCACTTTCCTTTCCCTCCTGCCGTTGTCAGGGGACAGTGGAGCTACAGACCGTGCACGCTAGAGGGCACAGTGAGCCTTGCTCCCGGCCTTGACTGTGGAAACTTTTAATGAGACCGTTTAGTAGCCTCAATTACCCATCTAAATAATACTTTAAAATCTGACCCAAATATTTAAGGTTAACAGAGCTACTAGCATTTACTGTTAGGAGGCCTTGTGTAACCAAGACTAGAAAGCCCTACAAATGAGTTTGCAATGATTGCTAGGAAAATGAAAAACCAAACTATCAGTATAGGAGTGCAGAGCATCTAGCTACCCTGCCACACAGATGCAACCTGCTTGGAGAAAGCAAATTTCTGCCTGCTGCCCATTCATTGTACGTCACTGTCCAGTCACCGTCTATCAGCCAGATACCTATCCCAGCTATTGTGATCCCTCTCCTCCCCTCCATCCGTCTTGCCCCAGTACTCTTCTTGTGCCAAGGGTTGTTGCTGAGGAACACATTCTGCTAAATAGCAATAGAGCAATTATTATTAATATGGCTTTGCCAGGTCTGTGATGCCAGATAATGTGGGATTTGCTGCTGACTGTGGTGGCAGTTCATATTATGTATTTTCTAGATTTTTAATATTCAGCATCTTGTGACTTACTAGAATTGAGAATTCTTCAAGCTAATACTTGTACACATATTCACAACACAGTGGTTTTTACTGAGAGAGTGATATACAAACACATAATACGGCTCGGGAGAGAAAGGTCAAACCCTCGTGGAAGATGAATTGGAAAAAACCCAACAAATTTCACTCAGGTGTAGAACCTGCTGTTCAACTGCCAAACACCAACTGCCATTTCCTGAGATCTCCATGGTAACAAAGAGAGTGTAAATACAAAGATGTTTCCTGCACCCTTTTCTGTAGGGACAGCCCTGTAATTACTTATCAGGCAATTTAGCAGGGAGAGTTTTTGATTAAGAAGACTGAAAAAGAAGTCTGCCCATTTATTTTTTATTGCTTCCAGCTAACAAAGACAAAGCTCTCTGAGGCTCAGGGGTAAGACCACTTTTAGGAACTTGGATTTGCTTTTGTTTGAGAAAGGGACTTAACATTTCACTTGCATGACTCACAGCTAAACCGCTACCTCAATCAGAACTTCCCTTTTAAGGCGTGTTACAGGAAGAACTCACACCACTCACTAAACAAAGCTCAGCTTGCTGTGTGTCTGACCACACAGCTGAGCCAGCCAAGAGTTTAAAACCACTTTCTTCCATCCTCTGTTCAGAAGAGTTAATTCCAGACTTTGTCCCTTCTCAGCCTGGGACTAGTAGTTGGTGATACTCAGAGAGCTACTTCTAGATAGAAAATAATTACAACAATTAAAAAAAATCCACAAAACTAAAGATGTTTTTACTTTACTATATGTACACATATGTAATCTTTCACACAGGATTGAGACACTTGAGTACCTAATAACAAATTCATTTCCCTTCTGTCTAAAGAATAGAGAGTGTAAGAAAGGGGGGAAGCCCATACTACAGCCATTGTTTCATTTTGCAACAGAACAAATTTGGAAAGCAGTAAAGCAGCACCTTTTCTATATACTTGGTATTTTGAGTCATCCCATGGGGAAAATAATTATTTCCTGAAAGGAAAATGTCTACTGGGAGTATTCCCTCTAAAAATTCCAACAGGAAGGATTCTCATTTTCTAGCAGATTTTGCTTTGCAATTACGAGGGGAATTAAAATTTTACCTGCAAATCTTACAGCAACCTATGGCTACCAGGAGTGAAGTATCAAGAGTGAGGGAGGGATCAACCCCATTTTTAGAAAAATGATGAGTGAAATCTGTAATACACCTGTCCTTTGTAGGTTATAGCGATTAAATACCACTCTCAAGGTAACATGGAAATTTATGCATGACTAAACTGAAAGGAAACGTTACCAGTTCTTTAGTCTGTCAGATAGCACTTGGACAGCGTAACAACTGTATCCTTAGAACCAGTGTCCCTCTACACTCCCATTACAAAGAATCACATGATAGGCAGAAGAGTGTGCTACCAGTGTTTTATCAACAGAAAGGAAACATTACCACACAAAACAGGCAGGTAGGACCCTACTACTGTAAGCATTAGAACCATTCTTATTTCAGGCAATGCACCAGACACACTCTGTTGGCTGCCTAGGCTGGTAGAGATCTAATTTCAGAGTCTGGAGTAGAACTCACCCCCAGAGTTGTGTTTTTGATTTTTTTTTGGTGTGTGTGTTTTGTTTTGCTTTTTAAATCTTACTGATGGCTTTGAGATACATAATCCTGTCTAGGGCCTACTGCAAAGAGCAGGAGGAGACAAATATGCACTCTCTCTCTCTGACTTTATTTCATATGGGTTTCATGTTTATCTGGCTACTATGGTCACTTTCCATTTTAAGCAGTTCTGCTTTTTCTTTTTTTGGGCTGAGTAACTAACACTGAACAAACCGGCAACTGTTCATGCTCCACTGAGAAAACAAGCAGCTCTGTTCTTGCTATAAGGGATCCAGAGGCAGCAATGACAGGACTCATATGTGACTTGAAGAAATTTTCCTGTGGTTGTATGTCCATTACAATATGGGAGGCAGATGTGCTCATCCACAGAAGGACTGAGGATCTCAAGCCCTCAGTAGGGCACCATGGAACCTGTAGTGCAGATGCACTACTGGAAAAGGTGAGAAACAACTTGCAGGAGTTGTAAATAACAGGCCAGACAGGAACAGTTGTGTATGTTGCAAGTGGTAGCAAAGTCAGTTTCTTTAACAGACTAGTTACTAGAGAGTACCATTTTTGTGTTAATAGATGTTTAGTATATCTATCTATAAAATACATTTACACAACTGGAGAAGAGGGGCAGAGTCCTCTGGAGGACAATAAATTTCTGGAGAATTGGAACATACCCTTAATTTGAGCATACTGCACAGACATAGTGAAAAGTGTTCTGTGAATTCAACAGGTATTTCGTGGTTAATCTTTCTGTAGCCACAGAAGCACTGCAGATACCAGTCAGTTTGTAGGCTTCTGCTGATGCACAAATCCTGAATTTCAATTTAAAACCAACCTCACTGTAATGTAACATCCCAGTCCACTGCCTCCCCCTTCCCATGGAATACCAGCACTTGTTACATATCTTCCTCATATGCATCTCACAACCCTAAATAATTATGTCCCAGATTCACCTAAGCCAGTGTATTTCAGCTGTTACCTTAATCGGTCAATAAGGTTCTGTCAATATCTCCTTCATCCTACGCCAAACTTCACCGAGTCAGATATAATCAATATACCTCTAAGGTGGATCTGTACCACCACGATTGAACTTCACTGAATCCTGTGGCAATGGACCCTACAATTTAATGATGTGAATAGTGTGAAAAACTTCCTAATATGGAAGTAGTTCATAGTGCATAATAGGATAATAATCTTGTCAAACTTCTTACTCCTTTTTCTAGTTTTATTTTTTTTGACCAGAACCACATACAGCATTCAAGACACTGAGTGCACTGGAAATTTATGCAATGACATTACGGTTTTTCAGTTGAATTCTAATTTCCTTTCTTAATAATTCCTGACATTTATATGCCTTTTTGACTGCAACTGAGCAAGGCACTTCTGTCAAGAGCAACTGACAGTGAGTCTAAGATCACATTCCCGTGTGGTTATAGCTAATTTAGTCTGTCATTGTTTATACTGCTTAGATTAACTGTTCCCACTTGCATCAGTTTGCTTTATTGATACTGTATTTAATTTGCCTTTTAATACTCAGTCATTTGATATCCTGAAATCCTCTCAAAATCCTCTGCAGTCCTCTCTAGACTAGGACATTTCCATGCAGATATCATCAGTTATACACTTCTAATGCTTAAACGCACAGTCTCCAAGCCATCCAAACCACAAAATAAAGTATGGCCATAATGCATTGATGGAAATCTGCCACCCCCACAGAAGCAACAGTTAGGATTCTGCAGGTAGCTGTCTGTACCCACCCAAGCGCAAATAAAGTAGGTCCTGGAACATAACAAGCCAACTCAATCAAAACCCTCTCTGTGGATACACATCCCAAGAAGGAGCTAAGGGATTTTTTGCTGCTGCTATCTTTTTCCAGCAGACAAAATGCTTTCCTCTTAATGGATCCATAATGGACAGTTCCATTTTATTTCCAGCTCTGTCAGAATGACGCACAACACAGGACATTTCCCTGGAGATACAGTGGGTTATATTGTTTTGGTTCTTTTTCTAGAAACCACTTTAGAGACTGGCATCCAGAGCAGAGTGAAATCCTTGTAAAGAGAGATGTATGAAGAGCAAAGCATGTAACTGAAAAAAGCCTGACCATTCCTGGAGCTTACTGCGCTGCTGCAGCAAGAGGAGGCATCTTGGTATCTTTTTACTTCATGCAGGACCAGTGACAGGTTTATCCCCAGTCATATAAGCCACTTGGCTGTTTCTGGAAAAGCAGAAGTGTTGAGCCTCTGGTGCTGGACCCTGGCCTGTGCACAGACAGTCTGACCAGAATCAGATATAACTGCTTGATCACTCACTGAGGTAGGCTGAGTGAGACCCCACTCAGTGAGTGGTATCCTCAGAGTTCAGCATTGGCAGCAGTGCCACCAGCATGCATGCACCAGGGTGACTTGCAGCTGCCTAGAGGAAGGAGAAGAGGGTGCATCAGAGAAGGAAATGGCGTAACTGTCGGTTCAACAGTTGCTGCTGTATGGAACTGGTAAGCTTTTAGATAGCTGCATGCAAAGAGAGTAGGACGGGAGGAAGGTTTATCCAGGAGGACAGTTTAACAGGCAAATAGCATAAAATGCATCATCATGCTTAAGTAATGGGAAAAAAAAAAAAGCCTTCTGAATCTCAATATATTGCAAATATAAACCAATCAACTTGAGGTAGATGGACAGATTATTCTATTAGGATTAAATGGCTTATTTTGTCAGAATTCTAACTTGTGGTGGCCTTGCCTTTACCCTGCCAGGCAGGATACTGACTTAGGAACTGATTGCTAGGTTTTATGATCCAGCACAGAGACTAAGGACCTTTCAACAACTTACATTATGAGTAAGTTTTTTTTGAGGGGTGGTAGTTGTGGTGTCATATTTTTTAAGCAAAGTTCCAGTGCAGCAGCTTTTGTTTTCCACTCAGGACCACTAGTGGCCTTTTCTAAACTACTCTCTCAACTGCAGAAGAAGAGACCTGCACACAAAATGATAAGAAGAAAGACAAGTTCATTGCTTAAGTCTTTAGTACAGACTAAAACCCTGTTCAGTACACATGGTGGCAGAACGATTTGATGCTCCTCTTGTGATACTGCATCTCTACACAGAGGCTACTTTGCCAACACCTCTCATTTTAAAGCTGATAGAGTTTAAGAGGCTACGAATTTCATAGAGAAAATACTGTTGACTAAGAGTATAGTGCTTGACTCCAAAATACATGAATGGAACTATAAATAAAATGAGGCGCAGGAGCAGAGAGCTGCAGTTTACATGGATTTAACTGCTGGCCAACTCCTGTTTGTATGGGCACCCACTACTATGGAGAAAAACTACTAATATCCTTCAACACCAGACATGACTTCATATCCTAAGGCATGAGCCATCTAACTGTACGTTTCAGAGCCAGAATGATCACTCACGCTCTCACAGATCCCAAGAAAAAGCCACAGCCACCCTGAAACTTCTATCCACAACTGGTTTGGCCCTGAGGGACACCTGGACCACATATTGGATCATGAAACTGGAGCAAAGAGAATGTAACATAGCAGAAAGTTTGTGATCTTGCTGTGCAGGAGAAGCAATGCTTCAGTTCTGCCAGTTACAACAAAGAGTCAGCTTGCACTCAGCAGGCACTTTGTCTTCACTTCTGTGCTTTAGGTATTTTTAAATTTAAGAACAGCACTACTACAAAGAATTAATTAAGGATCAATTAATTGTGAGACAGTAATGCTGACATCTTGGCTTCACACAAGCATCTCTCTTTTCCTTCTGCTTGTTGCAGACTTTCCTGACCAGTAAAAAACTCTCAAGAGTGTTGGTAGAGACGTCTCAAGAAGGGCAAGAAGTCCAAGGGATTTCCCTTTACTCTGCAGATGTTTTCTCCTCTTGGTCAGTACAGTGTCACAGACAAGTCAGATAAAAGAGGTAACTGCCCGGCTATTGACCTTTGATGATTTTTTTTTTCTCTCAAGCACAGCTAAGAGAGGTGTACATGAACCCTACCAGAGATGAACTGCAATAGAACAGGAAAGCTACGGTTTTGCCTAATCACTTGAAGCACAGGCACAAAAAACATACTATGAGATGGAGTAACATAAAAATATTGTCATGCCTGCCACTGCAGTGGGAACTCCAAAAGCTGGAGAGCTAGGGATGTCCAATTTTAGGAGGCTGCTAAGATGCATCTGTTAAAGTGGGCAGAGACTGCATGGGCAAAGAGTTCCAATTCCAAACTAATATATTGTAGGTTAAAAAACTGCAAGCTGCAGTGGAGGATATGGATCGCTGAACAAAACCACAAGCAACAGAAAACTAAGAACACATATGTGCTTGATCTCAGCACTGCTGCCTGTAAGTTGTTCTCAAACCAACAAAAACATTTCAGTGGCTGGAAAAGATGAACAGGACTGGCTGCCAAGTCGTGGCCTGAACTATTCCAGAGGGCAGAAAAGACAGCTGGACTGCTGGTAAAGAACACGGCTATTTAAGGAGACTCATTCTGGCCTAATGGAAAATGCAAGGATATAATTATCAATTATTTTAAACTAAACCAACATTTCAGATCCAGGAAAAAGAACCCAACAAACAGAACTTCACAAGGAAGCACAAGAGGGAAGCTGGTTAAATTCAGATGGCAGCTCAATCCAGGTACAAAAGGAGCAGAATGTGCTGCTCTTTAGAAGCAAGAAAATGAGATGTTTTCCACAAGATGGTGATTCTGATCAGTGCTTCAACCTACAAAGCAAACTCTGAGTGCAGTTGCACTTTTCTTCCAAGCACCGACTCAAAGCTGATTTGATCACGGAGGCTCGAGTTATCACAAGGCAGCCACAAAAGCAGTCCGTGGAACAGAGCTGAATAAATTCTTTTTAAATATATAGCCATATGTTTATATCTTTAAGTCATACTGATGATCTGCTTTCTCTTTCAGCCCTCTGGGCAGCTACTCCTTGTGTGCTGCACAGTGTTCCATATTAAGAATGGAAAATTCTGGCTGTCACCCAGAATGCGTGTTACAGAGCAAACACACAAAGCCAAATAAACACCACTCCTAGACTATCTGTGAGAAGGGCCCAATGCACAACTGTCTAGGGGGACTCAGCTGAAATCTAGAGGTAAAGCTCTTGAGCATGACTATCAAGTACAGCCTTGTACATGTTACTGAACTATCACCATTCTTTTACCACTGCCTTAGTCACAGATTGTTAACAGCCTCAGAATTCTGAATGGCTGCCTCATCAGATGCTCAGAAGTCACAACAGCATTTAACATGATTTGTAGTGAGGGAGAGCAGCAGAAAATGTTTTGTTTTTCTTTAAGAGGGAAGCTCCGTTCAAAGCACAAAGCTTATTACAAAAAAGGGCCAAAACTTTGCTTTATAATTCAGCCAAAAGTGCAAATTTAAAAGAATTCTCAACATATTTATGTCCTGTTCCTTAGCACTTCCTTTACTAGCAGTTACATATCTATAAATACATGTGACAACCCAATAGTTGAATGCAATGGTATCACGAAATTTTTACAAGAACATTGCCTGGGACTTTACAAAATTAACAAATCTGAACAGCTTTTGTAATTCTCATTTAGGACTTAAGCAGATTAAATCTTTTAGATAGTTAAATACAAATGCACTAAAGAATATCTTGTTTATACAGTGTTACAGTCTGCACTTCAAAGCTGTGAAATGGCTGTGGTGCTTATTCACATCACAGGATGTATTACTTTCTGGGTTCTAGCAAACCAATAATACTTGATTTTAAAGGCCAGAACATCCTTCTGTCTTGTTGAATGTCCTGGGTCACACATAAGTGGATGAGACAGGGAAGAGTTCCAAGATACAGCACAGGAAATTCAGCAAGTATAAACTGGATCTGGAAATGAAGTTGGTGATCTAATATGCTGCTGACATAGCAGCTCAGATGAAAGAGAAAAAGTAAATTACACGTCCTGGCTCTCTGTGTCAGTGGAGGTACTACAAGGTATTTTACAGTGACCATCAAGTCCCAGTCAAATTTTCATCTGAATGGTTTTATCCAGCCTCATAAACTCCCACAGAAACTTTCCTGCACATAACATTCTACCCATCTATTCCCACAGTACTATAGAGTCAGCCCTGTGCCTCTAGCCTGGCTGTGTGTATTAAAGAAGCTTGGGGATAGGACTGTGGTGTGTCAGAGTCAAGGTCTCCACTAAGTGAATCGGGGTATTTAAAGTAACTACATAGCCCAGACAATATTCCTGTGACGGGTAACTGACTGCTACAGGACATCTTGGGTCAACTTCCATTCCTGGCCACCCTGTCAACAATGGCTTGATGGACAAGGCCGGACTGAGTATTCATTCACTCTTGGAATTTGTAGATGGCAAAAATGTTTACACCAAATGGATTTTATTGAGTCCATCTCTAGGGGTGATATATTAAAATAGAAAAAAATCTGACTCTTCCGGTGTAAGGGCACATTACAATTGACCACAGGTAGAGAAACGCAGTTGCTGGCAGTCCTGGACAGCTGCTGTTTAAGGGTATCTATAGATATGCAACACAGGTGGCATTTCCAGAACACCAACTGGAAGTCCCTGGGAGAAAAAAAAATTGTCTCAAACAGTAAAATCAGATAGGACCAATACCAAATTTGTGGATTTGGGGAACCAGTTGATCCCTGCCTAGGTTGGACAAACAGTTTTTGAAATGACTAAACACTGTGTAGTTTCACTTGTCAGCTGTGTAAAGATTTGCTCTGATACCTAAAGGCATAGAGAGCCTCTGTGTGCAAACACAGAGAGAACTGAAGAAATCTTTACTGCTGCACTGGTATTGGAAACATCCAGAAATCACACTGTTGTTTTATTGGCTACAGAATACTGCTGTTTTATTGGCACAGAAAACTCTGGAAGGATATACTGGTGAGCCTCATGTTCCAGGAGTCTCTGATCCATCTCAACTTCTATTCCAACAGCATTAGCACAATTCGCTGAGGATACATGAGCATTAGATCAAATCTGAGAGAAGAGTTCAGCTGTGCCTGAGGAAGTTGATGCCAAGCAGAGAAAGGATGAACACCTCATGCACTTGACACATAGCACCAGAATGTCCAGTCTTGTGCAGTTCAACCCAGGAATTGTTGGTCTTCATATAATTCAACGCATAAGGTGTGTCACATGTCCCAGGACGAGACCAAGGTTAAAGGCCACTGTCGTCACAAGCACTTTAACTTACCCATGAAGAAATACTCTGGAGACTTTTTGTCTGAAGCAAAGTCTGCCATAACCCCACCAAACCGCAGCCACAGACCAAAGGCAATGACAGCCAATCCTGACAGCTGGAAGATAAACAGAGCAGTCAATAATTCTAGTAACAATTGGCTAGAGACCGTCAAAGAGGTGTCATTGGCAACACATGCTTTCTCGAAATCCCACAGCGCAGGACTGCAACTGTCAGAAAATTCAGGAAGCACTTGCCAGTGTTTGATAACAATGAATTCCTCTTATAGTGCAATATACTCTTTCCTTTCTTTCAGCTTCAGCGTTCTGCAGGACCAGGCACAATGCTCTGCTATGGTTCTGTTGGAGGCCCAGGGCCTAGGTCTGCAGCAACTGCGCAACCTCAACAAGGCTTCACAAAACACCCGCTGCTTATCATATCCTTGGCAGTCTGGTGTAGTGCTTCTTTCATCGGTCCTGCATTGCGTGGTGCTTGATTCATCTAACAGAGCTACAGCAAGCAAAGACAGCAGGCAAGCATATAGCTGAAGAGCTTAGGATCACAGCATTTCTCACAGAAGTGTCAGAGCACAGAGTGTGAGGGTCCCCTGCCAGCCTGGTCACAGCATTTGAACCTCCCTGCTTTGCAGGCATGGGCTCAGCCTTTGGACTGCCGGAGCACATGCATTAAGAACCCCCTCCTGTCAGTCCAGGCGACTGGTAGTTGGGGTATTTGAAATGAATGCACCCAGTCCAGCTGAGGAGATGGTTTCTTCCATCTCTGTGAAAAGGCAGAAAACAAAACCCAGTAATTGTCACTTCTGTGAAACAACATAACACAAAGCTTTGTCCTTCTTCTGACTTGCAGCTGCAGCTGGAAAACATCACTCTGCTCCTACAGCTTGAGCACAGCAGCACTGTGTACCCGGAGCGTGCAGTGCTGTCACCAAGAGGGAAAAGCAATTGGTTTAACTGCCTTTCAAGCATAAAGGAGACAAAAGCCCAAAACTGCCTGCTCCAGAGAAACTGAACAAGATTATTTTGTGACTTCTTTATAAAAAAAACAGTGAATCAGAGAGAAAGAAAAAGACATTTAAGAAGATAACATTGCTAATTGTTTTCCAGTAGGAAAAAAATGGAAAGCTACTGGAAGGGAGAACACAGCGTGAGACAAAGTGAAAGAAAAAAAGAAGGCTTGAATTCAATTGTGCTATGGGACTGTGAGACTATTAAAAAAGGCACAATGAGGGGAGAATGGGCATAGCATTCTCTGAATCACTTGATGGTTCTGCAGTTGACACTACTCATTGCCACATTAGGGCAGCTTTCACAGCAACTTAAGTGGAATATGACAAGGACTTGCTCTTAGGATGAACTTGTAAAAGCAGCAGCCGTTGGCTCACTGTTTGAAATGACATTATTAAAAAGCATCGTGATGCTGTGAAGAAATGTTCTGCAGTAATACGCTGCATGGGATGCTGTGAGAACCTCCCACAGCCTCCTCCTGTTGTTTGAAATTTACGCTTGTTGGGGAAACGGCCGCTATTTTAAATCATCAGTTAACAAAGATTTCTTTTCTTAACTATGTCATCTTGCATCAAATTCGTATTTTCCATTGGAAAGCTGTAGCTTTACAGAAGTGAGCCCAAGCCCGGAAGCACTGGCAGGGATCTCCGGCAGCCTGTCCTACCGCGCTCCTCGCAGCTCGCCCTTGGTGCGGGGCAGCCCCGGGAGCCGCCCCAGCGGAGTCAGTCCCCCGCCGGCCACNGGCGGCTGCGGGAGCAGAGGGGGCGCGACCCTTGGCTCTGCCGGGTGAACGGCGGCTCTGCTCGCCCCGGGCCCGGCTGCCGCCTGCGCCGCAGCAGCGGACATTGGAGGCGGGCTGCAGCCCCTGCCATCCGTTTTCCACCTGGGCTCCGCTAAATTCCTCTCGGCCGCTTTGCGTGGCATGTGTCTCAGGCCAAGGCTTTCTGCACTTAAATTTTGCCGACGCTAGAACGCGTGCCCACAAAATCGTAAGCAAGACCGATAATTGGATGTGTGAAGTCCGAGAGTAGCGGGAAAAGGGCCGTTCTCCTTAAAATTCTTTTCACTCGCGCTCAAACTACGGCCCTCTGAAGTTCATTTTGCAATCACTAATACTACTACTTTTATTCTCAAGATTTAACCAAAAAAATGCCGACTTTGTTGTCAAAAATCTTAAGCTCTTTCTCCTATTACAATTTTTTCAGCTGCTGTTTTCTTTCAGTCTTCAGAAAGTCTGAGCCTGAAACTGCCTGTGGGGCTTTGACAAGGAAGCACAAGGTAAGGTAGAGTCACTTGAAAAGAGGGTTTTCCAATTTAAACGCTTCCACTCTGTTTAACGAATAAAGCAGTTATTTCCTGTTTTGTGCTATATTAAAGTAGCTGTACAGTTTTACTTCTCCAGATTGTTTTCATGTTTAGAATCAATTTTTCCCAAGATTTGTATGAAAACCATGCAAAAAGGCATAGGAAAGGATCCTTGGGTGTTGTTATTTCAAATGCAATTGCACTCATCTAATGAACCAGCAATACTAAAGGATGTTGAGTGGTTTCTGTTTTCACTTCATTTGTTTTCACCTGCTTTAACGCCTGGCGGCATTTTGGTAAAGCCATCCCAATAGTCCCAATTTGAATTGCAATAGCAGTTTTATTCAGAATCTCTTGTTCCATATAAATATATATAATTTAAAAATTACATATATATATTTAAATGCAAAAATTTGTATCGGAATAAACACTATTTGCAATTTTTTATTGTTGCAAATTGCAATGTAGGTTCCAAGGGCAACAAATGAAATTTGCTTTTGGGTTTTAATTTAGCTGTTGATAAAACCTTTTAATCTAGGAGACAGATGAGTAGGCAATAGCGGAAGGCAGAAGACACCTCTGCCTGAATTAGTATCCACAGCTTTACTGGGCAGACAATGAACTGGGTCGTGGGAGGGTCACAATGTCTATCCTGAGCTCTGCCACGGATCTCCAGCATGACCCAGGGCATCTTACTTAACCTGTGAGCCCTGGTTTGTCTCATCCACTCAGTGTGCATGCTCTGCATGGCAGGGATAGTTACTGCATGTGCGTATATGAAGATCTTGCTTCTTCTTGCTGCCCTTATTTTAGGTAGAGCTAACCAGGACTAAAATTAAATATGTTTTCAGAAAAGTACTTCTTTGGAACTGAAGCTCATTGTGAGCTGATGATAGGAGGGCCAAGAAAGAGTCTGAGTGAATATAGGGGGAGAAGCTGCAGGAATAGGACCCCTTTACTTTGCAGGGGAGAACTGTTCCCTGACTAGATTTAATGAGTGCTACCTTAATCACCACGGAAAACTGATTTAGGCAGGAGACCAGATTTAATCAAGTGATTGCACAATCACTCTACAGAGAGTACAAATGAAGATGAGACAAATTATTCAGAGTAAGTGACAGGGAGTGTGTGTGTGGGGGTCTATATCTTGCCTTTTTTCCCCCGGTCTTCCATGCTGACCCTGTCAACTGGGTACAAGATCAGTACTCACCTGAATTCCAACAGTGCTTTCCAGCAATTAATTCTTAGCTTCTCTAGGAAGTACTTCACTGCTTCCTCCTGCAGTGCCCCCTTGAATGGTCATGCATGGTGAGGTCAAATAACCAAGAGCTGTGCTCACAGACAGCGCGGTTATAAGACCTCAAAAGATCTCTGAAAGAACTGTGGAAATCCAGGTTACAGGACTAGATTTCTTCTGGTCTCTGTGCCGCTGCCAGCTCTGTCTCAGACCCCCTCGATCCTCCCACGAGACCGAGCCTCGGGTGCGGCACAGCGACTGGGTTCCAGTCACTACATGGCCGGGACAAAATGTAGTACAGAAACCAAAGTCTCTGCAGCTTTCTCCGAGGAGCTGAGGCCAGCAGGGACCGGGGGCCGCCGGTCGGGGCGCGGCAGGGCCCGGCTCCGGCGTTTCGCGTGCGGCAGCGCCCTCTGCGGGCCGCGGGGCCGCAGCGCAGGTGGGAGGCACTGGAGAGGCTGTCGGGAGGGGGGAAGAGGATCCCTGGTCTGAAGCCCTGACCCTGCTGTTGGTGTTCTCGTGGTGCATGTTCACACCGGAACAACGGACTGAGGCAGCTACCTCGCTCCACATATGTAGAGTTCTACCTCATATCCAATGTATTCATTGTTCTAAAGTGCCAGCCTCTCTTATTCGATATCATGTTCTCTGCTTTTCTCTGGTCATCAGTGGCTACGCAGCCCTGATATTAATTATAATAATGTTTGTGATTTCCAGATTTTCCATCCATTAAGAGATTTTTGAGGAAAACTACAAAAATGATTAACATTTTCATAAGTTAGTATGGAACAAATCAATATCCTTAAGGAAAGAAGAGACTCATTTTTGTCAATAGGATTATCAAATTGTGAAGTAAATATTCAGTTCACAGACAATTCATAACATTATTTCATGAACTGCTCTAGTTGCTTATACTTACTGTGACGATAGACATTTTATTTCCATCTTGAACATGTCCAGCTTCAAAATTCAGTGATTGTACTGCTTTATATCTTAAAGAGCCTTCTATTATCAAAGTGTCCTTTCCCCCATGGGGCGTTTACATAGTATATCTTAGATGAAACAAACATATGGATATTTGAAACAGCTTTCTAACCTGTAAACTCCTTTACAATTATGCAGATCTGGGGCAAAGACCATTTGGTTTTGGTTATTTTCTCATTGCAGAGCATTCTGGGAAACTTCTCAAAGAAGTGTTATTCAACTGTAGCATTAGATATTTAGATACTGCTAAACATATGGTATTAGTTTTATTTGTAATGACAGATGGATAAGAAACTGTCCTTGCTTGAGCAAGTGCTGTTTAATTTCAATTAATAGAAGAAAGCTGGAGTTCTTGGTCCTATATGATCATTCCTAAACTGACTTCAGAATTAAAATGTTCAAAATATATCCCTAAAGGCTTGAATTTTACCATCCTCCTTCCAGGTCTGACCTACTCTTCCTTGATTTTTCACTATCTTCCAAACTGCTATTTGCTAACCTATTGACTTGAGAGATCAGGAGGGTATAATATTGTTATTTCTTTCTGGTGTACAACTATTTTACAATCAAGTGTTTTACAAGCATGCGCCTACAATTGTTCCAGGTTTATGCTTTTATGGACAGCAAAACTTTCATATGCATGCTTCTTAGCTCTGCAGAGGATCGTTCAGGTTTCACAGAATCGTAGAATAGAATAATAGAATGGTTTGGATTGGAAAGGACCGTAAAGGTCATCTTGTTCCTGCCATGGGCAGGAACACCTCCCACTATACCAGCCTGCTCAAATCCCTGTCCAGCCTGGCCTTGAGCACTTCCAGGGAGGGGGCATCCACAGCCTCTCTGTTTCAGTGTCTCACCACCCTCACAGTTAAGAATTTCTTCTTTATATCTAACCTAAATCTACCCTCTTTCATTTTAAAGCCATTACACCTTTTCCTATCTGTTTGCTCTTTCTCAGCTCTTTCTGTTCATGATAAACTCAAATTCCCTGTTTAAGAGAAGAGAAGCATAGGCTAGGGAATCAGGAGGAGCTCCCTAAAAAAACAACACACCAACAACCTTATTTCCCTGTTTACACAGTGATTTACATGGAACTACAACTGACTTTAAATTCCAAGGAAATAGCCCAAAAATCATGATGAACTCCCATTCTGACAGGGACAATGAAACTTGAATCATGCCATTGGCATCTCTATTGGCTGTTTCCATTTCCACTGCATAATTGCCGGAATGCAAGGCCTGGCAACACTGCCTTTGTTTCAAAACACAGCTCAGGAGTTGCTCCCTGGACTATAAAGGAGGTCAGATGGGACTGTGCTTCTCCAACTGTCTGAGCAAATAGTCTGCTCCTTTGTTTCCTTCCACGCTTTTTAATTTCTTTTAAAATACACTTACTTGCTTTCCATCAGGAACTTGCATGACACATCAGTCTGCAAAGCTTACATGAGACTGTTGAGATCCACCGGCAATTGCACTGGCCTAGTTTTCTTTTTAGGAGTGTCTAGAATTTGGTCTGCTTCAAATCCTGGCCTATCTCTGAAAGCTGTTTTTCAGAAAAAGCATTGCAAGTCTGTAAAAATCACAGAATCCTGTAAACTACTTAATTTCTACAGCAAGCATGATCCAGATAGTGTTTCTAGCATCTCCTCTTAAGGGCCAAAATGGGAATGAGAATAGAAGAATATGTCTTCTCTTTTTTTTTTTTTTTTCTCCTGGTAAATGGCTCTCAGTGCAGTTTGTGTTTTTGAGAACCCTCCCAGCTCTCTGCTAAACAAATGAGAGGTATTCATCCAGTTACCAGTTAATACACTCTCTTTGCAGATTCCTTCTCCTCCTTGGGCCTGATTTCTTTCACGTAATTTCCAGTTATGTGAGTTGCACACTTCAATCAAGAGTTCATTCAGTAACCTTCCTACTAAGGTAAGTTCTCCTGCAAGGTGCAGATGAGTGGTCCTTAATATTTATACAAATGACCATCCCAACCTGTGCATGAGTTCAGTGGATAGGACATGTCTGCAGAAAGACTGATGATGGCATAGTTTGCAGGCTTGTGTAAAGAGTCACAGCATGCACAGCCTCTTAGGCATGATTGCATGTGTTTTGAAGGAACATTTCCACTAAATTTTCCCTAGGCAAAGGAAGAACAGAAATAAGGTTTCATATCATAGCTGAACTATCTGCTGTTATCTTTAACTTAAAAGAATGTGCTCCCCTCTAGAAAGTCAAAGGATACAAACATATGTAATGGAAACTGGACTTGGCTTGCATGTTTGTGAAGAGCCCCTTTCTCACATTTTTGCTATAGCAACATCCAGCTTTCAGAAGTGCAGAGCTCGACTTGGGATGAAACAAAGCACTTCCCAGAAAGGAATCTTTGTCCTAGTTCATGTTTCTTCTGGACAAGAAGTGACTTACAAAAAACAAGTTTAGTTGTATCTGCTACCCGTGAAGCAGAAGTGTAGGTGGGAGGGATAGCACCGGATTCAATACTGTCTTTTATAGGCTCTGCCAATTCTTCTTGGACTGCATATACCAAGCAGTGGTATATATACACGTGCATGTGTACTTCTCTTCTATATTTACAGACTTCTAAGTGTGAAAGACTAACATTATAATCCTCATTCTTACAGACTGAATGCCTTGAGCCAGTGCTTCCTGGTCTTAATGCCCAGTGACACATAAAAAAGCTGGTTTTCCAGAGCTTTTGTACATTCATTTATTCTGGACTCAGGATGCTTTCACAGGTCTATGGGGCACGTATCACAACCAGCATGAGGCTGAGCATGAAAGTGGAAACTTTCTGCAGAGACTGGGCTACTGGGGTGATCCCAGAGCTTTACGTTCTTGAATACTTGTCCTAGCTCAGTCTTGTTTACTTTCATGTAAATCTGTTCTTCTCTTGAAGGAATTAAAATCTAATAGCTGAATAAGGGAAAAAAAGCAGAAATTCAGGGTACTATATGGTAGTGTGAGCATTGCCAGCCATTCCAGGAATACCCCTGGGGCAATTGCCTGGAGGCACATGTAATTTCATCCAGTCAGCATGGAGGTCCCTAAGGCCCTGACTCACAATCTGCATCACAGGATGAAACTTGCTGTTGCTGTCTTGATTTACACTTAGAGCCAAGGAGGAAAAGGAAACTGTTCCAAAGGGCAACGGAAAAAAGAAAGTTACTTAAATTCAAAGCGTATGCCTTAGGATCAAGGAAGTTTACTAGACAGGTTTTAAACTACACATTTCTGTGGTCTTTCAAAAATGTGTCAAGACTGGAATGTGAAATAAGAGAACTGAGTGGTGAAACGTGCCACATATTTTCCGCATTTCACTTTACTGACATAAAGGACAGTGGTGATTTGTAACATGATGAAAAATAACAGTTCCATCAGTGAGTTCTGTAAGTTGGGCCAGCTCCTGGGGAATGAATGAGCGATGTATTGCCTGGCATGCTTCCACCAACAGATTCTGGCTTCAGTTCAGATCTACCTCTTACTGGTATAATCATTCCAGCAACAGAAGCTGAAGACCATAAGCAGGGAGGATTGAGTAGCACTTGCAGGACTTGCATCTCATTATGACAGTGGATGGAGTAGCCCAGAAGACATCAGAAATCCTTAAAAAGACGTGTCTGCTTCTGCTAGGCATTGACAGAGGTTTTGGACATAGGGTTCAGTTATCTAAGAGAAGTTTTGGTTTCTGTTCCAAGGAATCTTCAATCCAACAAGTTTATGGTAGATGATTTTATGAATTTTTGGGAAGATTTCTCTGCTATCTAATCTGTTCTACAGGCTACGTGATGGTTAGAGCTGCATTTCCAGTTACGTGACTCAGGTTAGCCATGTGACAGGCTGGCGGGCAACAGGAGTGCCTTTCTCCTCCATACTCACAGTGTAAATTTCTCTGCTGGGCTACATGTTAACTCCAGTAGTGTTTACACATATAAGGCATCTTCAGAGGATAACTACTTGGTAAATTTTCTGGGGTACAGGCAGATATAAGATGCCATTCCTATGACTAGGCAGCTTCTGTACATCCACTATGAATGTTGTGGGAACTTTGTGGTCCAGAGTCTAAGCACCAATTAAATGTAAGTATCCCTGCAGGATGAACTGTTGGTGAGGAACAGAATCTGAGTCACTGAGTTGTCTAAATAGGTTTTCTGAATTTTACACTGAGTTACACCTTTTCAGGGACAAAAAATAGAAGGGAAAGGTTCAACATGAGTTTCATTCTGTTGCATAAATGCTTGCTTCTCAAATCAAATGAAATGGTGCTAAGAAGAGTAGGAACTCTTAAAATGATGTATCCAAAGCTGTTGCCCTATTTATACAAACTTGTTGTATCTGTAAGAACTGCTAGCATGTTAGGAGGTGGACAAAATATCCTTCCAGAGCAAATATACTCATATATTTGGCAGCTTATAAAGGTGTTCAACTGTTAACGTATTTGGGTAGAGAAGTCAAGTACTTTTGAATTTAAGGCTCAAGTCAGGTGCTAATAGCGACTGATGTTTTTCTCAAGAACCATTCCTACTAACCCCTGTAAGAAGCACTAATTGGGGATAGTTAATTTAAAATATTTGCACTGTGGAAAAGTAAAATCACAGCAGTACTAGGACATCCTTTACTAGGTTGGTGAGCAAAAATGTGTGCATAAAGAGATACACAGTGATGTGAGGGGAAAGTATTACTGCAAAGGCCATATTGGCACACAGACGTACAACATGAAAATGGAGTGTATGCAGGAGTTCAGGCTAAGGATAAAAAGACAAGAAACGGAGAATTTGAAGGAAATACATTGATGCAATCATACTGTGATACTGTTTGTATACAAATAACAAGAAAAAAATTCTGTCAGAGCAGGCTGCTAATCCTAGTGACAGCTGCTACTGCTGATTGGAAAGTTGCCAGTCTTTTAAATAGATTTGTACATTTTCCCAGGTCTTCGAAGTAATAGAAAAGGCCATCAAGAATGGAATAGGATGAAGTGGTTAAGAAAAATGGGGGAAAAAGTACTGGAGTTTCATGACCATCTGTGAACCATAGAGGAGAATTTGAGAGACCCAGTACTAGTGTTTAAGTTTGTTTGTGTAAAGATGAGCCAAATGACAAGATTCTTCCTTTGAAATAATTCCTCAGCTGGATAGTTTGGGCTGTCCTTTGTTTCCATTATTCTTGCTCTAAATTTTCTTTTCCTGTTCTTCTTCTTAAAACAAACATTACTGAATTCCAGAAGGCTAATACTAGGAAAGTACTCCTACTGTCCTTACACTTACATTCTCAAGCTGTTTCCTTAAGCACTTACTGGCAGGTACCAATAAAAGTAGATGGGCTGTTGGTATGCCCAGAACGTATATTTGGCATTTTTTTCAAGTCAGTTCTGAGAATGTCACCACTCTGCAAGATGTGGACGGAAAGCTGGACATGAACCAACAATGTGCACTTGCAGCTCAGAAGGCCGATTGCATCCTGGGCTGCATCAAAAGAAGTGTGGCCATCAGATCAAGAGAGGTGATTCTGCCCCTCTGGTCTGGTGAGACCTCACCTGAAGTACTGCGTCCAGCTCAGGAGCCCTCAACACAATAAGGACCCAATGGGGCAGGTCCAGAGGATGGCTACAAAAATGAACAGAGGGCTGGAGCACCTCTCCTGCGAAGACAGTCTGAGGGAGTTGGAGTTGTTCAGCCGTGAGAAGTCAAGGCTCCTGAGAGACCTTATAGAGGCCTCCAGTTTCTGAAGGGCCTGTAGGAAAGCTGGGGAGGGACTTTTTATAAGGGCATGTAGCAATAGGACAAGAGGTAATGGATTTAAACTACAGAAGGGTAGGCAGGACATTAGGAAGAAGTTATATTTTGGGTAGATCTAACCAGGATTAAAAACTAGAGTTCTTTACTATGAGGGTGGTGGAACAGGTTGCCGGAGGAGGTGGTGAAAGCCCCATCCTTGAAGACATTCAAGGTCTGGCTTGATGGGGCTCTCGGCAGCCTGATCTAGCTGCAAATGGCTCTGCTTATTGCAGGGGGGGGCTTCACTAGATGACCTTTAAAGGTCATTTAGTGAAGCCCCCAAACCATTTGATGGTTCTATATCTGAAACAATTGTATTAGTCCATGGCCTGTTCTCTTCCCATTTCTATCTTCAGTTTGCTAAAAACAAACCCATTTGGTGCCTGAATCCATTCACTTTCATGGTGCACATGCTATTGAAGCTAAATAAGTGTATTAGCTTAAACAGGAAGCTTATTTCAAAGACTGTGCACTACAGCCAGGAAAGCTTCTAGAAACATATGCTCTGAGATGATCTAATGTTCATTATTCAGAATGTGAATAGTTTGAAAAGGGCCAAATTTCTTTGAGTTGAATCAGCTAGGAAAGCAATACAAACAGAAAAGTAAGAATCACTCGAGCATTTCAGAAAAATTTTATTGTTGACAAAAAGCTACTAAAAACATAGTAGAATAAAAATAAATTACTTTGATAAACATATATTAAAAGTTTAAAAATACAAGAAACTGAAAAAGTAAGTAGAAGGACCGTACGATTTTTTTACCAGAATGGTGATACTCTAAGCCCATCTATACAAGGAAAAGAACCCAACAGCAGCATCACTTCCTAAGCAGATATAATGGTCATGAAAAATTCAGACATGTTTAGTAAATATTTGCATTTGGGGGATCAAACCGGTAATATGCTTGTGAAACTAGCCACAGCTATCATTCAGCCATTTTACAAAAGAAAACACAACCACCATCAATTTTTCAGTCAAAGTATTTTTCACAGTGGCTTATGTCATAAAATTCCATGGACCTATACAAATGTTTCAAACCACATGCAAATGCTCTCGTTTAATCTCACCAAAGTGGGAAAAGCATGGGCTAGATATTCTGAAACCACACTAGAGGGCACTTGAGCTATTTCTGCCAGAGTAGGCAAAGGTCAGAATAGTGGGATGCTACTCGGGAGCAGCAGTGGACAGAGTTGAGTTTGGGAATGAATAGGATTTATCGGTATCAGGTTGGGAGAACAATTAGTCATTCTCCCCACCAGCCTACTGTAGGGGAGTAGGTGTAAATTTCCAGATGTAAATTTTGCTTATGGGTGATGTAAGCAATTAGGAGGAAATAAGCTAAAGTGTTTTGTATTTGTACATGGATCAACCACAGAAATGTGGGATATTTTGGGGATTTAAAAGAAAATCTAGTCTCCATTAGAATGAATGTCCAAAGAATTGAGCTGCTCTTTGGAGTCTGCTCCCACTGCACTGCTCTTGCTCCAGTTCTGTCCACTTCCCAAGTACAGTGTGATGCTCTAAATATACTGCTTTTGTGAAGACGAAACAAATAGCATTTGACAACCTTTCTATAAAGTATCAGGAGTAAAATCTCAAGACTAGAAAGGTAGTACAGGCCTGCCAATAGACCCCAACACCTCAGAATTTCAAAGACTGGTTAAAAAAATATATTAAAAAATATTGCTCTGGTTCCCGATGTGGAAAACACACATAGAAGTTTGAGTAGGGATTTGAGCTTTTATTTGTGTCGTGGCCGAAGTATTCATTATTCTTCAGAAACATGCAACAAAGAAAAGGTCTTTGAGCTTAATAACTGCCCATCTAATTGAGAGACAACTCCAACAACCCCAGGCCTAATTGTTCTGAACGAATGAGTCAGATCACCATGTACACACATGGCTCTGTTAAAAGTATTCGTTGACTATCTAGTGTTTATACAGATCAAATTTTCTAGGTTTTCTCTGTAACCTGATGTTTCCCTTGTTCATAAAATTCCATGAATTGAGTTTTAATAGAAAGCATACAGTAGATGAGGCACTTAAGGACGTGCTCTAGAGGGATGGTGAAGTGTTTTTTTGGGGGAGGTTGTTTTGGGGTTTTGTTTCTTTGTTTGTTTGTGGGTTTTTTTGGAGGGTTGACAGTTGGACGTGGTGATCTTAGAGGTCTTTCCCAACCGTGACAGTTCTGTGATTCTGTATGGATACACTGTACCATCGAATGGTACTGTGCAGAATGGCTTCTAACTTGCCAGGGGCAGGTATGGGGGCTGATAAAATTAACCTGTTCACTGTCTGCAGTTTTGTTTGCTTAGCAGCTATGGAAAATGAATTTACATCTCTCTGAGATCAAGGCCTCCCTGGCGTTAGCATCTGGGCCCCACCATTTTGAGGCTGTAGTCCTGGAGCTTGGCCCCAGAGCAGGGCAGCTCCCTGGGCATTTTGTCTCTGCTTGTTTGTAGAATCCATTGTGAGCAGACGGCTGACTCCAGATGTTGCTGCATGGCACAACTGACAATTCATTTCCAGCAGATTCTCATAATATATACATAAAACAAGCTTTGCTTGAGAATTGGCAGCTGTCTCCAAATAAGGCTGTATTTGACTGGCTGAGTTTCAAACAATTCTCCTTATGACTTGACAGCAGACATAATGAAACTTTAGCTCACAGCATCTTCACTCACAGTTGTCATGAAATGAAACTACAAGCTGCAATTGAATTTGTGGATGATTTATAGGCCTCCTGGTGAGTCAGGTTTCCTGTGATGGGCAAGGACTCCTTTTATCTGCTGTGGAACTTACACTTCTTGATAATGACACTCTCTCCGTCACCAGGGAAACCTACTGGTCAATTTAGCAATCCTCCTATCTTTGCTGTCTCAAACAACCTGTCNGCCCAGGAGGCTCGGAGCCCCGGAGGTAAGCGCTGGAGGGGCTCGGCGAGGGGGGCGGCTAGAGGCGCCGGGCAGCCTGTAGGCCAGGGGTCCTCCCGCAGAGCGGGGGCCGTGGCGGGGGCCGAGCTCCTAGGGCGCCCTGCCCTAGAAAGTTCTGGGCTCACCTCGGGTTTGGCGCAACGCGGCAGCTGCTGCTGTTCTGACTGCGAGGCCTGCGGCCCTTTNTTCTGAACGAATGAGTCAGATCACCATGTACACACATGGCTCTGTTAAAAGTATTCGTTGACTATCTAGTGTTTATACAGATCAAATTTTCTAGGTTTTCTCTGTAACCTGATGTTTCCCTTGTTCATAAAATTCCATGAATTGAGTTTTAATAGAAAGCATACAGTAGATGAGGCACTTAAGGACGTGCTCTAGAGGGATGGTGAAGTGTTTTTTTGGGGGAGGTTGTTTTGGGGTTTTGTTTCTTTGTTTGTTTGTGGGTTTTTTTGGAGGGTTGACAGTTGGACGTGGTGATCTTAGAGGTCTTTCCCAACCGTGACAGTTCTGTGATTCTGTATGGATACACTGTACCATCGAATGGTACTGTGCAGAATGGCTTCTAACTTGCCAGGGGCAGGTATGGGGGCTGATAAAATTAACCTGTTCACTGTCTGCAGTTTTGTTTGCTTAGCAGCTATGGAAAATGAATTTACATCTCTCTGAGATCAAGGCCTCCCTGGCGTTAGCATCTGGGCCCCACCATTTTGAGGCTGTAGTCCTGGAGCTTGGCCCCAGAGCAGGGCAGCTCCCTGGGCATTTTGTCTCTGCTTGTTTGTAGAATCCATTGTGAGCAGACGGCTGACTCCAGATGTTGCTGCATGGCACAACTGACAATTCATTTCCAGCAGATTCTCATAATATATACATAAAACAAGCTTTGCTTGAGAATTGGCAGCTGTCTCCAAATAAGGCTGTATTTGACTGGCTGAGTTTCAAACAATTCTCCTTATGACTTGACAGCAGACATAATGAAACTTTAGCTCACAGCATCTTCACTCACAGTTGTCATGAAATGAAACTACAAGCTGCAATTGAATTTGTGGATGATTTATAGGCCTCCTGGTGAGTCAGGTTTCCTGTGATGGGCAAGGACTCCTTTTATCTGCTGTGGAACTTACACTTCTTGATAATGACACTCTCTCCGTCACCAGGGAAACCTACTGGTCAATTTAGCAATCCTCCTATCTTTGCTGTCTCAAACAACCTGTCATCTTCATCCTTCCCTGCCCCACCATACTCTCCTCTTTCACATCTTAATGCCCAGCTTGTTCTGCTTCTGCCACCACCACTTTGGCATCCTCTGTAGCAGTCTTTGTGTCTTAAGTCCTGTACCCTCTTTTTTTCCATACACTTCTCCCTAGGTAATTTCATTTGTTTTTCAGAACTGGAATTACTTCATCCTTCTCCTCTGTCAGATGCCCTGCTATCACACACATCGCTTAGCTGCTTTCAGGTTTTGCAGGGGCTCCTATTAGAATGCAGCATGGTGGAGGAACGCTGGAACAGAAGCGCTTACAGCAGTTCTGCCCCACCATGGCAAGCTGGGGTCCGGCCCTCGGGCACCTCCAAGGGTTTGGTTCTGTAGGCGGCGGTTGCATTCAGCTCCTCGCCCTGTTTGGTGCGATGCAGAAGGTAACTGCAGCCGTTGCCCGTCTCCAGGAGCGCTGTCGCCAGCAGCGTGAAAGCCCTTGTGGCCCGCCCTGGGCGCGGCGNTTCCAGGGGTGGTTCTTATTTCCAGCTCTCCTTAATCTTTCTAGTCTGCTCCTTCCCTCTACAAATTGTGCCTCTACAAATCTTTCTTGTGTGGAGTGTTTTAATTCCTAATTCTTTTTGCCCTTAGTTACTTTTTTTTTCCTTCTCATGTAAACTGCTCCCGGTCCCAATTGGTGTCTCCAGCTGCACTTGTCCTGGTTGCTTTCTTGCCGGCTTAAACTGTTCTGTATCCACCTGCGCACGCTCCACTTAGTTCAGTTGACCAAAGGATACTCTCTATAGGGAGAGGACCGACCGAGTTTAATTTTTTTTTTTTCCGATTCCCAGCTGCGTGAACTTCCAGATAAGCCTAGCATCATACAAACTTAGAAAAATGCAGCTTTCTGAGCAGAGGGGTACAAGAGCCAGCCATACAGAGAGCCCCATAAATTGTCTTTTCTGGTGGCATTTAGTTAGTTGACTGCCATTTTGCCCTTACCAAGTTAAATAATTTGAAGTTGGGAAAAGGTTCTGTTTTTTAAAAAAAGGTGTATTGCTGACTTACCACTTTTAGCTTTCTCTGCTTGTTTCCTTACGAATATCAAGTTACAGTTAGAGTTTTTCTTCTTCACAGTAGCTTGAGGTAAGGCATGTTATTTGACAGGCTGACATGCATGCCATACATTTCTTATAGCAAGGAAAAACTGTTTGTGGGGGATAAAACTTTGCTGATAGCTGGCTATGAAAGCTGTTGAACAAGCCCTGACAGGACCCGTGAACCAGCTCAGATCTCTGCATTCCATTCAAATGTGAGTGAGGTGTGCTTTTCTGATCTGACTCCAGTAGCTGACTAGGTGTAGAATGAAATAAGAGCACCTCCATCCATTTTCCCATGAATGAGGGAAGAGGGAGAATGTGTTGTGGCAGATGCTGGTTTTGTTCTTTAGAGTACTATTGAGTTATGCTTGGAAACTGTTAATTAGTGCAAAAACCTGGGTGGGATAGAGTGGATGGGGGACACGTATCTATTCTTTACTACAGGCACGCTGATTTAATATGCTGCTTTCCATGTATATCCTGTATACCCGTGTTGTAAGAGCATACCAGTAGAAGCCCTGAGCGTCTGAATCCTCCAGTTTTTATCAGCTTTCATAAAGCTCCTTGTTGAATTCTCACAGTTTTTTTTTTTTTTGCAGTTGTAATCAGAATTCAGAGCACACGAGTAATAAAAAGGGGTAAACTGTACTAACCTCATGAAGCTTATGATCCTCTGTACAAGAGAACCTGTTTATCTACATGTGTAGCCTTTTGGGTGCTAAGAGTTTCTGTAAGGCTATGAGTAGACCCACACTGCTGTAGTTTTGTTGGTCTCCGGCATAAGGATCCCTGTACCTTGTTAAAGGTAGCGCTAAAAAAAGTTATTCTGAATGTGACTTGTAAATGGGGATGATCCTAAGGCTTAATAACCTTTTAGACAGAGAATTGGGTAAGCAAAGGGGAAAGATTTAAGTCTCGGTGCCATCTTGTCTCTTTTTAAAACCAACAACTTGTTTTCACATGTTTCATGTAATCCCCGAGATGTCATCAGACAGAACAGTAATTATTATAACTTCACAAGACACCTTGCTCTATATTTTTCCTTTTTTTTTTTTTTCACTCCGTAATTGTATAAAACTTTAGCTATGACATTTCCTGTTCCAGGAAGCTGTGATCAACTTTCACCATATTTGTATCGTATTTAGCTGATTAAGTTCTAATTTCAGGAATGAACATGATTATGAGGGTCAGCAGGGAACTAGCTAGCAGAGCTATGCAGGCTCTGTCTTTGTGGAACTCGATTACAGAATGTGCAGCCACAGGCGTCAGGTATAGAATCAGAATGGTTTGGGTTGGAAGGGAACTTAAAGATCATTTAGGTCCAGTCCTGCTGCCATGGGCAAGGATAAAAGTATGTTCCTTAACTCATCCCAACGTGTGAAGTACTAGTTAATGTTCACTATGTTCTTGTGTTGTTTTATTGTATTATTGTATTACTGCACAACTCAGTCCATCCACTTAGAAAAGGGAGCTTATCTTTTAAGATTGAATAGCATTTACCTCTCTAGAAGAGCTTTCTATGTATGCAATAAGAAGGAATTCCCTACCTTCTGCTGGCTGGAGTTTTTGCAAATATATTTAATGGGTTGTTTGTATTTATTTATTTATTTTTAAACAAATGATATGACTTGGAATTTGTGGTGAACTTCCTCCTTCCTTAGTATTTTTGGGTAGAACAGAGAACAGAAATGGAAGCGTAGTATCATTCTGGCGTGCCAAGTTTGACTAATGATTTTGGTTTTTTAGCTTAAATTAGATCGTTTCCAAGACAATCCTTTACTTAACTGTAATTAAGCTCCTTAATAATACTGTTTCTTTTGGGCTTCCTGTGCTGCTGCATATGTGGCCTGCTGCTGTCTGCAGTCAGGAGCATGAACTTTCTTAGAACAACAGCTCAAATTGGCATCAGAGAAGGCATAGGATAGGAAAAGAAAAAGAGAAATGAGGAAGAATAGAGAACAATGGAAAGTAAGTATGAGCCTGAACAAAACACCTGGATTGCACATGCAGCTGGGAGGTAATTGAGACAGAAATGAAGGAACTAGAGCAAAAACTTCTTTGGAAGTAGAGAGACATAAACAGTACTTTCCTGAGCTCTCATTAATAACGTAGGAGTGCCTCCAGTTGCTGAGGCCAAACCTGGAGGAGATTAACTATGTAGAACAGGAAGCTTAGGATGTTTGGACCTGTCAGCTTCCCAGATAAATTATTCTTTGAACATGGAAAACATGCAGAAAGAAAGCCTACTGACACCGTATGATTTGATTTGGGAAAGAGCTAATTAAAAAAATTGTGCATGAGCAGAGTTGGTAGCAGATATGATTTCAAAATTTTAACCTGTTACTGAAAAAATAGCATTTCGGATGTATCGTATTGTTTCTCTAAGCTGCGTAGCTGAAGAAAATAAGACAAACGTGAGGAAAGGTCTGCTACAAGTTACTGGAAAGTCAGTCTTTTTCCTTGAATGTTTTCATTAAAATAACCTGCATCAGTTACTTGTGCTTCTTAGTGCCTACAAGGATGCATCAGATGAAGCTACTGGCGTAAATGGCAATTAATCTTATGTTGGCCAATATTTTCTTTAACGTAACCTGGATAATGTAATGGAAAATCAGTATTCAATTTATAAGTGACAACAAGCTGCAAAAAGCTGCCAGAATGAAGGAGGACCGAACTGGAGTTATGAATGACTGACAGGTTAGAGAAAACCTTCAAAAGAGTAGCTATAACAATAATAGCATAAAAAAATCATGCATTTGGGCAGGAATAAGGCATTATCACACACACAACATTGGAGGTAAACGACCAGGTAAGGTCTGTGGTGAAGAATTTGGGAGATGCTACAAACTGAGCAAAAATGTTCTAGGGAAGGAGGCAAACATAACTGATTATTATGGACAGGTTGCAATTCTTGCGATGAACATGACAATCGGCACTCACACAGCTCCCGAAGAAAGGTGGGGACCACTAGGTGACGATCCAGACTAACTTTCAGCTCTCTTGCCCCTCTTTTGAGGTGTAAGCTTTCTGTCTTTATTTAGCTGTCTTGTTTTGATTGCTCAGGAACGTGGAAGTCTAAATAAATCCGTTTCATTGATTCTTACAGTTAGCAGCTGAATGCCTTTTTTATAGGTCTGCATTTCTAGGCTAAGTAGGTAACTTCATGGATGCTTGTGGAAGGTGGTGATTGAGAATGCCTTTGAACATTATATTCTGTGGTGGCGTTCAAAAGATGGTTGAAATCGTAAAACTTCTCCTGATCATGGCTTGTATCTGGTGGCTTTCACAGGTCCTAGAGAATTAAGCACTTCTGGATATTCTGCTGGAATAGAGATGTTATGGGAGAGTCACAGGTACAAAATCGCCCATTTGTCTTTACACACACACTTCTGTTGGGTGTTTATGTGCCTGCCTTCACAGACATGCCCTCTTGCAAACAGTTGAGTAGATATAGATCAGTCTTTGCTCTAACTCAGTGTACTGTTTTAATGCTTTCAAGGTAAAGATGATTTTTTGAAATTTTTTTTTTTAATTGGTGAAAATGGGGCCACCACCAGCCTTTCCTGACCCAACTGCTAACTTCTCTTGATCCTGCACAGGGAAGGGCATGGATATTCCATCAAAGCAATGCTTATTACTGAGCGTTTTGAATTCTTCTTTTCTGAGCAGTAACGTAGGCATTGGGGTTTGGTGATTCTGTAGAGAATTTTGGACTAAGTTCAGATGTCTGAGGTACTCCTGGTTCTATATTACTGGTGAAACTGTTGATTAACATTTAAATGTGTATTGTGTCCTATCTGATAGACCTGACAGTTTGCAGCTTCCCTATAATGACACTTTACATAGCAAGTATTTTTAAAGCAGTATCATCTGTTTTGTAGCTTTTGTTTTTTCAGGATAACAGACCCCTCCTATGTTTGCAGAGGTTAAGGCTTTTTGCTCTCTGCAAGAGTTGCAAACTAAGGATATAACTTCCAATGTGGGCAGAGATACGCTAAAAAGAACTGTACAACTGAATTAGGATCCTCCAAAGAGGAAAATGGCTGGAAGCAGCTCAGGTCTGCACTGAGCTGTTAAAGTTGGAACTTCCAAGTTTCTAATCAAAAGCTGAAACCAGATGGAAGTAAAATTTGAGAAGTAATACGAAAAATATGTTATAGAGAAAATCAAATGGAATAAAGAAAATGAAAATGTTCTCAGTTTGCTGCAGAGTTCCTTCAGAAGTAGCTTTCTAAGAGAGTAACCCTTGGTACTTCACCTTCATTTTGTCTCCAGTTGCACACAGGTGAAAGTGTGTGTCCGGTGCACACATCCTCAGTCTTGTGGAGCTGAGGGTATCTTGCGACACTGCTCATGCCAGCATCCAATAGCTCAGGTTTTGTGTGTTATTAACTTAGATTTAGGAAACTGACAGGCTTTCTGCCTTCTCTACAGGCTCTCTTTGCAGTATCCAGCTGAAAAGACAAAAACTAAAAGCAAGTGTCTCCTCTGCTGGTAAAATTTTGATCTCATTTGTTTTACTTTGAGGCAGTAGGACGATTTCTGTGCCCTCATGTGGAAGAGCAAGAGTTAGAAGGATTTGAAGCCTCGTGATCCAAAGATCCAACAATTCAAGAAGGAGAAGACAGAATAAATAATTAAATCACTCTAACAAGCAAGATGTGTCCTTATTCAGAGAACAGGAATACCATTCTTTCCTTCTTTGGGGAATACACGAGCAGAAAAACTAACTGAGAGACAATAACATAACAGCATTGTCAAAGTATTCCAAAAACCAACTGAGACTTGTGCAGATGCCAGATCTAACTTTGGCTGATTCTCTTAGGAATTTTATAGAACAATTTTCTGAATTCTGTTAATATAACAAGCAAATACATTTTGGATGCTTGGAGGAAGTAGAGGTGATTTCTTGGTGATTTTTTCAAAGGCTAGGAGCATGTATGTTTTTGAAATACAAACTTAAATAATACATTCGAATTAAAAGGTGGTGAAATGTTAAGGGAAGGGAGAAGGTAATGAAAAGAATAGACAACAAAAGTGGAGCCAAATTTCAAATGTAAAAGTAGTGCAATGATAATATTTGGTATTTTTTTTAACTACATACCGCAATGGTGGGCAGTAGGAAGTTTCTTTGCTCCCTCCATACCCAGCATTCTGAGTTTTGCATAAGCTAGTATTCTGCTGCTATTTGTATCATAACAGAACAGAGCAGTGTGGTCTGTGCTGCCAACAATGTGCATTGTTTAAAGTAGGAAAAGGTTGCCCTGTCAGTTGAACAAACACCGTAATTTGTTGATAACATCCTATACATTAGCATTGTTAACCTACCAAATGATACTGCTTAAGGTCATTGATAGCAGAGGTATCAAAGATACGACAAAATTTAAGGCCTATGATACGTGCTGATAACGGTATGGAATGTATACAGTCTATGAGAATAGGTGATTATAATGATATATATATTTCATATATGCCATGACAAAACAGATGGTGAGGGGTGGTGTGTACTTGTCTCTTAGTTGATTACTTTCTGTAGCGTTTTGCCTCCTGCTACAGTAGCTTTGTGTCACGCAATGAATGTCTGTTGCAGTGCCCTTCTGCACAATTCAAAAGGGACTGAACGCTCCGCTGTTGAAGTGCATTTCTTTTTCCCAGATGTGTGTTTCCCAGACTCCTGATAGCATTAGCATATCGTCAAGTTCCAGTTCAATTACAAAACCATAACATTTCTTTGGTCATAGTACAATGAATAATACTGTATATAGATTGCATTCACTCTAAGCCTATGCAAGAAGACAGATATTTGCCTGAACATCCATAAATCTGTAAGTTGAGAAAGCTGATAAAATCTGTTACTCTGGATTTTAGCCTATAACTTAATGAATACTGATTTGCAGTTTTCTCTTGGTGAAGCTGTCTTAATGAGTATATTCTAATAATGGAACTGTTAGTTAGAATCTTTTTCTCCTGCTGTGTTCTTCTGCTTTTTAATAGATTCTGAGATTTGGTGATAACTTTTTCTGCTATCTTTCCTCTTCCTGTAAAAGCATAAGAAGTATTTCTTAATTGCATGGCAAGATACTTGCTGTTGATTAGGTTCTTCAGATCTTACAGATCTCAGAACCCTAGGGGGTTTAGTCTGTTCTTTTGTTTGGGGCTTAAATTGTATGCAGATCTTTACAGCTACTAAGCAGGTATGCATACTGGCCTTTCTTCTCCTTTAACATTTAGTTTTGGCCATTGTTGGAAATAGTGTGCTGAAATAGCAAACCCTTATTCTGACTTGAATACATCAGATTTTTAAAAAATGTTTTATGGTCTAAACATATCTTTAAAATGTCTGGAGCTACAGGCAGCATTGGATTTTTATGGAGGAATCTCAGTTAAATCAGATTTTCTTCTGTTCATTTTCTTTCTGCTATGTGTATTATTTAACGTCAAGCAATTGGATTTATCTCAGAAAAATATTTTGTAATTGAGTTGAAGAGGTGCTGTATTTGTGTTTTGTGGTGCTCTGTTTATATAATATGAGACCTCAGTTTTACAGCCCTGCAGTGTATTTTTGTGAATAAATAAGATCAGTTTTTGCTACTATCTTGAGCAGATGTCAGTTCCCAAAGGTGTAAGAGAGAGACTTTCAGAGTGTTAGTTCTGAAAAGTGTAAGAAATAGTCGTTTAGATTGATGAATACATTAAAACATACCCTTCTCAAAAAATGGGATTTTTTGGATGCTCTGGAAATAGACTTCCATTCACGTTTCTTTTATTTAATGTGGAAGAAATGAGATGCACTGGATGAGCCACAGTGGAACCAACAGCTCCACTAAACTCTCTTAAACAGCCATTGAGATTTAACTGTTTTCACGTTACTTTTATCCAGGGGTGTAAAAATAGCCCATAGCAATGTTGCTGAGCCATACTAAGGAGCCTCAAGACCTCTTTGCAAGAATCCTCCTACTTTCACTTCATGTATCTTTGCATGGAAGAACGTTGTCTGCTTCATAGAGGTGCTGTCTGTATTTTCAGAGCTAGACTGTGGCCTAAGCTGGTATCAGAGCTGCATATCTAAGATAGCTGGGGTGCTAAAGGAGCCATTAGTATTACTACAGAATTAGATGTTGTGATGGACATAAAACTCTGCTTCCAACCGTTATATGCCTTGTCACTCGTTACTGCACTAAAGGAGCCGTGGTTGGACTTCAACTGTTCCAGCATAACTCTGCAATGAATGGAAAGCAAATCTATCTGTCACAAAATCAGCAAGTAAAATGTGAGCGCAGGTGAAAATGTTTGAGGAAGTGAAACTGCTTAGGTGGCGGACTGGCTATGTCTGCCTGACATGCAAAACCAGCTGCTCATTGAGTTGTGTTTTTGCCTAGTAGTAGTGACCATGTACTCTTGGTACTTCTGTGGTGATTTTGATTGCAATGATCTCCTTCATGGTGTTTTTTTTTTTCTTTGCTGTAGCACCTCTTTTATATAGGGGAACCGTTACTTCTGTCAACTTGCTGGTTGTGCTCTGGCTACTACAGCATAGTAGAGGTGCTAACACCTTTTTCCTGCTTCCGATTTCATGCTGCATTTGCACTTTCCAGATCCTGGTCCCCATGTGCTTACCTCTCATGTTTGATCATTGAATGAGAACAGTGTGTTTAGCTAAATATTTACTAAGGACTTTTGAAACTAAAATCTAGCCAGTCAGGAGGTAGAGTGTTTGGAGGAGCGGGTTAAGTGATAGCTTCCTTTTCTAGTCTCCCTGTGTACATCCTTTCTTTTTATGATTTCTGTTTCTGAACTGTCATGATATTTGAGTCATATGGAGCTGAACCAGATGCTTGGTGTTAGAGATCATGAACATGACTGTGTATTTGCTGGATGCTCAGGTTTTTTAGTCTGAAATCTCTTTGTTGTATTACTGAAACACAGAATCATAGCATGCCATATTTTAATGTCTTTCTGTAATTTTACTTTCTGTTACAGGCAGACCACAGGCACATCTTTCAGTAGTGTTGTTGGTACAATACTTTGTCTAAACATTTTCCCACTGGATCTAATCCAGTCTGGGATCGCAACTGTCGTGAGAATGCAACAAATCATTCTGGGAAGTATCTAAATTTGCCCCTATTGGTCAAAGCAATGTTTATGCACTGCCAGAACCATGTGACAGAGGAGAAGGTACTTGAACCCTGTTAGTAATATGTGCTAAAAAAATACCAGAGCTCCCAATTTTTTTTGTATGAGTAAACCGCAAAACTACTGTTTGCTAGTTTGAACAACCCCTGGTTTGAACATAATTGGAAAAAAGCCAGGAAAGCAATTCGAGTCAGCTCAGAAACATTTTTTTATCCTCATAGCCACTTTATTTATTCAAGCAAACAAAAAAAAAAGCCCCCCCAAAAAAACCAAAACCCACAACAAAAAAGCCTTTTAAAAAAATATTCATTTTCTTCTATTTTAGAGATTTACAATGATTACGTGAGATGTGGTACCTAACTGAAGACTGTCAGTAGGAAACTGTCAAACATAAAATAAGTGCCATAAGCATACATATTTTTGCTCAGTGTCAGTCCTGCCTCAGATCAGCGTAAATAATTGTTAATTTCCTATGTAGTAACTTCCTTACATGTACTAAGTGTCTGAAAATGATCAGCGTTGCAAAGGGGTGTGTTTAGCAGTTTTTCAGTGAAGGGAATTGCGGGCTCTCATACAAACCGGGCAGATGAACAAGAAACAGACCCATTTCCATGGGTTGCTCTGAATGCTCTAAAGTGGTGGTTTTGCCTCCAACTGTAACTCATTCTCAAGTTGCAAAATACAGCATTTAGTAATTACCTGAAGGGGAGATTTAATGCACTTGGATGACAGAGGCTCTGTCTGGCAAAGAGTGAAGTATATTGGCATGAGCACTGACGTGGTTGCAGCCTGTTCTGCATGAGCTTTGGAGGCTAAAATATGTGTCCATTCCTCCATCTACTACTTTATTATAAGCGGCTAAAACTGTGGCTTGGTCTCTCCTGCCTCAAGCTACCCTTTCAGTTTTGGGTATTGATAGCAAAGATCCTTTAGGTAAGGAATGATACTTGTTCTGAAGGCTCAGAGTGATTGATGGGGCCCCACTGTGCATGGTCACCTGCCTGGGCAGTGAGTTACTCTGTCATCTGTGTCTTATTAATCGGAGTGATGGTTTGGGAAACAAAGAAGCAGCAAAATAGAACATTAAGATTTATGGGATTAGGTGCAAAGTAGGTTAAGTATTGTGAAAAATGGGCGAAACTAGAATCAGGGCTGCAGCTGTTGAGGAACATTTCAAAAATAGTATTAATAAGATAGATATTGAGCACAAAAAATTTAGTGCAAGAAAATAAAAAGAGAAGTAAGAAAGAGATAGAGAAAATTGTCTAAACCAGAATGGAAACCTGCAAACTGAAAGTCAGCCTGTTTGATTTTAAGTTGTTAGCTTCAACTGACTGCTTACTATAGCTGTTTCCTAAATATATCAACGTTATTAAGAAATTGTAAGTAAATACAGGGTGATGCTGAGAAAGTGACAATATTAAATATCTGTCCACCTTTTTTGCTCAAATATAAGATCCTATTAGAATTAGTTAGCAGAAAACCAGAATTTGTTGACTTGCAGTGTAAGATCGATGTCAAGACTGCTGCAAGTGTATACTTTATCTGAAGAATGACTAGTTGTTATGAACATAAGGAATAATCTCTTACAATAAACATCGTTTTTCAGCCTAGTACTGAAGAAACTAGGAGCAGTTTCAGTTTGCAAAATCTCATTTATTAATTTGATTATTTCTATTTGCCCTTGCATAGCTTTGATGTTCAGAAGTATGTATTTAAGCTTTGCTGCAGATGACAGCTGTATTGGAAGTTATTAATCACTGAATGAGTCATCTGTTCACCTGCATGAGATAATATCTAAGCAGTATGATAAAGTTGAAGATGTCCTGAGTTTAGGAAAGGTGGGATAAATATTGTTTCGATTTGTCCCAAATCCACAGCAGGTAAGAGTCTGTATTTAAAATTCTCCAAAGAAATGCCTGGTTGTTTTTAAACAAAACAGAAATTTAGGACTTGTAATGTCTTTAAAGCATTGGTGGAATAGAGAGCAATTCAGTATTTTGAGTCCAAATTTGAAGGAAATGTCTGGATTGATTATAACTTAAGTTGCTGGGGACACCATCTTCTGATTTCAGAAAGATAAATCTCTTGATGCAGCTTAATTGGGTGGGAAGCAGTGCATTCGTTAGTGGTGCTGAGCTTATACAGAAGTCTGCTACTCCTGGAATGTATGGCCTTAGTTTTCATAGTGCCACTCTCTTCCTCGTGCTGGTTGTGGAAATTGTAATCAGAGTAACTGATTTAACTCAGAATACAGCAGAAAGCTCTTAACTTTTTTTCCGAAACTTTATTGCCACGGTTCTCCTGGCTCTGGAGACTCTCTGGCAGCAGCAACAAGGAGGAAGAATGAAAACTTTGACAAAACGTTGTGAAGTGCAATTAGTCTTTAATTGTAACAGTACCTTCAACATATAATAAGCTGCTTTATGCGTAGGTCACTAAACTTAGGTGACAAGGAGTGAAGCAAGGAAATGATACTGTCTGTTATAGATGACTTCTCTATCAGCTAGTAGCTAGCAGTCTTGTGGCAAAAAGTAGCTGCATGTTTTCTGGGGTTTTTTTTGCCTCATTTTTACAGTTCAGTGATACAGTTGTGTGTAGTAGTTCTAATACTGTAGTTGGCAAATAACTCTGCAAGAGACATGTTAGATGGTGTTAGTGCCTAAGTGTTCTGAATTAAGCTTGTCTAATAACTTGCTGCAGTCAAACATCTGAAAAGTTGTTTGCTTCAGACTAACAATAGCCCTTGCAAAGTTTGTTGTGTTTGGCTTCCATGATCTACTTTGGGAGTGCACTTTGAAAGAGAACGTCAAGAGCTCTTGTCTTCTTAGAACAAGAGCACTGAATTTCCATCGTTAGTCAGTAAACAGTCCCAGTTTAGAACAGCACATTCCCATCAGACACTGCCTTTCTTGTGTTACTAGTCACCTAAATTATTTCTATGGTACTAAAATCTTCTTCCGCTCCTTGTCTATTCTGATTTTATAGTCTTAGGACAGTAATGGAAGACAAAGAACTTTTCATACACTTCCAGCGTTCTGGTCACCGTTCTGGTCACCTTCAGTTCTTCGTTTTAGCTAGTTACATACAGCTGTTTTGATTCAGAATATTTTTAACCTAAGCCTCTAGTTTTACTGTTTGCTAAACAACGTTTATGGCTAACATTTCTTAAAATCGTTGTCAGTTGTAAAAGCTATTGAAAAAATTGTACAAAATCTGTCTGCTCAGTTTTTTACTCCCTTAATAGGAAATTATTTTTCCTGACTTTCTGAAAAGTATTCTTAACTTTGTGTAGGAAAACAGAATAAAAACTTGGATCTTACGATTACAGGTTTGACATGGTGAACATTATCTAGTGAACTGTACGCACTCATTCATTATTTACCTATTCAGTGGCTCTTTCTTATACTCGGCACGCTTCATACCACTTAAAATGTCATCCCATGATGTCTAAAGACTCAGTGTGTTTTTAGAAATTTGAGTTCCAGTCTGTGTGAGGAACCTAGAACCAAAGCAGTCATGAACACTTTTTCCCCCTTTTTTTACTGTGCATCAAGAATATAAAATGAAAATGAATAGAGCTTGCATGTTACTGCAGCATATCAAACTAAATTTTGGAATTAGTACACACTTTAGCTCTTAAATCAGACAAGTTCTGGTTTAATAAGAACCTGTAGTAAAAGTCTTGTTATTTATTGGTTAATAAATCTCTCACAAGAGAATTTGGATTGTGCACGTTCCCTCCTTCCTGCCACAGCTTAACTTGTTCTCAGAGTTGGAGTCTGTGCAATAGAATTGGAATCTCACCAAATCAAGTGATTCAAGAGGAAAAAAGAAAACATAACAACATCCCCAGAGGATGCATATGATCAGTAGCAACAGCAGATGTGCTGTTTGCAGAGATGCTGAGAGCATCTGTGCTGTGTTCATCAGGGCCTAAAGGTATTACCTAGGGCGAATGTTATTGCATAGTTTACATCTGTATGATTCATTTCTCCAATGATCACACTTTGGATCACAAACATAAGGGCAAGTTCTTACGAAATGCCTGAAGAGGGGCCACTATGTATGCTGCATTATGTAAATAGAAGCGATACAAAAGAGACAATCCATGAGTCAGTACTTTCAGGACACGCTTGCATTTTCCAGGCAGGAGCCATCACACAGTATCTGAATTTGAGTATTAAGTGAAGCACCAGTTTGCAGAGCAAGCGTGGTGGGTTTTATGCCTTAATGCTGGCTGACAGTATTCTATTTAAAAGCCGTATGTGCCAAAAGCAATGCTCAAAAGAAAAAGCCATGCGCATTTTAAGCAGTAATCCATTTTACCGATTTAGACGTGAGCACCTTCGAGTTTTTTTGTTTTATTTTGGAATAAAGGAAGAAAACTTTGTCCTCTAGAACAATTTGGGAGAAGCACAACGGAAGAACCTCCTACCCCATCCCAGTGACTTTAATTATAGTCAGATTGTGGTGTCCCTGTCACTTGGCAGACAGCATAATGATGGCTATCTTGAGCAAAGATGCACAGTAAAACTTTGCAGCTTTGTTATTCCTGTTATTTTCTTAGGGATACCCTTCAAAAACTATGAATTTCTGATTCCATCAGGAAATATTTGGTGCTATTTGAAGTCTGGAAGGGCTCTCAGGAGAATTCAAGGAACACTGAGGAAGTGCTGGCTAGATTGATAAAGGAAAAATAGTCATTGCAGAAACATTTATCATTGAGAGGATAAGGATAGAATATTTTATCTGATAATTTGAGGCCAGTGCCTGGGATCTGCTGTTCTGATTTGGGCTGCAACATTCAGTATTCCCTATGTTTTGATATTTTCTTTTTGCTTCATAAAGCAGCTTGGTTGAAGGATACTACTGGGGTATCAACGTACACTCATCAATAGTTATACAGACCAAGTGCTGGAGTTCAGGATTGCATCTCAGAGCCAATGACTGATACAATGCTATTGATACTGTGTCAGAATAGCTTATTTGTAGGCATACAGAAGCTGACTTTTCTAGAGCAAAGAGTTGCTCTAGAAGACAGACAGAGAAAAGTGAAAATACAATACACAGTGATTCCCAGCCTTACAAGTAAGCTCCCTGACAGTGGTTGTAATTGCTGTAATGAAAGATGTTGCTTACTAAAAAAAGAGATGCAAGGGTATTGCTTCTACAGTGTTTCTCTTTAAATAAGGGATTAGATAATGAGGCTGCCGTGTCATGTAAAGAATGAAAGGAAGCATATAGAGAAAGCATGGCTGTTATGTAACCTGGCTCTTTCTCTGTCAAAGTCAAAATTTCCTGTCTATGTTGTAGAAGTGAAAATAATTCAGGCAAGGCCCAATGAAGCTAGACATCAGAATGGGCTTTCTGGCATTCCAGGCTTTTGGCATCGTTTCAGCAGTAGGAACAAGTAGGATTTCAGACGTGTTGCTGTTCACATCCTCCCCAACAAAAGCCACCTCCAAACTACAACGGTAATAACAGCAGTATGGGAAGGAGGAGTCCCCTGTTGGGTGATGGAAACTGACTATGGTCCACAGGTCTGTTTTCCTCTGGGAGAAGTTTAACCTGCACTCTTTAGTCAGACCACATGAGCGGTAGTGAAATCATTGTTGTCATGCCTGTGGCATTTGGCTAAAGATGAAACCAGGTCTGATCTGGTTCGCTTTTTAAATATAAGGATCTTGTTTTCCTTTCCTCAGAAACTAAAGAGATGAATTTTAGATTATTGTAACAGTTACTATGCAATTCTTCTAATAAATCTGTCTGTTTCATAGCAGTCCCTCTAGCTGATCTTATTTTATATGAAGTAGCTCTCCTTTTTCTTAGCCATAGTTGTTTTCAATCTTTATATTTATAAGTAAGACTTTTAGAAGAAAGCAAGACACTTCATCTTTAGGAAAGCAGTTGGTTGTCAGGCTTGTATAAATAATTAAAACTTGGTAGACTTCTTAAACAGTCAGAAGACACTCCAGCAAACTGTGTAGCACTTGTTTCAAAAGAAGTGGAGAATCATAGAATAACAGAATGGTAGGGGCTAGAAGGGAATCACGTATTCCAAACTCCCTGACAAAGCAGGGATGCACAAGAATGCGACCGGGAGGGTTTTGAGTATCTCCAGGGAAGGAGGCTCCAAGTAGATGCTGTGGGTACCAGAGGTGTTCTCGAGAAATGAAGTGTGATGCAAGCCAGCAGTTACGTTGAACAAAGTTGTTTTGTAGAGATGCTTCCTCATAGTTCTTTTCAGTTATTGTGACTTTATACAAATAAGTCACCATGGTTATCAAGTCCATTGCATTGCAGAACTCCATGGTGAGCTATGGTCTTTAATCAGCATATATGTTCAAATTGCAGCTATTGTGAATGAAGGGAACTTGTCTAAATCGTAGAATCATAGAATGCCAGGTTGGAAGGGACCTCACAGATCATCTGGTCCAACTAAATATGAGTACTCTTGTCGTTCCTTGAATACAGTGGAAGCAATGGCAAAATAAGTCATTTTGAATGCCTTTAACAGTGTTTCAGCAGTGTAAGTTGAACTATGATGTCACCTGGCTCTTGTGGTATAGGTTTAATCACATGAGATCTCGTTCAGAATCCAGGAAATTCCTCCTGAGCAGTGATCAGTTTTCCCCTTTCCTTAAAATCAGGTGAGAAAACAGATTTCCACCTTTACTCTACTGTATAGCCTCTTAGTATGATTTTCTCCTGATTAGAGAGAAAAAAAAAAAGAAAAAAAAAAACCAGAAAAGCTAACCGCGATAAAGGACAGTTCCTGAAAATATTTATGAGCTGCAGACTTAACGACTATGTTGACAGTTGATAATGACTGTCACAGCTTCCCAAAGAGCAGCACTGGATCTATTCACATTAAGTATTTGGAAAATTACTTCAACACTGAAAATAGGTATTTCAAGTTAGAATACATAAATTTGCATTGCTCTTTGTATTTAATCTGTATAACCTATCTCTACAAGTTCTATCACTTGTAGATGATGGTCCAATATTCTTCATGGGAGTGCTTTGCAGAAGAGCAAACTGAAGACAGGTGATTTTGTTCCCTTTTCTGTACTTTGACCAAAAAGCATTATGTACAACATTCTGCTGTAACCTAATGATGTAAAAGATCAAGTTACAGCAATTGAGATGATATCTCAGGCATCTCTAGCTGGATTTTATCTCGGGGGGGGGGGGGGGGCGGGCAAAGG
>VWZK01016527.1:0-45805 GCA_013396935.1 Baryphthengus martii | reverse complement strand
GGGGAGGCGGCAGAAATTATTAACAAAGCTTGGCACTGAGTTAGCGTTCTAATTAAATCTTGAGGTGGCCCTTTGTTTTTAAGATACCAGTTGTTGCCTGAGGAAGCAGCAGTCAGGATAATCAGGGACCAATGCACACACTAATTCACCTCCGAGACACATGGCATTCTGAGACCAAGTTGCCAGTATGATGTGGGAATCACTGACTTTTAAGATACCCTATGTGTTTGCATAGAGGAATTTTCCATGACCATCTCTGATGTAGGATGCTAAGAGATACCTTTTATTGAGACAATCAGAAAATCTTTACAAAATATCTCATGTCATTGGCTTTGCAATGGTTTGGAAGGCTAAGCTTCCAGAATATCAGCGACAGTATCAAAAATGCTCTCCCAGGTCTTACGCTTTTTCTGATTTTGTTAGTCCACTCTATCGTGCTGTTAGGCAAGTAGCAATTGTGAGTTTCTACACAGCAATTATTGCATGAATTTTGTACTTCTTCATCCATGCATTGAAACTCCATGGGTCTGTAACAGGGTCTGTATTACGTAACTGAAAATATTCAAAAATTCTTTCTTGCCCTTTCTGTAGATGGGCAACAACTGTGAGCATGAATTCAACAAACAGAATTATAATTTAACTCTTGTTTGGAAGCACACAGATTGTGGCAAATGTCACTGAAAGTCATGTAGTCCTTGCATCTCACTCAAGACAGAAGCATTTCTGGGAGATACTTGTCTTGTCTGTTCTCTGGTATGTCCAGAGGTGACAATTCCTTATATCTGCAGGCAGTCAGTCCTGTACTTCAGTTCTGTCTGTTCATGAATATCCTTATCATATGATACTAACCTCTTTAGATTTTATGAAACTGTGCTTGGCTTTATTAAGAATGTTTCTCTGTTGTTAGGGGTAACAGGGAAGTGTTGCCATTTACTGCAGGAATGGCTAGGGCTATTGTTTTAAATCCTAGTGGTTAAATGTGTCACAGACATCTGTAAGTGGAATGAAGTTTGAGTGCTGCAGGGGGAATCTCACAGGTTGGGTTTGTGTAGCTGTGGTTGAAGATGGAGACTTACCTTGCCATTTAAGCACAAAGTTAATACAAAAAGTGAAATATAACAGTAATTCTCTTTTCTAAGAGTGCCCTTTTACAGGTTTTTCTTATTTTATAATCATAAAACCCCACATTCTCATTAAATTAATTTATTGAAGTACTTTACCACTTCTCAGTAATCTAGGTAGGTCACATCAACATGTCACACAGGCATAACAATAGCATATGTGCAGGGAGAGAAATGATGTACACCCTTAAGATTTAAGTTGTAGGCTTGGGTTTGTAGCTTTAAGTCTGGAATTTCAGATTCTGCAACTAACAGTGGGATCAGGATCAAGTATGAATGTGTTGAATTGTCCTTTTCACTTTTCCACCCTCTCTTTTGAGACCTTATTTATGAAAAGGCAAGAAATGTCAGTAGTACAATAAATTACTACAATGAAGGTTGAACCCGTAGTCTAGTGGGCTGGATGTGGAAGGAATGTCAGCTCCAAAGATTGCTTTGAAAAAGTCATCAGTTGCAGAGCTCTTTCAAGAAATGTCGAGTTTTACACATTTGGAATTACCAAATGCATTTGTGAGACACATTCAGCTGCAGTTTCGTTATGTCAGTGGTGAAATAATAGCAGTCTCCATAAACCTGGAAGTCCTGGATCAGCTTCATTTTTCCCTAGTCACATTGTGTTACTTATGGTAAAGTGCACTTCTAAAGTACATTTGTTACTTTTATCCATTGCTTTAAGGCCACTGAAGAGCACAGGTAGGACTCTGCTCCAATTCTGTGTTTTTCATTGCTTCAGAATACTGTGTGCTTCACGGATCTCCCTCCATTGCTCCGGTGAGGACTGGCAGATGGCTGCCACTGCTGTTGTCTTCTGCTGCTGTGTCAGAGCACCTGGTGCCTACATGGTTTCACTATAAGTGTTCCTTAGTCTTCACTGCCTTCCTCTGCTCGGGAACAAGTCGTCATTATTCGGAGGACACAGGACAGTCAGGAGCCTACCCTCTCCTTGACCTTTCAGATAACTGAGTATTCATGAAAGTATTGCAAATATGTGGTACTGGAGACAGCAAAACATTCTCACTGGAATATTGCCTGGAGTATACACCATAACCACGTACAAGAGGGGGCTGAAAAGTGGCGTACTGGAGTTTATCAGGAATGGCCTCTGTCTTGGTGCCTTCCACTTCACACAGACTAGCACTGCTGTACCAGAAGGTGTATCTTCTCTAGGTTTGGTTATTTCCACTGGCACTATTTTGCCACAGTGCATTTTCCCTAGAGATCTGCTGCCCTTCTTTGCTGTTTACATGGAGGAAGCAAATGTCAGGTCTGCTTTTTTCGTTAAAGAAGTAACTATGTATGAGGGAAGGCAAGGGTGAAAGTGTGCCCTCTAGGATTTGGAAGAAACCAAGCAGAAAAACCTAATGGTATTTGTTTTGAAACAGTTTTTGCAATGGATAGCAGCTGCTCTTCCAAAGGAAACAATGAGGGAAACTGCAGCTTTATTCAGTGTGCAATGACTGAAACACCCATCACAAGCCTCAGGCTCCACCACGTACTTGTAGAGATGAACGTTCCCCAAAGCACAGAAATTATGAGCATAGGGTTATTTTGGGGCTCCTTGCTAAAACACAGTCTCAGTGATTTTGTTGATTTTTTCCTTAAATTTTCATCTATCATGCATGAAAAGGCTTGCTCCTATGTCAAGTCCTCATTGCCAAAATACTAACTTGAGAGAATTTTCAAATTTCAATTGTAAGCCACATGACCTTCTTTATTTCTGTGTGTATACTGATGTTTGCAACCCCATTGTTCTAATATAGCTTGTAAGTAATGATCTGTAAAATACCATTTTAATGCAAATACATGCATCTAGACTCTAATCTTGTGCAGACAAATGTTCCAAAATTATTCAGAAGAGGTTATTTTTGCATTGAAAACACTTTGGCAATTGAAAAAAATGACTGAAAGTCTTACTTAGAAATTTATCTAGCAACATGAAGAACTAGTATTTCTTCCAGGACTTCGCTAAGTTGATTAATGCTACAAGATTAGTATCTTTCTGGATAATTAGTAAAACTGGAATGAAGTTTTGAAAGGTCTTTTTCAGTCTCTTGGTAGTTGGACAAAACATTTCAATTTAAAACAAGCCTGTAAGATTTTCACGGTAAACTGACAGATTTTGTGAGGAAAAAAATCTGTTGTTATGGGAGAGAGGAATATGTATGAAAACTGTGTGAAAAAAGTTTTCCCTTTGTAGAATGACGAGCAAAGATTGTTCAATAGCCCTGTGAACATTTCAGAGTTGTAGAGCTGAATGAGACTAAGGAGAGCATCTTTTGAGGGGTTCTGCCAGTAAATAAATTGCACAACACAAAGGGTTTCGAAAAGAATTTAATAAATAATGAGGTTCTTTCTGTACTGTATAAACTATAAATATACCATGCAGTCCTTTATAACTTAAAATAATTTACAGACTGAGGTAGGGGGGTAGGAGAATGTTGTCATGGGGTTTTGATCCGTCTCAGGGTCTCCCTGACTTCCTGCTGAGCACACAGACACAGGCTGTGTCAATTCGAATGAATCGCCAGGCTGCTTGCTTGCCCTCCATTGTCAGCGCTTTGACAAAGGTGTGAGTTGTGGTGCAGTAAGAGTTCCAGTGCTTTGCATCGATCCCGCGGCACCCGCTGGAGACTGGCTTAGGGTCTCTGCACTTGGTCTCAAAAAAGTACTGCTTAAAAATGTTGTTGTTAATGTTGACCTCTCCCAACACTGTCACCTCTTTGCCTTTAATGTCAGTGGCTGTGGTTTTGTCCCCAACCCACATGCTGACGCTGTCACACACTGAGAATTCTCCCCGGTGTAAAACAGGATGGGCGGTCCTCTTGGTCCTGGCAGTCCTGTTGAGAGAACCTGCACTGCTGAGAAATCCCATGTTCTGTCCTTGCCCTGACACTGGGGGGGGCTGTGTGCTGAACAGTACCCGAGAAGACCGGAAACTCCTCTTTTTAAAAAACGTTGGGTCCACGGTGATATTTATAGCCTCTCTTCCACCTATCGTCCAAGTAGAGTGGCCGTGGGATGTCTGTGGAGCTGCCTTGGGAATGTGGTGTCTGTTACTTGGGTGAACATTGAGCAGGGAGTGTTCTGCAGGATACTCCAGTGGAGCATTGTCCTCTGACTTTGGAGCTGCCTGTGCGTCGATCAGAAAAGCTATAATCAGAGTGTAGTACAGCATGGACATTACGCTCTGCACCTAGAACAAAAGAAAAACGTAATGTTACTGTAAGCCGTACTGGCACAAACGGATGCTGTTGCTGGCAATAAATTTACAAGATACTCAGGATCGTACAGATTTCATAAGGTGTTCATGTGGGTACCAGATGTTGTTGTTCTGGAAGAGCTCATTCAGAGAGCATAAATGTTCTTAATAAAGCAAGAACATTAGAAAATAATAACTAGATTATTATTAATTCCTCTGGTATTTGTTATTAGAACACTGTTTATGAAGCACTTGTTTGGTGTTATTAATGTGGATACCATATGGTAACAGCATGTTCCCAGGAGTAAAATCTCCAGTGTTTTTTGCAGCAACCTTTTTGGCCAGGACTGATCTCTTGGCGGCAAATACTCCACAGAGCAGCTAGAGTAGAAGCAGTCCCTTGGCTAAAATAGCTGTCCATTCAGTTAATTTGTCTGTAGAGGTGTCCCTGGGGCTACGGTGGGGACTGCCAAGCCAATGCTTGTGGAAGGAAGGAAGCCCCAGTGAATCATGCCATTATCACATACTCAACTGCCACACTTATCTGCCATGTTGACAGGCCCCAACACTCTGGCTGACTCAGCAGCCTCCAGCAGCTTCCTGCTACCCCATCTGCCCTTTTGGGACATAACACCTTACTGATTTGGGGCAGGTAAGGCCCAGACTCCTTCCCAGAAGAGCTCAGGCTTCACATCACAAGGGCAGATGCGATTTTTACCACGTTTCAGCTTCCTATTAGGACAAATATGGGTATTACATAGAAGCACTGAGGGTGACAGACTGCTTCTGAGTTGGCATCTTAGGTGTAGCATAGCTAAAACTGTTGTGGCTGTAGCACTGGGAATTATGTACAGGGAAGCACCTTCCTTTTATCAGGCTGCCATGAGCAGGAAGTTCCACCAGTGTCACTGCTTAGCAGATCCAGTGTCAGTGCGAATCACTGTTTGATCTGGGGAACGTGCACATCTGTCTGGGTGTGGAAAAGTTTAAGATGAATGTCTGGAACTTCACTAAGAACAGCTTTATCCTAGAAGACCAGCAGCAGTAATACCTTGTTAGGTAACTAATGTGTTGACTAATTCAGCCACATGTTGGGTTAACAAGTCAACAGCAGGCATCCTGGGAATAAGAGACAATAAGAGAAAAAATGATCTGAAATTGCAGTTAAGGACAGACATTATATTTCCTCTGTGAGGACTTTATAAGCAGAGACAGGGTATAAACAGAAAAAAAGCTACCAAGCAAGGCTTCCCCCCTGTCTCTTTGCCTTGTTTGCCTGACATGTCTCAGCTGGCCCTGAATTACACCGTATCCGGCCAGCAGGCAGGCAGCCGCACACAGACTGGACAAACAGGGTTTTGTGAAGGAGGAATCAGGCTCTGCAGTTCACTGTGATTTCCCAGAATGTCTTAATGTTTTTTCTGGGTGTGGGTCAATTACTGCTGAAGTTCCCCCTCTCTCTTGTCTATTCAGCTTTCTCAGGCTAGAATCCCAAGCAGCACTGAAGCACTCAGCCAGGGCCTTAGCTTTGCTAGAGCACAATCTTGTAGAAAATTCAGAACCCTAAGATGTCCCACAGGATCTTGTGTGGATAGTCTTATCTCGGCCAAGAGCCAAAATGAAATAAACAGCAGTGTTTGTGTTTGGCTGGGCAAGCATTTAAGAAATCAGTAGGAGATGCCAAGTGAAGGTAGTGACTGAAGAGGGTGGAGATGCTACAGTCCCTGCATCAAGGGGAGGAAAGGAGAGAAAGGCCAAAATCCACATTAGTAGCTGTCTGTGCAACAGTTAGGCTGAAAGAACTGGGGACAGAATGATGATGATGAGGATCAAATGTCTCAGAGAAAATCCTTGCTGTTCTAAAGCCGATTTAATTTGCTTAAAATAAAGCTGAGAGTTGCTGCTTTCCCACATGCGGCTTGTGCTTGAGCAGTCACCATCATCTGTATAAGGAAGCAGAGCTGGGTGTAGCCCAATAGCTTGACTATGCACGATTCAGAGAGTAACCCCTTGTTTTACAACCAAATTAAAATCAGATGGTTCTTTACATCTCTAAAGAGTTAGCTTTCCTGACAGAAATATTAATGGAAAAGGTTTGCAGAACAAAATCCAGACACAATTTAGACATGCCAATAGCAGCCTCAACCTATTGTGTTTATACATAACCCCCTTTTTTTATTATTATTGTTTCCTTCTATAGGAAAGAAATGTTGCAACTTCAGCAAAGAGCTTTTTTCTGGTTTTGTGCAATACAAAATTCACTGCTCTAAAATGCAGCTATATTTATCTCTCTTCTCTACTTGCATATGTTAAGATTATTGCTTTAAGGCCATTAACACAAAATCAGAAAGATCTCATCTGCCTTTTTTTTAAAACAAAACAAAACTTGCCTTGTATTTCCTCTGCTTGTCATAAAGCGTTCTGTGGGGAGTGTGGCCCAAACAGACAAAATGTACTTGGGATACTTGATAGTTTCCCTGAAGATTCAAAATTGAGTCTTTTAGTCAGTTATTAAATTGGTGGCGAATAGAAACTGACAGATTAAAAAAAGTGGACTATATTTGACCACACAAGCAAAAAAAGTTAATGTTTAAAGAATAGGTATGCCTTAGACTGTGAGGATTGTGTACTTTTTTAGCTGACGCATACAGATATTTATACAAGCTGTGTTTTGGGTGATTATTTCTTTACTTTGTCATGGACTTAGTTACTAGACCCTTTTGTGGTGCTTTCTAGAAATGTTCACAGTGCATGGCAAGTGCAGCCACCTGGACTTCCAGGGGAGATGCACAGCTGCCAACTCCAGTGCGAGTAGTCCATGGGTACTATTCATAACATTGACCACAAAGGTTATCGTGAAACAACTTGTTTAATAAGTCAAAGAACTAAGCTTTTCCATAAATAAGAGCATTAAATACAAACTGCCCTCATCTTCATTCTTTAGAAGATAGACCAAAGATTTTTTTAAGTTCACCTCTCCTCCCGACTTGTACATTGGTCAAGTGTCATTTAAACACATCTGGTATAGCTGTTCAGAGTACTGTGCAATACTGATAATAGACAGTTTCAATCTGCTTTCAGAAGAGTGTGTGTGTTGTGCTTACCTCTGAGAATACTGCACAAAAACCTGCCCCCCCCCCCCGCCAAAGTCTTTATTTCATCCAGACACTGAACTGGGGTTGGCTGCAGCATGCCATCGGGCCAGTTTGGCTGCGTAGCAGAGTCTAGGAGTTGCTTATTCTGTGTTCCGCTAGGAGGAGAAGTATTGGTTTCAACAATTAGCCAGCAAATAAGTGTTTTCAGTACCATTCCCCACTTGGTAGCAGGAGTACAGGGACAAACCCACCTGCTTGGCTTTTTGAACTGTGCCTTTTACACTGTTACACTGCAGAGGTTGTCTAAAGTGCAGATCTCAGCTTTCAAGAGCGGCACGTTTGTAAGACAAAGCTAACTTTAATCAGCACCTTTACTAGAGCATAGTTAACAATCCACTGCTCTGATTGCTCTCAGGCGTCTTCCGGGCTCACCAAAACCAGAAGTGATGCAGCACAGTGAAGCAGTACCTGCTGATGTCACTATCTGAGCTCTGTTTGTACAGTAGTGATAGACAACTGAGGACTCAGACCCCCCCATCATCTTTGCCTGGGAAGCGAGTCTGGTTACAACTAAAGGAACTGCAAATTGTGTGCCAGCAAATGCAACCAATGTAAAGCTCAACAGCAACTCTGAATGGTTGTCCAGAGCAGTCTAAGCAGCACTGTCACCAGCCCCATGTCCTTTTTCTGTCACTGGACTTCAAGATGGTGCACCCCTGGGGTCAATACTCAAACACTCAAAATCAGAGATGTTTGTAGTGCCTGCAGGACAGGAACCTGTCTATGCTCCATCCACAAATCTACTACCCACACATCTTAGTTACGCAGTTAGTGCCCCATGCTTTCTCTTCCTCTGACACTGGAAGCCTGTTAGAGATCCTGAAGGAGGGCTGCCAACATGCAATAGTACCGTCCATTCTGAACAGCCGGTGGAAAGTAATTTGTTTCTCCTTGAAGTTTTTGTGGGCACAAACAGTACAGTGATTGTGAAATACTGCCTACCTGCAGGATAGTTCCAGCTTCTACCATCCCTAAGCATCAAGAAATGCAGATGCAAAGTTGGTTGAGCTGTTTTGTAATATCACATTTAGTGAAAGTGAGTGGAGGAAAAAAAGGTGTGCAGTTCAGCAGGCAGGAGTGGCAGCATATCACAGGTTAGCCAGCAGTAGTGACTGGATTCTGCTAATTGTCTGGAACGTGAGTTCTGCTTTTTCAATGTAATAAGAGACTGCTGAGGATCTGTTTCAGTGAAGGGATGCCCGAGATCTTTCATACATGGAAAAAAAAAACAAAAACATCTAAGGTTTTTATACTGGTAGAGCAAGAAGACATGATGTGCTAAAAGCTAGCAAATTGGTCAGCCTCAGTGCTGAATGCCTGCAATTTTAGGAAAAAATAACAAACAGAAATTGGTATGCTGTATGAAATGAAACTCAGAGGGAAGCTTGGGATGACATTATAGGAGGTGAACCAGATATGTCCTTACCTGATGGAATCTCTTAATTAAGACCTTTGGCAAACTAACACTGGTGAGGTGAAAAGACATTGAGTTACCCTCTTTCTGTTCTAGGCAGGCTTCCTTTTTTTCACTGGTATTCAGGCAGGAATTGGGGAAGGCCCAGAGGCATACTTAAGTCTTCCTAGCTTAGGAGACGATCTGAAAATCTTTCACAGGACAAAAGCCTTAAGCTTTGGGGGTTTTTTTGGTATGTGATTCAGAGTGGGTCTAAATGAGCTCCTGAGCAGAGATACTTCTTTTCATCGAGGCAGCATAAATGGTAGACCTGCTCCCATATTTACGAGAAATAGGCCAGAAGGTAATGATAGCTGCTGAAGCCTAGTGAAGAAGAAAAAAGCAGTGAGCTGAAAGCAAGAGATATAACAGCAGGGAAATCTTGGTCACAGTAGATAATCAGAAGGAGAATCACAGATTGCTGTTTGTTGGCAGAGAAGTACCTGATTGTGGGTGATACTTGAGAAGAACTGAAGTTACAAAACTTAAAGACACGTGAAGACCTACTTAAATGCTTGTCCTCTGGCTTCTGTAAAGACAGAAATAACTCCAGTCTTAATTACTACACTGTGGGTGGTCATTATATTTAGATAGCTTATCTGTTCCATTTAATAAGGGAAATAAGGCTTGTGTAAGATACTTCTGTACTAGAAAAGGCCCTGCTGGATTCAGTGTGGAGATTCAAGTGCCTTTGCTAAGGAGAACATGATGTTAATGCCAAAGCATGAACTGCATTCGTTTTACACCTGCACAGTTTCTTTCCACAGGAGAGCTGGCTGCCAGTAACTGTAGCCATTGGGTTTGGCTCTTACCAAGATCCAAACACAAGCTACTGCATTTAAAAAAAAAATCTAACTGAAATCTTTCAAGCCCGTTTTCAAGCAATGCAGGGCACAGGAGTCGATCTGTTACGTGCTCATCGTATAGTGTTGTGCAATGCTTTTGCAGTGATTCGGCCCCTCTTTGGATTTGCTGTTGTCTGTAGATCATGGCTCATCTTCTACTTTACCTGTGTGTTTGAAGTATTTAGGAGTTAAGCTATTTACAGTGACATGAATGTGTCAGAAAGGTCAAAAAGAGTTCTAAAATCCAAAGTTTTGTGCTACCGGAGTGAGTATGCTGTATTTTTGCAAGAATGAACTAGTAGAGTAATAACCCTTTCAGTGAACTCTTGACAGTTTAGTAACAGTAATGATAGAGCTATAATATGCTGGCCACTGCCAAAAATAATCAAACAACTTTTCCGACTGTTCTGCCACTCTAAGAAAACACTGCTTCAGTTCCAACTGGCTGGTTTTTAACCACAAAAGTTTATTTTCAGCAGGGCTTTTTTCAAGTTCTTTACTGTCTTCTTCCCGGACTCCTGATTATGGCAGTATCCAGTAAATGATGCAGTGTTATTCAAATGGTGCTGAAGACAGCGTCTATATACTATTCCTCTCTACCTACCATTTCTAGAGATTAATAAAATACTCCACTGAAGTGTTTCTTCAGAATTTACATGCATTCAGGATTATAGACCTGCAAGGTAAAACTGCCCGCTTCATTCTCATTTTTTAGTCTCTGCATATATAGTAGGAGTAGTGGTACAGTATAAATATTAAAAAGTGCTAATTGCACGTGAATGTTGATAGTAAAACAAATACAGTATTTACCAACTGATCTAAGGGCTGTCTGAAAAGGTAATAATTGCAATACAGTCTCTCTCTTTGCTTATTTGGCAGTCATGCAGTAAAGATGGCACTCATAAAAGCTCAACGGTCTAAAAGCAGTGTTATAAGGGGCTTAATGTAAGAATGGAGAAATAGATCACATCAAAAAGCAGGTGGTTTTGTGTCTTGGAAAATTCTTTGCTTGCATGCACCTGTAAGTGAAAAAAGTGCCTAACAAAACAACTATATATAGGGAATTCCTGTTTTTTAAACAGTTATCCCACAGAATCCGAGGAAGAACAGATGAGAAGGATATGTTGCCTGGAAACTTGTTTAGAACAGAAAACATAGTAAATTTTCTAAATCAATTGCTTCCAATAAGAATGGCAGGGTTTAACATTGTTGCCAAGTCTCTAGGTAAATCTCTGTTCTGTGTAAAACACCCAAAATTGTAGCTCTTGTTTCCATCACGTGTCAATTTCAACTCAGACGGCAGTACTTGGATTGTTAGCAAGGGGGTTATACAGTGTGTAAAGATATATGTGAGAGTTTTGGAATTCCAAGAGCAATTTATGGATTTGACACTTCTCTGTGAAAACTGCTGTTAAGTTTTGGCAGCTCTGTTTTTGCTAGAATGTGAAATATAGCTCTTTTAAACCTGGAAGCATTGATAAAGTACCATTAAAAATGGCATACTATGTTGAAGTAGTTCCATTTCATAACTGCTGCTTGTACAGCTAGCATGGAAGATTGGCCTCCAGGACATCACCCACTCTTCCTCCCCAGGACACTGAACAGTGCAACTTCTCACTTCACATTGCTTTGTGAAATCTCACAATGTGAGACTTGGAAGACTGGGAAAATAATTAAAAATGTTGCGGAACAGTCAGTAATTAAAGCCATACTGCTGTGTTACAGTTCTACCATCATGAAGTGCAAACTAAAATCAAGCCTTGATTTTATACCAGGACACCTCTGATACCTCATGTAATGACTGTCATAGTACTAAACAGGTGGGAACATCCTCAGCTTGCATGAAGTGTGCTGTTTCTTGAAGGAACACAATTTTCCAAAATGCTTTGACAAGGCTTTTTTTTGTTGTTTGTCATCCATAATGCACTAGTAAAGCTTTAATTATGTCTCCGTTTTAATCCTAGATACTTGCTGTTTGCTGCACACAGATACTCATCAGGCTGTCAGAGCAGAGAAACCAATGGTAATATATAAGGCCTGTCTGTCTTGCAGGTCTTGAGGTTCTTGGGTATCCTGCTGCTTCCAGTAATACCTGACTAGGTAAAGTGAAGCACTAGAACTCAATTGGGCTATCAATGTGGTATTACTATCTGCAAATGTTAGTAAAAATGAAGCATGCTAGTCTGTAATATAGAATAATTTTAGTGCCTTATTTTAATAGAGAAGATGTTGCAGCCTTCTAATTGCACGTTCACCAAATTCAATTAAAGTATCTCCTATGCTAGTAGGAGAAAAAATAAGCTGATTCTTACTTGGCTCAATCAAATACAGCAAGCAAATTGTTTTCTAAATAAAAATAAACATAGACAATAAACATAGGCATAGAATGTTGTGATCTAAAGCACAGTACAATTTGGAGTGTTGTTTTCAGTCATTCTTGAAGCGTTTTAGGTGCGTTTTAGGGATGTGCCAAAAAATAAACGGAAAGGATCTTTGAATATTTTTGTCTTCGTGACGAGGCTTGTGAGGATACATCTCACCAATTTCATAATTCAAAATTGGGAATTTTGTAATTCAAAAGGAACTAGAAGAAAACCAACATCATAGTAACAGGAAATAATAGTTTTAAGAATCTTGAATGAACCAATAGAATCCTAAAAGTATTTGATTAGACTTCTCCATATCAGAGATGAGAAGTGGTTGCTTTATTCAGTAATGACAAAAGAAGTTCATACTATATAGAGTTTGACCCAGCAGTGAAGGTTGTGCCGTTCTCTCCAGTGACAAAATATGGAGTATGTGTGCTGTGCTGGGGCTACTGATAGTAAATGGCTTGCAACCAGTAGACTGCTGCCTGTTTTCCGGTATGATTTGCAATGATGGATGTTATGCTTGGCTGTTTGTGCAACAAATGGGATCATGGAAGTCACCAAATTAAGCAGCAAGTAGCGTGTTTGTTTTAACTTGCTGCTTCTGGTTGTAAGAGAGCAATGAGGGAGGCAATTGGTGCTGAAGTTGCTGTTAAAAGAGAAAGTGTCTGCTGGCTTTTCTTCCTCACTGAAACATTTGAACAGGTATATGAACTAAAAGTTAGCAAAAAAATTCTGTGACCTGAGAGGACTTGAAGGGAATCCTTTAGCTATTATGACTAAGAGCTGTGTCAGAGGCACTGCATTTCAGTTTTCCCTTGATCTTAGCTGATGAGCAAGAAAATGGGAATTTCTAATGAGCTCAAGATTTCATTCCTCTGTTACATCTACAGTGACTCATCCTGTAAATAGGAGCTTTATGTGTGCTGGAAGAGCCATTTGGAAGCTACCTGTGTCTCATACACTTCCTTTTGTTCCAAATGCCTCCAGTGCTGAAACGTTCCTTTTAGTATTTCTGGGGAGAGCAGTAGACTGAGAAAAATGCTACCCTCCAGCAGTGAGCGTGCATCATGTCACCATGATCATTGTCATCACAGGATGTGCAACAAATATCTGCCTCTGAATTTCTGACTCAAGTTTAGTCTAGGCAAGGGTAGTAACAAGAATGCTTGGTAGCCCATGGTGCATCTGTCCATTTTGGGCACTAAAAAGAAAATCACACTATAAATCTTGACCTGCAGGGTAGGGATTCTGCAAATCTGAAACCAGTAAGGCTTTGGTAAAGACTGATTCTTTAGGGTTTATTTTACACATACTAGGGCATAACCAGTAGGAGTTGTTTATTTGCGGGAGCCTCATTTTATCACTTCTGTGCTCCTGAACCAGTACATAAATATTTGAATTGCTAGTGCCTCTGCAGAGAGGTCCAAAAAGGGGAAAAAAAATATTGCCCATCACCTTCGTTGACAATCCATGACACAGAGTGCCAAGTGGAATGACGTGATGGGAGAGATCTAGCCTGCAGCAACAGGTCAGGGTTTCTTGCAGTAGGTGATGGGGACTTGTGGCACAGGACAGACAGAGCTCAAGTTTAAAAGCTTCACTTTATAACTACTGGATTGTAAAACATAATAGAGACTTCCATTTCTAAGAAAGTAACATTTGGCATCACGATACTCTCATCCGTAGAATACGCTTATTGGAATTTGGAGTTATCAACAGTCATCTAAAATTGTTTTCCTTTGAAAAACAATACATAATCTTCAGGTCATGATGGCCATACCAGGAAGAACTTGCAATGAGATGCAGCTCTTATTGTGACAGAATGGCTGCAAGTACAGTGTTAAATATGCACAGAGCCACCCTGGCAGAAAAGAAAATTTTATCCTATTTAAGATAACAAACTGGGTCATTAAAGGAAAGATATAGAAATTGTCTCCATCAGGGTAAAAATATCTTTAAATACAGTGAAGGAAAAATTGAATTAATGGTCACTTATCAAATGGTCACTTATCAAAACAAGTGAGAAATCTCTCTGAAAATAAGTGACAGAACACAGCCTTAGGAGGAGCATGTGAATCTTACTCTTCTGGTCTCAATAGTGTGGAGCTGGTAAAATTAAGTGAACTAGAAATAAAAATGCTGGCTAGCAAGAAGCTATCTGAGCGTCCTACAGTTGCATGTCATCCCTATATTATCTATAAAGCAAATCCTAAAATTAATGATTGACTTGTGATGATTACTTTGGGACTTTCAATATAGACTGCAAACTGTATATATATTTTATAGGACTCTAGGTTTTCATAAATCCTAATTAATTGGCACAAAGGAGTCATTAAAGATCTTGGGAATTAACTGACAGGAAAACTACTACAGCATAAATGGGATAAATCCATCCCACTCGTATCAAGTTGGTTGCCTTTGAGGTCTGGGAGACAGATGCCTCATTCCTGTGCATGGAGAATCCCAGCTCTCCTTTAGTTGAGACCCTGACACTAAACCTATGAGCCCAGAAAAATACAATCCAAACTTCTGCACTGCACAAAGCTCCCAGCATCCTGACCATGTCAGACAGCTGCTGCACAACATATCTGGCTGATGCTCCCAGCAAGCACAGATAGCTTGAACTGAATCCATATTTTGGCTATGTGGTGTGGGCTTCTGGGCGCAGACCCAGCGAGCAGTGGGCGAGTAGGAGTTTCTTTCTTTGTGTTACGTCTGAGTTTGAGGGGAGTCAGCTGCTGTGAATGTTTTAAGATAGGAGGTTTTCTTCCCCACCCAGATATTTAAGGTGAAATGAAATTTAAGGTGAAATTTAAGTGCGGGAAGGGATTTGTCTGGATTTTGAACCAGCAGTCTCTGGAGCCTGACTGCTCTGCAACATCCTTACCTCACACAGAGCCTGAATGACGATCAATGTAATATGCAGAGGAGTGGATGATGATACAGAGTGCAAGATGTCCTCCCTTGCTGTCTCTGAAATAAGTGCCTGGTCATACAGTTACTCTGTGCAACAGGACAATTAAACAGAAAAGTGTTTGTAAAGAAAAAGTCTGGTCCTTTCTTGTACTGCTCACTCCCTTGTACATGGGAGTCCTTTAAGCAGAGAACAAAGTGCGAAGAACTTTAAATGAAGTTCAGGCTTCACCAACCTCTTCTTAAGAACAGGAAACAGGGAGTTGGACTAACATGTCAGCATCAACAGTTCTTACAGATCTGCAGCATTTGTGTTGGGAACATTTGAGGGTTTCTTTCATGTTCATTTTCTGTTTTCTGGTATCATCTGATTGCTGAATGCGTTTTTTGCTCTAGTTAAAAAGTATAATAGGAAAGATGCATCTCTTTCAGTTATGCATGTGCATGTTACTGCCACTTTTTCTAGAGCTCTCTGTGGCCTTGTTCTAAGTCTGAATAAATCTGAGTGCCTAAATTGCAAAATCATGCTAATTGCTAATGTTGTTGCATATCTTTACTCAGTTCACACTTCAGCTTTCTCTCGGGTTTACTGAGCTTCCGCGCAGGCAGAGTTTGAAATGTGGGAATTCTGATAAAAATAGACCAGAATGAGATTACTGTTACTGTGTTCACCAGCATGTTATTTTCCTTGCTGTCTTTTATTAGATTAGGTATGAACCTTTTTTACACTTTCATAGTGAGAACAATCAATAGATTGAATGTGTCAGCTCTTGGAACTGGGATGAGTAAACTGCTGTAACAAGTTTTCTCACCCATCCAAACAATATTTCAGAGGCTAATTAAATAAAAACTTCTTTTAGTACTGTATCACATGCCTTATAGAAGATAGAGGAAGGAGTCATAGTGGGAGGAGGTACTTCTGAAAGTTTTGGAATGGTAACTTGATACGGGCATGAGAAGCTGCAGAAATAATAACTTGTCAATTGTATTTGAGGACTACAACTAGTAAAGGAATGCAACTTGAGGTTCAGATCATGCTTCTTCCAGTCTAATAAGGGAAAAATGTTGCAGACAAGTGCACATATGTTCCTGGCATGACAGGATCTGAAGAGCCTTTGTTTGCTTAAACTACTGAGGAGGATGGCAATTCCCAAACCTGTAAACTCATCATCTTGAGGCAGCACTGCAGCTAGCTATGGTATGCAAGTGCTACCACTGCCCCAAAATGAAATGTGTTATTCAAACCAGTGTGGATAAAGATTTATGGCCTGCATGGAAGAATGCTATCTTTGTGCAAACTTTGATATTAAAAAAATGATAATTTGAACTCAGTGAAGTAATATATCTGTATATGCTGATTACTCTGCTTGAAGAAGGCTTCGAATCTCTTCCTAGAATTGCAGCGTTTTAATCAGAAGACTATGAGCAAAGTCTTAATCTTGTTAGTAAGGATAGACGTGGAGAAGGCAGAAACAAAATCCAGAGAGACATAGCCTACACTTGAAAATCAATGGCTTGGAGGCTAGTAACAGCAAGGCTAACCAGAGCAACAAAACTGCCCCCTGTCCCTGCTTTTCATGCAAGACTAAGTTTGACAGTGAGTAAGTTGGAAAAAATACCTGTTCTACCTTGTAGCATTGAGCTACATCACACACAGCTATTAGAAAACGTATAGCTAAAATTTAAATAAAGATATTTTAAATTTGCAAACCAAATCCACAGATACGTGATTATTTTGTTTGAATTTACTTTTAACTTTTCTAAATTCTTCTAACATTCAAGGATCAATAAGAATCTCATCTGTAGCTGATTCTGGCAGATACTAATCTTTCCCTTGGCTTTGCAGTCTGCTTGAAGTAGTACTTCTTTCTTCAAGTTAGGCCTCTGGCAATGCTTACTGGAGTTAGGATTGCAGTCTCCAGTAAATCCCATTTTTACTGTCATTAGCTTTCTAAATGTTCCCTATAGCTACCAACCTTTCCTTGCCTGGAGACCTACTTAGTGGGAAGATGGGAGAGTGATGTTTTCTGTCTGTCTAGAATCGTTGTGCCTTTAATTGAGATTTGTTTAACTTTTTCATTAAATCCATTACGTTGTAGGCATTTCATGACAATGATCACATACTTCACTTGTACACTGCCTGCGTTTGTCTTGAGATTTACTTATTAATGACAGAAAAAAAAAGCTACGTGTTTACTGAAGATTTTTACAAGTAGCCTTTTTTTTTTTTTAAACTTCTGTTAACCTGATTAATAAATTCAGCAAATTTTTTGGATTGGAAATTAGAGACATGGCTCATCTGCAGGTTCTGTGCTGTTTTAGCTAAGGAAGTTTCTGGATATACTTAGCAAAATACAGGTGCTCTGGTTTCAATAGGTACTTCTCTAGATAGCAATTGATACCTCTGTCAGAACCTATAAACCCTGGGTTTATGGTTGATTCCAAATGGGGGACAACTCTTAATCAGAAAGCAACGGGAACAGAAATGTTTCTCCCCCAGATGACAAAGACTTTATGGTGAATAGAGAACACTGGGTGCAATATTGCCTTTTGTGTTCATCAGTCATAGAGCTGTGTAACAGATCATAGATTACAGGTTGTTTTCCTTTTCTCAGAATGTGAGTTGGAGTGATCAAAACTGAGTTATAACATAAGCCTGACAATGATCATTTTTTGCAGTTGGAGAAGCCAAATATCTGCTTCTTAATAAGAAAAAAAAGTGCTGAGTCATCAGCTGAGTCATCCTGTGCTACTTCAGTGTTGATACGAGTGGCATTCCCTCTGGATCAGCCTATGCAGAGGGAAATGCCAAGCCATAATCAAGACTGAGTGACTGAGTTCAATCAAATGTTTCAAAATATCACCCATGAGGTTTAGATAAAATAAAAAGTAGGGATATTCTCAGTCAAGCAGTAAGTTGCTGTTCTTTGCAGTAACGTTAAGATTTTTCACTAGGGCTGCCTGCAAGTAGAAGAACTTTATTTCCATTTTATAGGTTTACATTAGGTTACGCTGTGATGTACAGATTAACAGACTGGAACATGACACCTGCCCTCTTTCACATTCTTCTTTTGGAATGATACTGCAGTGCTGCCTTGTTTTGGGGACAGATAATTTGCAGAGCCTCTAGGAATTAAAACAAGTTTTCAGAAGCTTTGTAGAAAGATAAATAATGCCAACCTGCCCAACTTTTTGCAAATATTACTATTAGCAGCAAAAAAATCTTACCTGAAAGGGAAATAGGTATTTTTTTAGTTAAGTCAGTAGGTTTTTTCAGTTATTATGTTTAGATAATTAATTGCAAAATGATATTTCTATGGGGTTTGTTTCTTACATCTAGCAAAAATTGTTTTGAATACGACTGAGGGCAGGTTATGTCAATTTTTTTGCACGTTTGTCCAGTTGAAAGTAGCAGTGGATGTTTACTTGTCTGGTTCCAGATGTGCCTCAGGTTTGTACAGTGATTAGTAATATCTCATCAGCACATCTGTAAATGAATCATCTTTTTTCCTGTGCCCACTTGGTTGCACAATTTTCCTGACTGCTCGCTTTGATGAGTATTTGATATTTGTCATGCGAAGCTACTCCATCACATCTGTTATATCGGAAATGCCAGGCACACTTAACACCTTAATATGATGTCACAGTTAATATATTCATAATTGTTTTCTGACACAGTAGTCTTCTTTAGTTACCAATCATATAAAGATAAAAGTGACAACACAGACATCTGGCTACAAATCACGCAGCTCGGTTAAACATCATCTTATCTGGCTGTAGTGTACTATGTAGCGCAGACTGTGTAAATCAGGTGGTAAAACCTTGGGTAAGATCCATTATTACAAAGTAAGCAGTTACTTTTCTTTCTCAGTTTTTTTTCAGTGGATCAAGATGATAAATTTATCTCATGCCAGTAAGAATTCCCTCAATACAAATGCTGGAAATGGAAGATTCTTCCTTTTCCTTTTGATTTTATGATTTGTTGAATGATGGCATTGCTGGGAGAAAAGTGAAAAAAAGTTGAGGGAAATATTTTTGTCGGAGTTTTTCTTCTGAGTTCCCACTTGTTTTCTCAGTTTTGTGCACTACCACAAGTCCGTGCTGACTGCTTCTAGAACAGGTAATTTGGAACTCCCCCATATATGTGGGGAAGGTCGAAAGAGATATATGTTCTCATTTAAAATTCACATTGGACCTTTTACAAACAAGTAAAACTTGTTACTAACTCACTCAGAATTTATGGGTTTTAGTATAGTCCTTCACAGCATTAGTCCATCTTGCAAAGTTTCACAGTACAGGCAAGTGCATCTAGGGAGAGCTTATGGATCAGAGTCCCGCTCATGCATGTGATTCTGCACGCTCTGGGAAAGCCAGAAACTCCACACTTTTGGCGTATGTGAAGTGTCCCAGAGCGTGAGGCTGAGCACTGAGCCTTTGCACTCTGCTGTTTACAGCATGTGCCTGAGGAAACAGAGAAGGTGTGGCAAGAGCGACTAGTGCTAGGAGGATTTGGATCTAGGCAGAACAAAAACATAGATGTTGAATATTCGTAGTATTGATAAGAAACACCAGTAACAAGGAGAGGAATGAAAGTATGGATTCTTGACATGGAAAGTGGAAGTATGCCTAGTTTCTATGGCTTGCTATTTCTGTAAATAAAACATGAGCTACTACCCAAGTGCAATGCATAACTGAGTACACAATTTTTGGTTGCTGTGTAGGCTTCAAATGGGGCTCAACAAAGAGCATCACCTGGTTTTAGTCTGTTTTAGTATAGAAATGTCACTTGTGAAATGATGCTGTCTTGTGAACCCTTGACCGTGAAATTGTTGGGTGTTGATCACATCTGACAGAAGGTTAGAGTTTTTGAAGCTAGTAAGTTGCTACATAAAGATAATATGTTAAAGATAATATGTTTGTATGAGTTTGGTGAAAATAGAGGATCGATAGAAGTCCTGACCAAAATAAAAGCTATGGTGTTAGAGATCCATTTGATTAAAGAGTTTATGTTAGGGTGAACCTGCGTACCTGTATGTCCTATAAGTTTTTCAAACCTCACAATTGCTTGCAAATTTAGTACACATCAGAAACACTGACCACCATAGAGAACAAGGTTTCATTTCTGCTGCTTATTGCACTGCTTGCTTTAATATGGAGAAGGGACTGAAGTAAAATGTGAGCACAGAGGAACAGAGAAGAGTAGACCCTGAGCTATTTAACATGTGTCTGTGACCTGCAGCAACAAATAATATTTGCAATTAATGTAAATATGAAAAGTATGACAAATGAAGAGGAAAAAAAGTTTTCATAGAGCATTATGGATCGCTTGGTAAGCACATGTTATGAAACAAACAGTATGTGGTAGGATTATCACCCATAGATAAACAAAGAATACCAGCCTTATTTACTGGACTGGCATCTTTATTATGGGAAGAAGTGAATATAAAACCTTGAATGAATGTTAGATAATTGATTGAAAAATAACCGGCTTCATGCTGTACTCACAGCAAAAAGAGTTAAAACAGGATAAAAGAGGCAGTTTTCTCTCTGTACTTACTTATTTCTCTTGATACAGTTTCTGTACTTCTTCCTTCCAGGTAAGAAGTGCAGTTAGTATGATCCGTTTTGCTGAGGGAAATGAATAAAATTGCTAACAGTGTGATCAGAAGAAAGAATAATAAACTTGTTCCCCATTAGGCATACTATCAATACATAAGAATAGCCATGCTGGACCAGGTGGAAGGCTCATCTTGTCAACCTTGTCTCTGAGAGAGGCAAACAGAAGATCCTTAAGGAAGTGACTAAGAGCAAGATAAGCATATAGTGGTACTTTTCCAACCACTCTCCTATCCTTCTTCAGTGTTTGAATGAGCAGCTTGCTGTGCCAAAGGGGCGTTTAAAATCTTCAGTATATTTTCCTTCCATATACCTGTCGAGCTATTCCTTGAATCCATTTACATTTTTAGCAACAAAATGCTTTGAGACTAGGAGTTCTGCAGTTTATCTACATTGTGTGCTAACAAATGTTTTCTGCTATTACATGTCTGTTTGCTTCATACATCTAAATAAGATGAAAAATGTATGTTTTCAGAGATAGCTATTCTATGCCCCTCTGTCCATTATTAATGAGGGAAAATGCCATTGTTGAAAGGCTGCTATGTAGAAATGTTAATTTTCAGTCTGAAATATGAAAGCACCAGAAAATTAAGGATACGGAAAGCTACAGTGACAAAATACATCCATGCTTGCACAGCTTGACCGTTAATTCTTGCCTACTGACCCACTGCAGCTGACATGCCCCTCTGACCCTCCCTAAAGGCCACAGTATAATCATTTTCATGATTAGTATAAGTACAGTTCCTATGTAGGACTGAATTGATAGTTATGTTCATCAAGACTGTGAGTTGTTCTTGAAATGTGTTAAGCAACCAATAGTTCAAACGAGCTGTTGGTATGGCCGTGGTAATGCAGGCGCCTGATGCACCTTGCTGGTCTGGGGCCTGGTGCATAGAGCCTCTCAAGAGGATCATGAAATAATGGGCAGGAAATGATGCATTTTGGAAAATGCAGGCTGTGTCATTCACCACAGGATAAATCTCTTTGTGAACAAGCACAGGTCTTTTTTCATACCTGAGTCACCCAGCACATAAAAGCTTCAAAAAAATAAAAGTTGTCTTTCAAAATAGAAAAACACGTATTCTGTGAGCCAGAGCTCTTAAATATATCATAGTCTAAGTATTATATAGCAATGAGGTACTTGGCAAATTTGCATCACAAAAAATTCCGAAAACCTTTTTTTTTTTAAATAAAGAAGTTTTTAGAGCCTCAGTTGCATAGGGTTGTGTAAAGAACAAAATAAAGGCAAAGTAAACCAGTGAACTGGACCACAAAAAAAATCTGTATCACCTTTATACTTATACAATACAGAGGGGAAAATACGGAACAGTTAGGAATAGGAAAAAATCAGAATAGTAATTTTTAGACTTGCAGAGCCATACATAGCAAATAGAAAGTTGTCAAGGAAATAATCTGCTTCCCAGCAGTATTTATACTGTGCTAATTTACTCATTGTAGGTCAGAACTGTCAGAACGTCTGATCTTTTATTAGTTTGATGAGCAGTTAGCTAACTGAGCTAAAGCCACTTTTTTTCACGTACTCTTCAACATAGCAATGTTTCTTACAGAAGTGTTTGTTCAAAATAAACAAGGACCCCTGAGTGTAAGAGACAGATTCATTTTATCAATTATTCATTCATTCAATTCATTTTATTCCTGGAAGGAGCTTCATATCTGCATAACATAAATGTTCATTACGATTTTAGGCCCAAAACAAAGTCAAATAAATTGTCTTACATTCTGTTTGATGTTTTCTGTCTTTGTACTTGAATCTTTTTCCACTGAAATTAATGGGAGTTTTGCTATGTAACAAGTCAATGGGAGCAGAATCTGATCTTTTATTAGCACATTGTTATGGATCCTATGGGAACAGGAAATTTGATTTTGGAGCCAGGAACATAAATCAGGGAAAGGTTGTTTTTTTTTTAAATCTCTTTAATGGTCTGTGTTCAATATTCATTTTTAGAAAATCCCGGAATAGAAGTTTTGAGCTACGTCAGGTGGTCTGGTTACCGAAGATATGATTTCGGACAGTGGTCAGAGCTGTGTTCAGAAAATACTTGTAAGGACTCTCAGACTGAGAGAAGATTGTGTTAGGGTTATGGTTTAGGTTGTAAAGTCCAGGCCAGGCAATTCCTTGGGTTTTTTGCTATGCATTGCCACCATCTCAATTTTCTTCCAGGGAATACCACTCTGAAATGTGGAAGCCATGTTCATTTGATAAAACTGATCCCAGCAACAGAGAATGTGAGTCTTGATAGGTCTAGATTTGAGTAATCTGGTAGTGTCAATTACTGTGCCATAAAATCTCAAAGCATTGATGTAAATGCAAGAGCCGAGAAGAAAAAAGAAGAAAGGCTCTTTACTGGGAAATAAACATGCCCTTCAAGATAAGGAAAAGTCAAATGTGTTTCATTCATTGAACAATGGCACAGGAAATTCAACTGATGCTACAGAAGCCTGGCAGTTAAGTCATCAGGCATGTTATTTCAAACTATCTCATGCAGTCGTTTTAATTTTGCATTGAGATAATGTGCCAGAGAAGTCTCATTCACTTAAATGTGTATGTAGGGCTTGATGTCTACATACATACAGTTATTTTCGTCTTAATAGCTGTATGCAGGCTCAAAATATTGAGCAGTGCTATGCATATTTTCTCCTGCTGTACAGTAATAGTGTAATCTAATGTCTTTCATGTGAATACAGTCACACAAGACGTTATGCCTGGAGGTAGTCAAGTACTGTATCTGTGTCTCACTCCTCTAAACACAGGAAAGCAAACTCTGCAATGTGCTGTATTGAGGTGTGCTTCATTTGGAGCTAATAAATTCAGAGGCATGCTGACTAGTGAATTGCTGTAGCCAACTCTGTATATCCTTGGTGACTTCCCAACTCTCTATCTATGCAGTCAGCGTCTTACGTCTTCATTTGTGAATCTGTTCAGTTTGGTTTCGTCCCTTCTCCCTGTCCCCATAATTGTTTACATGTGCCAGGTGTTAATATTTCAGTACATAATAACTTATTTGTAAATACTTAATAATCTCAGAGAAGCAAAATTTGTGGGCACAAAATCCCACTTTTACACACAGGAAGTTCTGTTTAGTTGTAGTGTTTCTTTATGCATGCTACAGGCTGAAAAGCACAAGTCAGCTGCATTTGGGGATAGGTGACCAAAGTTGGGTTGACATCTCATGTCTCCGCCTTTCAACCTCATAATACCCTGGCAATGCTTGGCATTCAGGTTTGACTGTTTGCATTGCCATTCTCTGGACCCTGCATTCTGCAGGATGATGCAGTGATGCAGTTCTCATAGTGAAAGGTATATTGTCAGTGTAATTAATGATGTAAAATGTCCATGCTATGTTTTACTTATATTTATGTATAGTATTTTTAATGAATGCAGTTAGAAAAGTTTTTTGAGTTCAGTAATGAATTTCAAATAAGGTGTCAGCTCTGCAAATAAACAGGCCACAAAGATATGAGATAAAATTGTATTTTCCCATTTGCAGTATATTTCAGTGAATTTCACAAGATCAAACAGACCTGTATTTTCATGGGTCTTTCTCAATAGTCCTATCATTGATTTGCCTGACTAGCTGTAAATCTCAGCATTAATGTCTTTTTTTAGTGGAAACTTACATGAACACATGCCTACACGTAATTCTTGAACAAAAAGAGAAAGAAAGAATGCTATCTTTACCTTTTTGTTTTGACAGAGTTGTCATTCTTTCATCAGCTAACTAGGAACCTTCAGTAAATATTACATAGTCACCTTTTTTCTTGCTAGGATAGGTCAAATATTTGATGGGCTAAAACACTGAGGAGAAGGTTGAGGTTTCCGTACTGGAACAGAAGTTCATCCAGATCAGTATTCTGTCTCCTGCAGTGGCTAGTAATGTTTAGGGAGTAGTGTATGAATAAGGCAACTACATGGTGATCATCTCCTTGGTGTACTCTCCCACTCAGCAGTCATTTTTGAGTCATGCATTTCCTGAACCACAGGTAGTGTCTTTGCTTTTAGTGTGTATGATTATATTCTGAACCCCTTTGAACTACAATATCCTGTGGAAAGGAATTCCATAGCTCAGTTATGCTTGGAGAGAGGAACCGCCTTCTTTTGTTGGCCTTGAACTTGTCACCTGCTAGTTTTACTTCTCCTCCTCAGTTTTTGAACTGGGAGGCAAGACAACTGCTATTTCCTTTTAAACATCCTAAGGAGAATTATGACTAGAAATATCTACATTATACCCTTCCTCAGCCATCTCTTTTCCATACTTCTTACAAATCATAACCTGTGTAGTTTCTCTAAATACGGAAAATGTTCCAGCCCTTTGATCATCCTGCATTTCTTGTTTTACTTTATTTTTTTTTCTGAGATGTAAATGATGAACAGAATTACAAACAACATTCAGAATGTGGGGACAGGAGACAGGATATATGAGATTTCATTTCCACCAACTAAGTTACACAGATTTATTATTAGCGGAACTGGGCAGATACGAGTTCATGTAATTCAGATGAGTAGATAGTGCGATCTCTTGGCAGCAGCAGAAATGACCTTGCTTTCTTTGGCCGTGTAATTTTTGGTATAACACACACATGCAAATTTTAATGGACTCAGCAGAGCTACACATAGGGCATTGTGTTAAGAGAACAAGCTACACACATCCCATGGGACATCTATCCCAGAGCAGGAGCCCTTCTATCATAGAAGTGCTCTTAAATACACTGGTCTCTGTGACCGGGCTCAAGTCAAATTCAGCATAGGGAGAATTTCCTTTTTACTGTGAAATAAATGCAGTTATAGTAGCATTATTACATGTGCTTTTCACTTTTTTACCATGAGGCAGGTTTTGTGGGAAGAGGCACTGTCTTAAATTTAGGTTAATCAACTGTTCTAATAAATGCGTTAGTTCATAGTCACTTTCTGAATAAGCCCTTAACATTGCTTTTCATGAGAGTGCAGTTGCTGGCAGAGGTCACCATTGCTGTAACTGGTTTGAAAGGAGTTGAGTTTCACTAGTTTTTATTGGACGGAAGTTTGAAGGACATACAGATATTTGTAAACCCACCAATCCAGCATTGACTTTTGATGTTAGAATATTGGACCATTTGGAACGAATGCATTCGTTTTATTAACTCTTTATTTTTTATCAGCAGAGTTTGTTCTTAAAATACAGACTAAAAAAAAAGGCAGAATTATGTTAAACTCCTGTCAGTGATGTTTTTTCACATGCCTTTAGTTTAATTAATGTTAACTAATACGTATTCAATATTTTGTTAGTCCTAAAAGCATTTCGTAAAGAAATAGAAAACCAATTAATAAAATTCGTGTTTAAAGGAACACTTTATATGACCAAAGCCATGGAGCAGTAGGGGAATTTATGGGACTTATTCTGTTGATTGAAATAATCTAGTTTTCAAACGTATTCTGTCTGATCCTTGTTCTAGGTATTTCATTACAGAAAGACAGTTTACGTTTGAAAATGTTAAACTGAATACATGTTTTAGGTATTTTTCTAGCCTGTTTTTTTACATTAACATCTTATGTTGATTGCATAGACTGCCTTGATATTCTATGTAACAGTTGTTTACTTAGCATATGGGTTAAAAGATCCTTTGTGCTTACTGTGGTTCTCCACTGAACTTAAATGAAGACATCTAAAAGGATAATTTAAGCTTCGATTAAGAAAATGGACACTGCTTAGCTAAGAGGATGAGAAAAAGAGAACCACAGTTACTTTCTTCGCTACCTTACTGTGAGACTGACAGATCCCTTTAGAGTGAGTGGCTGGGATTGATCAAGCTGTGAAATGACTGGTGCTCTGCTGCACAGCTTCGTCAGGAGGGCTCCTCTCTAGACATTGCCGAGATTTGTTAGAAAATGATTCATAGATACAATTGCTAATATATTTAAAGGCCAAATCTTATACTCCTCTGAACACTGCAGTTTATTTAGTTCTTCATTCCATCATTATAACCTCTTTGTGAAAGGGCAGAAAATATTGTAACCTTCTGAGTTTGACAAATATCTGAAATAGTAGTTGTCGGGGTGATTTTAAAAAGCCTGTTTGCCATAGTATTTGAAACAGCTCAGAAGTGCAAAGAGTATGAACATACAGGCAAGTTAGCTTCCTCTCTGTCTTTTTGCAGATAATCATCACACTTTATTTTGGCTTAGCAAAAAAAGTGTCCAAAAGACTTTGTTGTAATACTCTAATGCATGAAAACACCCATAAATTGTCCGTCTAACAGTTACAAGGCACCCTCAAAGTTGTGACAACTTGGAAAAACCAGCCTGACCAGCGTGCTTGTGTTTCCAAAACTTCTTGAGCATATAAGGAGAATTTAAAGTGTAGAAAGCAACTGCAGCACGGTTTTGTTCTCAGCACACAAATTCCTTCTGCCTCACTGAACGAGGTCCTCATTTTTGTCTCTGGCTAGTGCATCAAATCAGACAGTGTTTACACCCGGTATAAATCAATACATGTTGCCAGATTCATCCTATCACTACAGGCAGCAGCAAGGAGTTTGTAAGCTTTTTCAAGTGGAGATCCTAGAGGATACACAGTCTCTAGTGAACTACTGCTTTGCCTGTAGCTGAAAGGTTCCTGCCTTGGGCCAGTCATGCTTTTAATTACCAGAATTCATATTTGTCTATATTAATAAATAAAGAAGGGAGTTCTTATGTAGAGCAGAATTATCACAGAAAAAGGAAGGTGTTAGGTAAGCCATAATATTGAGAACAAAGACAGTAAAGAATTTCCATATAGATGTAACTGCTATACAATGCCAATAAAATCTAGGTTCTCACATACCTGGATAAAAAAGAATTAGAAGAATACTTACATTTCTCTAAGATGAAGCTATTCTTACTAAAGATATTTTTCAAGCTTTAAGCTTAAACACACTTGCTTTATGAATACCTTCCAGATGTGCGTGCAGTTTAACCTGTGGTAGTAGATGCAATTTTCAGTTTCCCTAGACCACGCTTTTCTTGCTAATGGTATTTTTAAGCAACGAGCACTCTGTACTTCAAAGACATCTGATCTTTTCCTCTCTAGAAAGCGAAAATCACTGTACGGAAAAAACACATTGGCTAATTTTGAAGATACTAAACTTCCACAACTGGTACAACAGCCACATTTACTTACTTTGTGAAAATTGACTGTTGTGGGGTCACTCACCTCAGAGCAGTATCACTGGTTGCGTACGGTACAGGGAATCCAGAGGGTTGTCCAGGCTGTTTTGTAGTCTGTAGCACCCCAGTCCGTGGACTCTTTCCCAAGCCAGAAGAGCCATTCACATTCCCTCTGCCTTTCCAGCCTCATTCACTGCTCTCGGGGCTCAGCTAGCTGCACTGACTCACAGAAATTAAGCTCCCTCTGGGTCCTAGTGCTGTAAACGTGTGGGAGTTGCACGGACTCGTCGGAATTCAGCCTTTGGCTTGATGCCTAGTCCATGCAGTGATGCACAGATGTGCAGTGAAAGTTTCAAAGCATGCTCTAGTTGTATGACTACGCATACATAACACTGAGAAAAACCTCCCACTTCCTGGTTCCACTGTCAAGAACTGAAATCGCCTTTAAGGGATGTTTTATCTTCAGCCTTCTACTTTTCATCTTAATCCTTGCACTCAATTTAAATATGAGAGCTCACAGAAAGAAACTCTGAGCTCCCTGGTGAGTGGGTCCTTTTGCAAATCATCTCTAGAGCCCTTTATTCATGTAATGAATCTATAAACAACCCTGTAGGAACACTAATAGTTAACTGGTGAAGCAGTGAACTGGGTTGCCTGCAAATATTGTGCAGTTCCCGTTATCAGCTCTCTTTAACAGGGGTCAGCCAAACACTGATCTAGAACAGCAAAGCAATAGTTTACCCTGACTTGGGGCAGAGGAAAAGATTATATAAGAATCCTAGCCGTAATATTCTGTACTTACCATGCTTGCCTTAAGGAACAAAGGTTTGTGGAAGAGGATTAAGTACTTTACAAGAAAACAACAGTGTGTTTTAAGCTCTGATAAATATAGGAAAGAAATGCAACACTGAAAAATTTCCTAAGATAAAAAAAAAAGTTGGCTAAAAGCTTTAAAAACAGTTGCCTAACTATGTAGAGAATTATAAAGCAGCCCCTTAGGGTTTCATAGTTCTTATTCTGGCATAGTGTAACCTTTATAGATACACAGACACAAGGGAAAAATTTAAATCGTCCTCCGTTGAAAAGCAGAGCACTGCATTTTATCTCTGTGGAAATAATTGAACATTGTTTGATTCCATCCAGAAGAGGGCAGCCATCTGGAGAGACTTGGCCTTAAAATCCTTCGAGGAGGCGAAAGATGTGTGGAAGGTACTGTGTAAAGGAGTAGAGCAAGAAGGCAAAGTAGCTTTGAGATAATTTTTCTTATTTGCCACGTGGATATGCTGCTTGCTGAACCTGAAGCAAGCATATCTTCATATTTTATTATAGCTAGTAGATAAATCTTACATTTTTTCCCATGTTGCCAAACATAACAATGGCTTCAGTGATACACTTTTTCGAGGTGGTGTGCTTTTAAAATTGCCTGAAGTATCCTTAAGTAAATTTCAGCACAAAATGCTTTACGCAAGTGCTAAAATTACCTTCCCAATTTGTCAAGATTATGCAGACTGCTTTTTTTTTTTTTTCCTAAAAGAAAAATGCCTTTCACATATGATAGTACTCAGAGGCCAGGTGTGATGTCTTCATTTACACAGGCAGCTATCAAGAGTTTCTGAAAGTTTTGCCTGTAAAACTTGACCTCGGAATTTGGCCTTAGCTTCATGTTTCATTGCAGAAATGCCAGACTATTCCTGTGTGGAGCATTTGTCTCACTTCATTAGAATATCCTCATATTAGGACTTTGTGCTGGAAAATTTGAAAGAGCATTATAGCCCATTGTGACTGCAGCAAATAGCATCAAAACAGAGATAGAAAAAGAGTTGTTTTTTTTTTTAATTTAAAAGTTACTGTACACTTGTGTCTAGCATCTCTACAATTGATATTTTTGCAGGAGCTGCCTGTTTTTTCTTAAAACTGTGGTAACAAAAGCTCATCTGGACACAATATTCAATAATATACTGTTAATACTTAATTTGTATCACCAGCACTTATTTCTGTCTTGAGGAAATTTTCCTCTAGTACCTTACTCTCCTATGTCTTGAGTCTATACCAGCAGGCTGATAGAAGCAAGCAAGGACAGCTGCAACAATCCCTGGGAAAAAGCACTAGTTTGTATTCCTGCTTCTTGTGTTCCCATGTAAACCGAACCAACACCGTTTCTAGCTTCTGGAGTAGTTGTGGCCCTACTGGCAGTGCACAGAAGACTGCCTAATCCCAGGCAATGCTTTCAGCCACTCATCATCCAAGATGAGTGGCTGAAAGCATTGCACAGAGGTCATGTGTCTTTCTCTTTTAGCAGGGGTCTGAACCACAGATTTAAAGAGAAAAGTCTTACTGCGTGCATGGTTGCTTAACTTTCATCCTCCAAGAGCTGATGATTTACTTGCTTTGCGGGGATGGGACAGGTAATGTTAGACTGAGTAAGAAGATGTGCTCTGGAATTAGACAAGCAGTTGCATGAATAAAAGTTCTGTGAGCAGAGACTTAATGAATCCTGGTGTTCTACAGATTTGCATCCAGTTATTTCTCTGCCTCTACTACAGTAATTTCAAATCTCCCATGTTCTCTTGTTGAGGATGAAAGAGGGCTTGAGGACTGCAAGTGGATTCCTCCTGGAGTCATTGTCTTTAGTTCTGAAAGTCTCAGGGAAGGCATTTGAGAAGAAGTGGCTGGGCTTTTCTGTTTAGAAGCAACGCCCCGAATGATGGAAACCGTCAGTTATTTCTGAATGCATAGTGGTTTTGTAACCCATGCATATGAGTACAGCTGCTGTTCCTAAAATCTTAGCACTTCTGAGAGGCCTTGAGTCACTGAGAAAGGGGACCACAGAGCATCAGTTTTCAGACGTCCCCTAAAAGCATGGGGCGATGGTGTGAGGTTAACAAATTCTGTTTTCTTCAGACACTTATTTGCCTGTGTGTGAGCTAACACTTGCATTTAATACTTCCTTGTAATCCTAAGTCACTGTATGAAAAAACATGTATCAAAAATATAACCTGCTGTCCTGGAGGTGGTTAGATATGAAGGCAGGAAAAGTTTTAGACATCTCAAATGAGGCATTCAAAGTGTAACACAGTGTCTGTTTTACCTAAAGGAATACTTACCATTTCCAGTTTTAAATATTTCCAGAAAACAGAACATAGCTATCTGGTGTAAGCTTGTCTTAAGAGCTCTCTTCCTATGGCTAAACTGAGTGTAAAGAAATATTAAACTTTTCCCTCAATATTCAGCTGGAGGAAGCTTCGCCATGTTTGGCTAAGGAGAAATTAATCAAAAGATTGGAAGGAATGATCACAATGTGAATTATTTTCTTGTGTTAGTTACAAAAAATGAAAAAGTTGGTACAGGAATTAAGTCATCTGTTTTGTCTTTGTTAGGTTGTGTAGCGTTACTTTATAGTAGTGTGTGTATGGTAGGAGTTACTGCAAAAGAGCAGAAGCTCACTTATGGGTCATGAATAAATAGGTCAGACAAACAAGTTCATTACTGATTTACTCTAGGACTCAGTCTCCTGTAAATATCTTCTTAACTGTTTCTGCCACATGGCTTCACATTTGAGTCGATAACACATACAGAATGTAGATTGGGTAGATTGGAAAATCGACCTGTACACGATGCATTTCCAATACACTGCAATTCAAACCAAGCAGGGATTAGAAACATTCATTTATGGTGAATAATAGAAGCGATTTGCACTAATCTTTTCTTTCTCTTCTGATTAATTATATAGTGCACAGTGGAAAGAAACCATTTCACTATAAATGAAAACATCTCAAAAACCTGAGCTTACTAAAAGGAAAATGTCTGTTGATTTTTTTTTTAGTGCTGTGACAGACAGAGAACATAATTCTAATGGCAGTGACATACAGACAGAGCTGTATGTCACTACTCTTCAGACTCAGCAGCGATTTTGCCCTATAGCTGTTTGAAAAGATGTAGTAACTACAAATATTTCAGGAATACATAAGACCTGCAGTTCTGTTGGAATGCCTTTTTTATTAACACTAAGATATTGGTTTACAGTGAGGCTCAAACAAGAGCGTATGTGCTATTTAAAATATTAAAGGAACTATGGCTTTTGAAAATCATCACTCATGTTTATTCCATGCTCTTCTGTGGAGGATAAGAAGTTTTAAGATATTCTGCTTAGTAGCTGCAAAGTGTTTTTTCCCAGGACATAACTTTTTGCACTGGGCTGACCAAGACCTGGGTTGAAGTCTGAATTCTCCTTGGAAACCATAAAGAGTTTGTCACTCAAAGTTCACTAGTTGTGGACTTTTGTATGAGGTCTCCCCCCATGGACAAAGCTCCTTTGATGCAGTTTTATAAGGAGCACCTGTGCTCCAGTGTACCTTTCACATATTCATCTCCATGACAGAAACATTTCAAGAGCTAGTAAAATGCAAGCTTTCCTTGTTCAGGGTTGTGTGGGTTTTTTTGACTGGTTATATGCTACTAACTCTGTGCTAGCATTAATCTTTCTAATATCTACAGAGTCTGACAGGGTTATCCTTTTTTGAGGGGTATTAGCACTGTCAGTGAAGCTCAGAGCTGTTTAAAGACTCACCCAATATGAGCGTGAAATGAGACCATTCTTCAGGAGATCGGGACATGCCACCTGTTGCTGGATGGCGAGGCTATCATTTGCAGATTCCCTGAGAAACCATGGCTTCCAGCATTGCTCCTCTGCTTGCCGCAAAGGATTTGGGACCAGAGAGAAGTATCAACTCGCACAAAATGACTCCTTTTTGCTGTGATATATGAAATAGGCCTCATGTTTTCTGTTCTTGCTCGAATAGGTACATCTCCTTGTCAAAGGATGGCTTCGTCACATGTGCATAACGTGCACTGAGATAATGGGAATAATTTGCCAGTATGGACCAGACTTTGCTCGTGACCTTTGGGAACTGACAGCCTCTTAAGAGATTTTGATATCCACAGGAGATGAGCATTACAATCTGATGCTTTTTGCCATGTTAGTGAGCAAATGACATATGATCGTATCGGAATTGTTCCTTTTTTCAGGCTTACAGTACTGAATCTTCATCACAGCGGCAGGTCTCACTAGAGGCATAGGCACATTGAACACGATGTGTGTCAGTCTGACCTACAGGCAGTCCCCAGAAGGCAGCATGTCATACACGTTCTTAAGAGAGACTTCAGTTGCCCTGAATAGCAAGTGGCTTTGAAACATCACAGGAACTGTGAGCACTGTGCCAAAGGTTCTCGTACAGAAGTATCTTCCTTTTTCAATGTGCCCTGAAACATTTCAGGGTGCTCCTTGATCTTATGTCATAGAGTAAACCACAAGAGACCTCAATGCTGTCAGGGAAGGTTGCCTGGTCGCTTAAATCTTGTGGAGGACACGAGACAAACACTTTGGCATTTAAGTTACTAGTTCATAATGGTTTTTTAAGTGTAAAATCAGGCTTTTCATTAAACATTTTTTCCTGCTGTTTGGTCTGAGCACGATCATAAGAGGTCCGGCTTACTTGGTTCATCTCTTTTTCTATAAACACACTGCCTAAAAGTTCTTTCTTTGGGGCCCCAACTTTGCTGAAAATTTTTAAGAGAATATCTGTGCTGCAACAGAGGAGACTGAAGTAGTATCAAAATGTCATCAACCTATGGAGTTGAGGTAAAGCTAGCAGTTACTCTGTGATAACAGGTATTACATGGCTGCATTAAAATTCATCTAGTTCAAGCTCTGATGCCAGGACAGGCTTTACAATATCAGCATTCTAGAGGCCATACTTTGGGGAGAACCACTGATTGCCTCTCAATCATTCAAGAGTTAGTTTCTTTAAGTTAAATTCAGTCTTTGAAAAAGAATCCCATCTACAGAATTCTCCCTGACCACTGCTTGTCTGTGTTTCTAAGGAGAAGCACGCTTAGGAGTTGCTGTAAAACATGGTTCTCTGTTCCCAGCACTGCTGCATGGCGATAATTAAAACAGTACTGTTTATGTATCGAAGCCCGAAAGCATTAGCTTTGTTAGGCTGCATTCTGTGGTAAATGTACTGGGGTTTTGTGGTGGTGTGGTTGTCGGTTGGTTTCCTCCACCTCTCCCCCCTTTGTTTTTTTTGTTAAAGCCTTACGAACAGAAAAGAATGTTTCATGACTACAGAAGAATTAGATGAATAAAAAATACACTTTGTCCCCGGAAGTGGCAGCAGGAGATAAGGTATACTTAGTCACTGAAGTAGGGACATTGAAAGCACACCCCTACCCTAATTGCATTTGTATCTGGGTGATCCTGTTTTCCGTGAACTTCTCCGGTTCTTGTTTCAGCCTACAGGCACTCTTTGCTTCCACAACCTTGTGTGGCAACAATACCCAGAAGTTCTTTACCATCTCTTGCAAGTACTTTCTTGTATATGTTCTGGACTGATCTCGCATAGGTTTCAGTGAGCATGCACAAGTTTCAGTAACATCAGACTTCTTGAACAGCAGTTCCACCAACTTCATCATTTTGTAAACTGTCATCGTGTCGTGCCTCACCTTTGTCCTTCCCAATCCAAGGAGCCACAGTCTTTCTAGTCTCTCTTCACAAGGCAGCTGTTTCGTGATCTAAATCTCTTTACAAGCCCTTCTGTGAACCCTCTCTAACTCCACTATGCTCTTCCTGAGATTAGAACTGCATGTAGACTCAGCGTGTGGATTCAGAGATGTGCCCCAGGGTTTGTGTAGGTGGCTTTTGAGGCATACATACTATCTGAGATGTCTGACATTTGCAAGCAGTGGTGACATCTGTTAAAACCATTTTGGTGTCCACAGTAGTCCATCGATCTGTCGCATTAAACGTTCATAAAAAAACACAAGGAACCCTTTCGCCCATGTGAAGAAATCATTTTGATATTCTGCAAGAGTGTATTTCAGCTCAGTAGTGTTGCATTATGCAAGTCCTTACAAGCTAAGGTGCTATTCTTTCATTTATTCTTGTCACAGGGCAATTTCATTTCCAAAATTTTTTTTAATTAAAAAGGAAAATGTGCTTGAAGAAGCTGCCACTTCCTGGGCTCACGTGTTCTTGCACAACCTGATCGAGAGAAACCATCCAAACACAGAGACCGTGTTCACAACAATGAAGTGTAAAATGTCTCTTCTCTGCAGTGGTTTCAAGGAGAAAAGAACAGTGCTATCACTTTGTCAGGCTGCTTCCTAGTTTTTTCTGTTGGTTCAGATTTTGCAGATACTGATAAGGCCTTTCTGCTTTCACAGTAGTAAGATCAGACCTCGACTGCAGTTTTTCTTCAGGCATGTGAATTATCTCTCAAACTGAACACCAATCTACCCTACTGAACACCACTCCTCAATGCTAAGAGAAGACAGTTTTGTCTTTTTTTGGACGGAGCCCTTTTATTTAAGGTAGTCGTCTCTGATAATTTTTTTAACTGCCTTTCTCTTAGTAGATATGACTATTATCTTAAAGCACGAGGATTATCCCCTGCGTTTCTAAGTGTTCTCTCACTTATGTGCATGTGCACACACAAAGGAAAAATTTCAGTGTCTAGCCATGACTGACCTTAGCTTCTGCATTCAGCTGTAGTCTATCTGGGAGGGGCACAAAGGATGTAGTAGGAAGTCCTGCTGTGAAATTAGAAACATAGGCTTACGTCAAACTCAGAGTGAGATACATTTGACTGCTGAGGGTGGAACATTTTAAAATCGCTTAAAGAACATGCTCAGTTGGGGAGATCCTGCCCTGACACCAGAAGACTCAAAGGATGGACTTGCTCTTCACCATCTCTGTGTCCCGTATCTTCTTGTCTTTAGTGACAAAGAGACTTTGGGGGAAGGCTGAAAATAAGTGCAAATGATTGCCTTTTATAACAATGCTCTAAAAGTATTTCATATCATACTTGTCTTTCAGGACCAGAGCTTTGTATTGTGTAACAACAATAGAACTGATAAAAGTGTAAAAAGCTGGGACTCCCTGCCAATGTTACTACTTGGCTTTCCTACTAAAAAAGGCAGTAAACTGGGAGGGTACATCAAAGAGTGAATTGCTCTGCACTTGCCTTGTTTCTTGCACTTGTTTTTTACGTATCTTCTGGACACTGTTGGAGACAGAACTCCAGGCCAGAACTACCTTTGAACTGAGCCAGTGTGGGAGTACTTATGTATGTGAAGTTGTTTTGCACTAAAAGGCATAGGTCTTTGTATGAGAAGTATTCTAAGTTGAAAACTGAATCAAGGCATCGCTTTTCAGTTTTGCTGTGAGGAAAACTAGGCATGGGAACAAACCCTCACAGGACTGTCGCATTCATGCCCACATTTTTATTTCAAAAATGCAGACATTGTCTGGTCTTCACCATGATTTTTACCTCTGTATTGCCAGGTAAATGTCCGTCAGCAACATTAAAATCCCTCAGTCTTTATCAGCAGTGAAACTCAGCTCTCAACTACCGTACTTTTATATGTCCTGGACTTTCTTGCCTTGTGTGCTAATGTGGGAGCACACGTATTAACGAGGATGTGGGGAAACCGGAGAATACCAAGCTTTAAGGAGAAGTAGTGAAACAGTTGTAGTAGAGATATGGGATGCTGCGAAGTATGAGGTGAAGTAGTGATGAGAGGCCAGGTGAGATGGGGATAGGGGCCACTGGTAACCATGAGTCTGTGTTTGCACAGGGAGAAATGAAAAATGTGCATGTACCGAGTTATATTTTTGAATGCTGCACAGATCTGTATAGCAGTATTTTCAGTGAGCTATCAAGAATTGGGAGAAATTTTGGGAAAAAACACCGTGGGGTTTTTTGTGTTCCCCCCCACCCCAAAAAATCTTTTTATCAGGATGGATCAAGCCTTGAAAACAGGAACAGCTATGCTTTTCAGGGACACTTTCAAACACATTCCCTCCTAGGGGTACTGTGAAGAGCCTCTGTTGCATTGTCAGTAGACTTGCAATACTATAAAGTGAAAGTCCATCTGTGGAAGTCAACCATACAAATGAAAATGGAGGCTTAAGACATGCAGTTGTAATATTAGTTGAAAATACTCTCTGCATGCACAGAAGGAATCCAAACCAATTTGAGTTTGGAGAAAGCAGGGTTTACTCCAGGACACAATGTGCAGTGTTCGCAGATCATTGGACAGCTCAGTCCAGTACAGATCATGCCTTTTTATGGGGACATTCCAGCTCCAAAGAAAGCAAATTCTTCAGAAACACATTGTCTTAGTTAAACTTTTAATATGTTTTGATATTCTTGCAGCAGCTTTATATAACGCAGTCATGTAGTGTTCAGCAAGCAAAAACTTAATCTGTGTGCTATTGAAGAATTGGAGACTATGGATGAAGTGGATATATTACAAGATTTGCACAATATTTTATACCTGGAACCAATGGGTTTATTACCTTGCCAGCACTGCCTCAGATCCGGTGAAGTACAGAGTATTTCAGTGAGGATGTGGTTCTGGAAGTAGTGGGAGAAGGCACATGGTTTGGCTAGCTTCTCTTGAGATCTTGAGCCCAGTTTATGAAACTCATGTGAGTCCACTTTGGATGGCAGGAAGAATTCCACTTAGACCAGGTGATCCCTAGACGAGAGACAGTTAACTGGTTCTAACCTGGATATTCATTTTATTTTCCATTTCCTTAATGCAATGCACATATATTCTTTTTCCAAACATGAAGAAGATAAGACTAGAGCAGTCATTGCCATAAAAAGGAATTTTAGTTGTCCATGTTCTTTAGAAAAATGTGCATATCATCAGTATTGGTGAAGGCTGTTGCCTCATTTTGTCTTTGTTGTTGTAATCTGAAAGATTGTGAAGTGTAGTGGGTGACTAGACATGGACGTATAACCGCCTCTTGTGTCATGCCTGGCTTCTACATGAATGTCTAAGATCTGTAGTGTTAAAGGCTTGGCACTGCCTGAGTTCCTGCGATTCTGCCATGTGTCCTGGCACAATTCGCCTTGCTATGCTGCGATTCCCTTGCAATACTGAACCTCATGATGTCTTAAATCTATTCTTTATTATGCAAGAAGGGAGAATTGGTATTTTGGGTTTTTCTCTTCTTACTATTCTCCTTGGGACACGCACATAAAATTTTACGTTGCATTTGTCATTCCGTAAGCCTTTCCAAAATTTGCATCATCCCAAATGTAAGCCGTCAGATGGGTAACGTAATTCTGCTTGGAAATTAACGTAGGAATTGTGAATGTTACTATTCTAATAGCAGAACTTAAACTTGTAATACTCACATAATTAATATGCTCTCTGTTTTCCTATAAAGAACAGCCTCTAAGGAATTCTGGAGGTCCAGAGTAACTTACAGGATATTCAAAGAGTGTCTCCCTTATTCTTCAGCTCTAATCGTGATTTTATATGTGCAGTGCTCTAGTGACCCCTAAGTCATTGTACAACCTTGTGGTCGGTGTGAAAAATTGTGTGTGCGCTTTTTGGGTCTGTTTGATCCTGTATTTTCTGTTTCTGTATCGCCTATCAGTTTCTGAGCCGCTTGAACTTTTGAAAAAATACACAGCACTGTACACGCATCTTCGTTTTGGAACAAAACCGTGCGTAGCTCTGCTAAAGAGGAAAGGTCATTGGTTACCTGAAGTGTGCATGGGACACTGGAGAAGAGGGAAATGCTGAAGCTTATCAGCCATAGTACTGGTTGTTAGTAAATTGCCAAACAAATCATTATCCATGTTTGTAAAACTTAACTCCTAGATTCTTAAAGGCATTCTCCAGGTAAAGTAGAAGGAGAGAGTGATGCAGGACCACGTCCTCAGGATGGTGGAAAACACTGTTACGTGCCTGAAGCTTAACTTAAGCACCGGGAAAGCAGGGCGTGTAAAGACTCTGCCCAGCGCTGGAGTGGAAGTGAACAGTTCATCTACGTGAAATGTCTCCCTTTCTTTTAGAATTGTATTTAATATTGTAATGCCTTTAGATGTCCAGCGTTTAAATTATTTGCATTTAATAGTGGATTGATGAGAGGCTGCAAACCAAGTTCTAGCACGACTGGCAAAGAAAGTATTTATGTAAGAAAGAACTGACAGCAAGTTGTCCCACTCTGCTAAGTTTCTTCTGTGACTTGTGTGTCAAAAGTGAGTTCTTCGAAGCCTCCAGCTCCCTTAATTTTTTAAGATGCTTGCTGGGAACAAGAAAATTTCTCTTTCTCAGCATTCTCCTTTTCACATTGCCCTTATTGCAAAGAAGAGCTGAGTGGAAAGGAGGAAAACCCAAACCAGAACAAAAAAACCCCAACACAACCTTCATTCCAGAGTCAAATTTGCAATGAGAATCTTTGAGTCTATTTTTGTCCAATTCCATTTGGACAAAATTCAAGAATTTGATTTTTCCCATTGCTTTACTTTGTACTCTAGTTGACTCGGAAAGCACAGGCTAAAACCAATGCTGAACCACAAAATTCAATTAAAACACAGGGTGTAAGCAGGGAGAAGAAATCAATGGGTGGATTATTCTATCAGCTGCTGTTCCCATGATCTTTTTATCTTATCCTGCACTACTAGAAGGGCTGTTGGGAAGTGGAGTCATTGCAAAATAAGAACAAGCTGCTGCATCCTCTCAGCACATAGCAGAAAATTGGATCAATAGCATGAGCCTGTTCTTCTTTGCTTTCCTTCTAAGCAGCTGGACTCACAAATCCATCCATAGTATGGAGGCTAATCTGGTTTTTAATCCTCTACTCTCCCACTCTGAAGATAAACCACAGTGCCTGAAACAAGCATAAATCAGTACAGATGCCAGGCTTCTTACGTATTTATTTTACTGCTCTTATATGCATCTGGCAACTAAGTCAGACATTTAGAACAAAACCACTTACCACTCATGAAATTACTTTTGTTTCTATCAAAAAAGCAAATCTAAGACAGGAGGGAAACATTCAAAAATGACAATATTCAAGTTTTAATTTATTCCTACTTCTATGACATAGTGTCACTTTTCCAGGTAGAGTATAATAGCAGCACTTCTGAAGTTTAACGTCAAGGCTTCTCAAGACCGGTGGAAGTTAACAGAAAGAAGATAACATGTTCTTGAGCTAGTATGAACTATCTTAAAGACTGCCTGTTGGTATAGGGATTTTTATTTAAATAGATTGACAGTCTTCATTTTGAAAAGGCAGTGAGCAAGATGTGCTCTCTCTCTTTTTCTTTTTTTCTTTTTTTTTTTTTTTTTCTTTCTCTTGTGATTTTATCAAATTGATTTACTGATAGTGGTGTAAGTCTATATGGATAGTCCTGAATCATGGCATGTGCAGAACACTGGAGGAAAAAAAGGATTGTGGGTGACTCCCTTCAAAAAACTCGCTATTACATATCTGCACTGTGCTGCACAGCAATAGACTTCTTCTGTGTGTTCATGTCATAAACAAACTGAAACATTTTACTCTAGTAAGTGCAATTGGGCAAATTTATGTACCTGGAATGATTGTTACATCGTAATACCTGGTTTGTAGTTACATAGTGCTAGTTCTGATCCTTCATTCCCTGCTTGAAACTTGGTCTTGAAAATTTGGTATTTTAAGATGATTTCAAGTGATATATACCAGTCTTTTTTGCCATTGAAGTGGGAGCTGTAAGGTGTTTGGGGTGTGAGATGGCCAGTAATATCATGTAGTGATGCTCTCCATTCATACACTCTCCTGTGTACTCAGAAGGTACGGCAATGAAAGTAATATCAGTGTCTGCTTACAGAAATAGTTGGATAGACATACTGAGCATTGCTCAGGTAGTTTGAATTGCTTCCTGACCATTCATCATAACAATAGATCGTCTCTCTTAAGCACCTACAAGCAACCATAAACATGTCTTTTCTTATACATTTCTTTCAATATATTTATTTTTGTAACAGAGAGGGGGAGATGGAAAATCGTCCGTGAAGTAGCCACAGAAGCTGATTTACCACTGGGTAGGCGCGTGGCCAAGTGGATGCATGGGCATGTATGCAGACAACCGAAGGGACGGATGTATCAAATCAGATTTATGAGGTCAGTTTTCCCAGCCAATAAAGTCCAGATTGCTGTCTGCCCTGCTGTAACCTTCCTGTGTTTAAATGGATGTGAAACAGATAATCCAGCCTTTGGCGGGAACACCACTGCTAGAACACAAACATTATTTCTGTATCCACATAAGATTATTTTTCCAATTCAGCAAAAACTATTGGCTTGAAGATTGTTAAAGAGGTCACAGTATTTTTATACTGGTTGTGTGTGAATAAAAATTTTCTCAGTCCAGAGGAAAGGACAGGGTATGCTTATTTAGTAGACTATAGAAGAAGGGATATATATCTTACTGTAATGCATCAATGGCAGATATGTCTTGAGCACACATATGTCAATGATATCTACTCTTCAAACACTAAATCAGCCCATGCTATTTTGAGCATTATGATTAATATGAACAAGATTCCAATTACAGTTTTGTGAGCAAATTAAGTATGAAGTGTAAATGAAAGAGCATTTGTAGTCTATGCCACTGCAGTACTCTCGGGCGGAATTAATTCCATCTTGCTAGGTGTTTTAGGTTTTGTATGTATGAAAATCTAGAAAGGATTGTGAGAGCTCTGAACTCACGTGCCCTTGGCACAAAGAATAGTCCTGAACAGCCTGGTGTTTCCTCCAGGTATGAGCCTGAAGGTTCCCACTGCACTGCCCTGCGACTGTGACACTGGAACACAGGACTATGTGCTGTGTGATTCCTCGCAGGCGTGTTGCTGGAACATTAAGGGAAAATTGTGTGGCATGGATTTAGCCAGCGCAGGTAATGCTACGCTAGGAAATTAAAGTATCATGGAAAAAATGGCACATACACAGAGAGCCACACAGACTGCTTCTTGAAGGGCCGGTTGTATCTGCTCAAGAGATTGTTCTATAGAGCAGGGCAGTATTTTGAGATCTTTTCGTCCTGCCATTTATAATGATGAGTATGTTATTTTTCCATACCTATAAAATGAAATGCAAATGTCCTGTTATGATGGTGCTGTATCGGTTATCTCCAGTATAGCTGTCTCAAACGTGAAGTTGCATACTTTCCTTTGTTTTCAGTAAAACAACTCTTTCAGCAAACAAGGCTTGATTCTTTCAGTATTGTTGTTTGAATCTTTATTTAGTTATCCTATGGGAAAAAAAATGCAAATTAAACTATGAACATTATATGCAAGACACTTCAAGAAGATACTGAAATTGAATAGTAAAAATAGCTTTCTGATGGGAATATATTAAATAACATTGAACATAAAGGCTCATTGGCAGTGTCAATTGCCAGCTGCAAAAACATACAGTATTAGGATGGGAAACATACGAGGAAGAAGCAGGCACTTGGGAAGAATACATTAGTAAAATTTCTATTTTTACTTAAAGGTCTATACAGTCAAAGTTCATCTTCCAGTGTTTTCTCAAGATTAAGATTTCAGTGACATTGAAACTTTTCGACGAACCACATTCCTGGAATCATGCTGTCCTCTCTAGGATGAATGAGAAGAAACTAATGCGTTATACTAAAACTTGTTGTAAACTTCATAAGGTACTTTTTCTCAGATTTTTGTTTTGGATTGTAAAACTGCAGAAGGAAGTGATAGTTAGTGCCCCTAATTAGTGGCATGTTATGTTCATTGTTAAAACCAGCAGGCCACACTGGAAACTATCATAGAAGGGAAACAACAAAGGCAGATAATTCAGATTTTAAGTTTTACAAAGCTGATGCTAAAATGAAGTGTTCACTGTGGCATCATCACAGTCAAGATGTCACAGTTGAACAGTGGTAGAAAGGCTCTGAACGTAGCATGGATTCCTTGACATCCAGAACTGAGCACCTGTTCAAAGACCTTCTGTTGCAAAGTGGATTTTGGAAGCTGAGGATGTTTGGTATGTAGTCCGAACCACAAAAAATATTGCAGTTTTCAGACTACAGCGTCCAGTTTTACCTCAATGAAATAGATATCATGACTATCTTTGGACTTCATGGCAGGGAGGTGAGCTTCCAGTCCCCTAGAAAGCAAACACCATTAAGCTACAATAACCTGTATTTACCAATGTTTCACACTCACACTGACCATGGTGGCTTGAATTGGCATAATGAGAATGGAAATACTAGTAACAGTCAATCTGTTTGGGCCCAGTGGTTTTAGAAGTTTTTGTTCTCTGGATACCTCAGAGGCAGAATAGCTTTGGGTTTAATTATACGTGGACTAATACTGTGTCCCAGTAAAGTCTGGATGAAAATTTTTCAGTATTTTGTTTCCTAGTGATTGAGCAGAGATGGTACTGTAAACCTGTATGCATCTCTAGCATCCTGGATCTACTCCAACATGCTGTTATTTTTCTGTATAAATATTTATCGTGCAAGTGTTTAGAATGTGATGCAACAGTTTAATCAAGAGAAGTCAAAAATAGTTGTCTTAGCAAACTTTAGCTAGAGGCCTGGCTGCTGGCATCTTCAAAGAGAAAGGGAAATAAATCTCATGCAGTCGGGAAAAGAATCAGTGACAGGTTATGTGTGAGAAGGTGCCTGCACCACAAAGGAAAAAGAGCTTCTGTCCTTTATCTTGTGTGCTGGCGGTTACAGTAATTCCATTAATTTCTTTGTGATGTAAATGTTAGGTGCATGGTTAAGATTACTTCAAAACCCTGACCTTTCCATTTTCTTACTTTCCTTCCTTTAGTTGAACGGGGGGAGGTATTTATGGAATTGCCAACAAACCCTTTGACGAGCAGGTAGCAATAACGTGACAGTACACACATGTCAGACCTTATCAAATTAATCCCAGAACAGTCACCTGGATGCATTTATATCAGATAAACTAAACACAAACATAACATTCCAATCTCTGTCATGGTGACTCAGTAACAGAATGCATCCATTTTAACCTTAAGGCAAAGCATCAGCATCTCTTACACAGATATTTAAGACAATGTTTTGAAGGTATTGCTTTTAGCTTTGTTACAATTACAATCACATTTCACAGTATTCAATTGTCCTTTGAATTCTTAAAAGTAAAAACAGAAAGCAGTGTAAAACATAGAGTAATTTCAGATGCAGTGAAAGCAATTAAGGAAGTTCAGGATGGTAAACTTGATGTACAGCATTCTCTGGATTTCTTTGTATGCTGTTCCTGGTAAAGGAGAAGTCTGTTGCCTAGTGGCTCTTCAAAAAATATAAACTGAAATGTAAATATCTGGTTATGTATTACACGTTGCTGGAATCTGGTTCTCTTTCATCTTCTTTATTGTGAATGAAGCGGTTCTGTGGTCTGCAGCCCTGTAGACATAGCAGCAGTGGGTATTCATCTCTTTTTCTGGATACTCTTTATGTTATGCTTTTTATTTGCATATGCTGTTTAGTGAAGGGAATTCTGCAGTCTTCCACTTAGAAAAACAAAGGCCAATTTCCTCTGTTTAAAGTCTGCACTCATCTTTACAGACAAGAAAAAACAGTGTCATTTCTGAGGAGTTAATATCCTGAGGAACAGTGGCTTTCCTTCTGCAAAATTAGGCTGCAGTATAGCAGATCATCAGGTTCAACTTTTGATAGACTGGTATATTTTAACCACCGAGTATTAGCAAATAATTCCCTATAGTCATTTGCTTGAAAAAATCCAACAAGATAAACTGACTGCTGCTAGAAGATGAAAACAAACTCTGTATAGGTCCTGAAATGTTGCCAGCTGATCTATCAATGGTACATTTATTCCCAGATAGTGTCATGTTTCACCTTTATTACTCATTTGATTGTTTTCAAATTTCTGGCATTAAATATGCCAGCATAGATAATCTGGTAGGCTCAGGGAATTAATGCCAGATAATAAATCCACCACAGAGGGGTAAAGAAACCCAAGCTTCAGTCTTGGTGAGGAGGAGCATGAGACTCCATGACACAAAAAAAGAAATTAAATGTTAATTCAAATACCGAATGAAACCACGGCAGAAAGTTCTCAGACCAAGACTCCCTGAGGACATGGACACATGACTACAAAATAAATACCAAGGAATCTTGGACGTAAAGAAGTTCTATAAAAATGTAATGCTACCAAAAATATCACCACCCATCTAGCGTAGATAACAGGTGACATTTGTATGTCGTCTTTCATATTCAAAAGATTTTACATAAAGAGTCAGGTTTGAAGTTCTGAAAAATCAGAGGGCTAAGTTTGGTCACCTATTTTTAAAATAGCAATGTGGAAAAACCTCTGTATATCTACTGCACTACCATCAGCTGTCATCTACTCTGGAGTTCTTTAATACATGTATGTCCTTCTCTTATACACTTCCGTGGTTACGCTTTAGACATCGTAGGAAGCAAAATACTTAGCTAAATAGATGCTTGGTCTGATTCACTACTCGTGAAGACACTTGTGTTGGAGGGATGTTAAATAAGCCCTTACTTGCCACAGTGTAATACGGAATTTATTGAAAAAGGAAATCCGATTACAGATCTTGTGGCTTTTACATTGAACAAGACAGCTGAAAGTGGTAATTTTATTTCAATTTTTTTTTGCCTTTTGCCTCCACAGAGAGTTGAGCGCAAGAGCAAAACCCTGCTTTTGTGTTGCTTATTTACATGTGGCTTTTATACTATTCGGTGTGCAGTGCACCAGCACTTGCAGCTGGGAGCAGGGAGCACTTGGCGGCTCCCTGAGATACCTGTAACTGTCAGTGTAAGCACAGAAAAGAGTGTGAAAAAAATAAAGTCATAGATTCATAGAATGGCTTGAGTTGGAGGGGATCTTAAAGATCATCCAGATCCACCCCGCCCTGCCATGGGCAGGAACATCTCCCATTAGACCAGGTTGCTCAGAGCCTCATCCAGTCAGAGCTTCATCCAATAGTGGATACTTACTGTAGTACAAGGATTTCTAAGAGTGAGAGAGTAATTTTTATGTGCTGTTATATTTCTGGTAATTATATATATGTAATATATAACACAGCATATGATGTATAATAGAATATGATATATATTACATGATATTACAGAATATAAATAAATATTATATATTTATATTATATAATATATCACATA